>CM056390.1:32335895-32510343 GCA_029718625.1 Synaphobranchus kaupii | reverse complement strand
CGTAATGAGCTTGAAGTCTTCAGGGATTACAGGAGGTGAACACACATTGGGCTAGGGCCCGTTTGAGACCTCCTTGCATCCTCTCAAGGTGGCTCTTACGCGGAGCAGGGACTTGTAGAGGCACTTATCATGGCACATAATGTACAGGAAGGAACCACAGGACATTAGCTGCTGTGCTTCACAACAGAGGCCCGTGGGGCAGGGGTAGCCCCCATGGAGAGTCCAGAGGAAGGTCTGTGCTTTGCCAAAATTAGGAGTGATGAGCAGGACATCGTCGACCGGCCTCTGTAAATACATTCTTCCGTCCACCAGGGGGGCTCAGCAGAGTGTTCTCCATTGTGTGCCCATAACACAGGCATCACAGCATGAACCTGCAACCCTCACGCCCAGTTCCTAAACCACTGGTCATACAACGCATTTTCTATCAACATTTCTTTATTAGTGTAAATTTATTTAAAGTATTTTCAGAACATACAAAAACAAAACAAAAAAACAATCAAGGCGGGGCATAAACACACCATTAAAAGGTTAAAAGTGTGTTAGCTTGTCAGTAAGTGAGTGAACACAAGGGTGAGCACCTATGTGGGGACTAGGGGGGAAAGTATCAGGCAATAGTAGTATATCTAGTTTCAGAAAAACATTTTCACAAAAAACATTTCACAACTTGTTTCACAAATAACATTTTCACAAAAGACCAGCTTTGGGCTCTTGTGATGAATCCAGCAACAGACCTGGTTCTCAGTGCAGTGACACATACCGTGCTCTGGAATCAAACAATGACAATCCCATTTCAGTGCGGAGTGTGGCCAGGAGCAATCCCATTTCAGTGCGGAGTGTGGCCAGGAGCAATCCCATTTCAGTGCGGAGTGTGGCCAGGAGTCCTGTAGAGTGATGCAATTGGCCATAATGTGTCCAGGGACGGAAGAGTTTCAGCCAGCACAGATTTTCCTGACCTGCGCAGTCCCCAATTACAGTGGCTCACCTGGTGGACGGCAGGGCAAGAGATGAGAACTGAGTGCACATATTCCGCAGGACCGGCGTGGTCTGGATCCTTCCAAATGCACAGGGGGTAGCTGCAATGATGAGACAACCATAGACTTGGGGACAGAAGAAAAATGGTGGACAAAAATAGAATAGAATAGAATAGAATAGAATAGAATAGTTTATTGTCCCTATAGTGCAAAATGGAAAATGTCCTTCAGCTCAATGTTCAACACAGGGAACAATACACGGGCAAAGGAAATGTACGCTGATTACAAACAGGATAATATTAAAACATCAAATTTCAGACAACCCAAAGTCCGTCGCACAAATCTCCTGGTTACTACCAGCTACATCCTCATTTTTAGTACGTTAATTTTTATTGAGCATGGTAATTGCACAAGGAACAAATTAATTTTTATATGAGTGTTGTTGGTCTTCTAACAGAAAGCAGTTTCTGAGATGAAGTGGACGGAAGCGCTCATGCAAGACTTTGCTTTCCATGGCCAGGCTATGCAGGTGTTGCTGAGATGCTTGCTTAATGCCAATTATTTCACTGGGCCTGCTTTATTATTTGTGCTTGAGTGTTGCGTAATCTATAATAAAAACGAATTATTTAAATAGGGTAATTGGTATCAGCTAATCCGGTTTATTAATAGAACATGCATCAAATTTTCGAAGCAGTCTGTATTCTTCTGTTAAGACAGCATCGAGACAACAAGGTTCAAGCCTCAGAAAGGTGATAGTACACGTTAGTATGGGGTCAACAAAATGTGGCTTTTTCAGCTAGAAATCCCTGTACTTTTTGTGTTATACAGCGCGCTACATTTATTACTTTTAAATGAAACGTGAAAACACAGTTAAAGAAAATATATCACTGATCTCATGAATGAAGGCTGTAAAAACAAGACATGTCAAGTGAGCTCAGTACTTAACGAGCTGTTTGCACTCAAAGCCAAGAAGCGAGAACCACCTCAAACACAGCTTGGCCAAAGAGATGTATTGGGGGGGGGGTTGACTGAGGGAGGGAGAGGGGAAGAAGGGAAGCAGAGGGGGATTTTGCCTTGGTGAACAGGAAAGAGGAAAAACGTCTACCCCTTTGAACTTTTAATGTGAGAGATGAGGTGGGGAGAATTAAACAATCAGGAGAGAATGATCTGAAACCTCTAATTTCATCAAACTCCCACACACACACACCACACACACACTCTCTCGCTCCCTCTCTCTGTCTCTCTCTCTCTCTCTCCTCTCTCACTCTCTCTCTCTCACACACACACACACACACACACACACTATCTCTCTCTCTCCCCTCTCTCTGTCTCTCTCTCTCTCTCTCTCTCTCTCTCTCTCTCACACACACACACACAAACACACACACACAAAGTTCTGATAAAGTTCTGTGGAGTAGGACAACAAATAAACCAGTGTTTAGCCTCTATTTCTGACCCCAGCCAGCAAATTATTGTTAAAGTAATATTATCAAAAACTCCATGAAATATTTAGTTGATGGTAAGGTTTCTGCCATAATATCGGTCACCGTCTAGTTATATAGAGATTTAACCCTTTTAGTTTTACTTTACATATTGAAATACATCGTGTAACACAATAATCCAATACATTTTACTGTAATAGGTGTAGTGTATACTAATTTCCCTAGAAGGTCCTTTAAAACAGAGTAATGCACATTAAATATTTAACAATGACAAAGCAGCCAGAATTTCGGAATTCTGTTACAATACATCTTGTACGTTGAACAACTTGTGCCATGATTATGTGCTTGTATTTAATATTTTAGTTTATATTTGAGCATGGAACCCAATACTCTTATGGCTGAACTGAGTTGGTGGCTCAAGTGTTGGTGAACCGTAGACTGCGTCGTCTCTTCAGGTCTGGGAGCTTAAGAGTGGGAAATTTCTGTTTGTTGGGGTCATTTGTAAAGCAAAGATATTAATAAGTTACAAAACACAACATGTTTTCGTCCCAGATCAAGCACAACGCAACCTCACTGTTTTGTCTGCAGTAATTGACGGACACGGAGGTTTGTTTGGTATGCAAAGGAAGTCCGTTTGAGGTCCTTAAAATCTTATTTACCAAAAAGCCTCGCTAAAGATTCTGAAAGGAACACTTTATTTGCTTCGCTGAAATGTTTATCCAGAGTGGCTTTCAGTAAAAGAACAACATGCACTGTCCCTAACCAACGAATACAGCTGTATACCATTTCACCTTACTATCATAACAAAAGTGTGCTAACCCAGGATTCAAACACATTATCATCACTTTCAGCTCAAACCAATAGGTGCTGAGGCCTTACACAGAAAACCATGGTATTTCAATAAAGCCATGAATCATGTTTTAGTAACCCAAGCCTACTTGTATTTGTAGCAAAACACAGCTTTGGAATGCAGGCCCAACATTCATTTTGTGAACAAATCTTTTGCAAAAATCTCTTTTTATCTTATGTGATGGAGCACAAATGCTTTTTTTTTTTGCTTAATAAAAACAATTGCTTTCATTAGTTTTTGTACACACACAGTGACCAGACAGAAAAAATAAGCAATACTGCCTGACATCCAATATCTTAATTTAAACCATTATCTATGTAAAATTCAAGTTGACATTAAAGACAACAGAACAAAAAAAAAGTAAGACCACTTCCAATGCCCTCCAATTGATTAATTAAAACTCCACTACATGTACGTTTCCCCATCCCCCACCCTCTCTTCCTCTATCCCCTACAAACCCACTCAGACAACACAAAAAAAAAAGCTCAATCGACAAAAAAAATATTTTTTAAAATAAATACATTTAAAAATAAAAAATTAGATGGAGCACAACTGCTATTTTAAGCAAATGAATGGACAGATATTTTCCATATAGATTGCCCATAGTTTCTACATATATATTTTCAGAAATATCTCTAAAGTATGCAAGACAAAATAATTATGAGTATCTTAATAATTATTAATTGTGCACAGCCTGTGCAGCACAGGGGGAAAACATTAATACTCTTTTTCTTTGGTTGTTTTAATGTATGAAAGCAATATGTACTTACAAGAGAGAAAAAAAATACAATGCAAAAAATATATTCGCCAACCAAGTGAATGCTGTACTGACTATATGAATGATTGTCATGTGGGTTGATCATTTATTTATCGGAAATATTTATTAAACATTTTCCTTACAAGACATTATAGCAAGAAAATAAATTGACATGTAAAACAACACATTGCACAGGACTTCACAAACTGTGTAATGTCTCTGAAACGGAGCAATGTTTTAAAAGGTATCATATCATCGGTGTCAGTGAAGCCAGTGTAATGACTTTGGCTTGTCGGAACATAGTCAACCTTTTTGCCATCCTTGGTCCAGTACACCATCCAGTGGACACCCAGCTGTTTGGCCTTTTCTCTGTTTGGTGACACTTTCATTAATCCTTCCATTTACTCCCTCCACATCCCTGAATCCTGTGCATGAGTACACACCCACACACACTCCCATGCTGATATATGTACAAAAGCAACACTAGAAACAACTTAGGTACACAATGGGAATAGATCCAGTATTTAAACTGCAAAGTGATTTAAACAACAGCTGCCATTCATGTTTTTTGCTTCTGGTTGTGTGTTTTAGTGTTGGGGGGGGGGGGGGGTTCTGTGTGCTTGCTCTGGACTCAGAGCTCTATATGAGCGAAAGTAAACTGAACAGGCTCAGGACCTTACATTGGGTCTCAAAGTGTGCTATGGGGAGGGGGGGGGGGGGGGGGGGGGGGGGGGGGGGGGGGGGGTGTCCCCAATGTGATATGCAGCAACCAACACTTGCCATTTCAGCAGGGGTGGACAAGATGAGATTGAGGCCCCTACACCTTGATTTTGACTGACCAGTGTCAGCACTTCATGTTTGCATCTCATGTAGAAGATGGCATCTTCTATAGTACAACATCACCTTCAAACTTCATAGCATAGGGAAATTGCTTTTCTATCTGGTGCACAGGCAAGAGTGCTCCATGTTGGCACATCAATATCACTTCCAGCAGCAACCAAAGAGATCTGCCAGATGAGTATTAAGCAAACGTACCTCTATTCAGTTTTAGTCATGAGGTACAAGAAGGCAACAAGGTGGCATGACTGCTGAGTTTCCTGTAAACGTTATATTCTGGACTTTCCTGTTATCAACGTATCCATTACAAGTAGGGTTGCCAACCGTCCCTTGAAATAAGGGACGATCCCTTATCAGTTCAATAAGGCTTATTGAACAGATAAGGGATCGTCCCTTATTTCAAGGGACGGTTGGCAACCCTAAAAAGCTAACTGAAGTGTAACAAACTTTTAATATTCTTTTCGTCCCCTAAAAGCTGTAGTTGGTTACATAATGAAAGCTTTATTTTTCATAAGATAATTATTGTGGTTAACAAAAAAATGTAGGCTAAGAAGCAATTACCTCGCATAACCAGTTCTTAAACAAACTCCTCTAAGAAAAAAATTAGCTTTATCACGGCTTTGACTTGCATTTGAAGCTGTGATCCAGGTGGTGTAAAATGATTCAGCGGCTCCCTCTGCTGGACGAAACAGTCCTCACAACCTTTTATGTAAACAGTGAAAACCCAGGCTGAAATTATTTAATTATTAATTCTTCATTTTTTTCAGTCACTTCACTTGTGACACATTTATGCTAGCTGGAACCTAAACATCTTTATCCAGGGAGAGACAGCATGGTTTATAAATTGTATTAGCTTTTTTTTTTGTTGCCTAATAACCTAATTGTTTTACCTAACCGTAACCGGCCAAAATGGACCCTAATGTAGGCTTGTATAGGCTATCAATATCGTAAGCCATAGGTGCGGCTACCTTGTATTTCAGTCATTTGCTAATTGTAATTATTACATTTACATTAATCAGACTAATGGAAAATCACCATGGATATATCACGTTTGAGATATATTCGTTGTCAATTAGGCCAATTGGGCCTTCATTAGGCCTATTTACGATTTCACTTTTTGGAATAATAATTAATTATATGACATGGGATTAAAATGTAGGCTATTTTTTTAATCAAATTGGAGTAGCCTATTCTGTGTAATTCATTTGAGCACCTTCTTTTGCCGGGAAAATAGAATTACAATTTCAACTAAATTTCTGTTAAAATGTGACGCCAGATTACGTCCACAAGGACGTCGTGTGGAGCTAACGAATCATTGAACAGTAAATAGTAACTGACGTTACCAATTCAATTACAGACAATACAGGAACTGGTAGCTATTCAATATGTTGCTTAGTTTGCATGTGGCCAGTGGCAACCGTACCGTCTTAAGACTGAAATGGTTTAAAATTTCTAACTTAACATTTAAAAACGTGTTTCGCTCTGGTGACCAATGTGACTGCTTGAGTGAATTCGTTTACAGTGTTTAAACGTGTTAGCCACGGTGCTTTGAGGATATTCACAGCTGTTTCGAAGTCTCTCGGCGGACGCTTTTGTTCACCTTCGCCTGGCTGGCACGTGGCGATGAATGTAAACTGTCCGAATCAATTGAGCGAGAAAGCTCTGAATGAATGGACGGATTAGGCTGTTATATTTTATTCATGAGAGTGAGATTAGGTATAAACTTTCAATGTCGTTACGTTAACACGCGCACACTGGCTTTGAGCACGGTGCCGGAGAGTAGCCTAGTGTCTAAAATCGTTTGGGGGGGGGGGGGGGGGGGGGGGTGTATTGCTTTACAACTGATAATTGTATTTATATCTATTAACTGTAATTAAAGTTCCATCTGAAAATTTAAAAAAATCTGGCTTTCCATTATCTGCATGGATCCTTTTAAAAAATCCGTGGTCTTATGCATGTGGCACAGGCGCCTAATAACGTGTTTTTACATATGCACACCTTAAACAGCTACATCTAATTATATTATCTACACATTTGCTCCTCAGACACTGTTATCCTGGCAGACTTACATTGTCCGGTTATACAGCTACACATTATCCGTTTATACACCTGGATATTTACTGAGGCTATCCCAGGTAAATTCCAAGCTCAAGATTACATCAACAGGACCCCACCCAGGATTATTTGAAGTGCTTTTACCTTAGGTTACTTCCTGCAGTTTACAATATGAAAGTGTGTGTCTGTGTGCAAAACAGTTTACATTCACTATGGGATCAGTTTCCACCTTAAGAGGCCAATCTGCCTTGGAATTAATTATATAATTTACAAAAGAATACATTGTGGTTGTGGAATATGATGTGGATTTTTCTTTCAAAAATAGCAAGTAATATGTTTTATGACTTGCCTCAGGCCCTTCTAATTTTTCAAAATATAGGAACATATGGTTTGAACAATAGTGTGACAAAGATTAAGATTAATTGTTTTTCTGTGAGATAAGTTTATTTAGGTAAGATTAAGCACTGCCTTAGTTTTACAATTGTGGTCCATGTAGTACCACTCTACAGAATAAGTTGGAGAGAACGTGTTTTGTCGGCTGTGACTATGCAGCGTCTGGATTAATTACACAGCTCAAAAACTGTATCGAATTGTGTGTGCTATCCGTGAAAGGACAGAACAGAACCATGACCAATGCCTTTATATTTTGAGTCTTCAGTGGATATTTTGTTCTGCCATCATCAGCAAAAGCTATTGTCATTCTTATAATCTGGGAAGAAAGTGCACAGGTCTGGGTAAGGTAAGGAGGTCCGTTTGGTTAACAGCAGTGGGCCATAATCAGTATAGAAGCACCACAGAAACCCTTTGTATTTTAACAGGTCTGCTTCTGGCTGCAGTCCTCTTCTGGCATGTTGAATATTGGCTGCTAAATAAGTCTGAATGTGTGAAAGTTATTAAACTATCAACAGTAGTCATGCCTTCAAGATATTTCAAGATTGTTTTCTGGATTTTATGTCTCCCAAATATTCTTCTGTCTTCTGTCTCCCATTTGCCCTCTCCAAACCATGACAAACTGACACATTAGCTGTCTAATTGCTGCGCTTGCGAATTAACCGCTTTGTGAGTAATTCATTCACTACCCCCACCCCCCTCTGAGAGACATACACCACACACACGCACACACTCAAATACAAACACACACACACACACACACACACACACTCCCATACTCACTCAAACACGCACACACGCACACACACACACACACACACACACACACACACACACACACACTCAAACACACACACACACACACACACACCAGCTCATACACTCTCACGCACAGTGTCCTAATGAAGGCGCAGCAAATTTGCATGCGAGGTAATTGAATGGCCTGCAGTGTTGGAAGAGGACGGAGTGGAGTGGTGAGGGGAGGACCGTGGCACATATGAAGACCATTAACCCTCTCTGACAGAAACACTCAGCATGCAGTGGTCAGCACAGGGTCTAGGGTCTAGGGTTCAACCGCTTTTCTATTACGCCCACATGCAGCTCACACATATTTCAGCTTCCCTTCAACAGTTTATATTATTCTGTGTCCGCTCCCCCACTCTCTGCTCTGTTGTAGTGCAGTCCATAATGGTACGAGCATCTGGTTTCTCAGACTAGTTGCACATTTTTCTTTTTGTTTCTGAGAGACAAGAACCTCAAATTGTATATATGCATTTATATATAAATATCATAATATATGAAAACATAATATACGATACAATTATATATATATATATATATATATATATATATACATACTATAAACAATAAATAAACACAGTCAGAAGTTCTGATGTGTGATAGCAGACATGACAAAACCTGTACACAAAGCTGCCTGTAAGATTCAAGATTAAAAAAACCTTTATTCAAGAAACTTTCTACACAAAGCAAAGAGAGCACCAATTAGTACAAAAATGCAATAAACGTGGAGTAAACTCTTGACCGCAAGTTCCTGGCTTTGAGGAACTGCGTACAGATGCTGGACAAAGGTTCTGTTATCCTACAAGAATTCCATTACTGTCCAAAAGACCCAAAGTTCTTTGATTGTTCACAGGTTCTATTATGGCCCATATTCTGTGATTCTGGGGGAGAAAAGATTTGGTATATTGGGTTAAAGTCAATAGAAAAACACGCAGTTCCTTGCCATATTTACATCTAATCAGAGGGCTGTTCCTGTTTTCTCTCTACTTCTTCTCAAGAAGAAAAGATCAAAGGCATAATTTCAAGGATCTGCTTATGTTCACCAGTCTGAAGCGTGTAGGCAGAATTTGCAGAATCACGACTCTTCAGTCGGCAAACACAGTGTGGAGATTAAAGCCAGCAGCTCTCTAACTCCGCTGTGTTACAGAGACACAGAGAATCAAGGCTCTTTCCGATGCCGCAGGTTATCAGAGAACGAGGTCCCTTTTTATTTAGCCTTAGTTTAGGTCTGGAATTGGAATGAAGGCGATTACACTTTGGAGATTGCCAATTTTATGCTGCCAAATTAAAACGCAGGTCCTGAATTATGGAGATAATTGTATGCCGTCTTTTTTAATGGGTCTGTCAATGATTACAGACCGTCTCCACCAATCACGTGCGAGCCTTAGCTGGGGGAGTGGGGAGGGGCCACCCAGGAGCGTGACAAAATGAAAATGTCAATCATATTAATTGTAAATTAGTTTGAGTAGCTCATTGTCAGTGCAAATAAATCCTGATGTGTCACTGGCAACCCAGGCGTGAGGAAGGATGGATCAAGCCACTTAAATTAGAGAGAGAGAATGAATGATGGGGGAAAAGAGAGAGAAGGGAGAGAGTGGGAGGGAGAGAGAGAGAGAGAGAGAGAGAGAGAAAAAAAAAACATGTGATAGAAGAAGGGGTGGAGACATAGAAAAGCATGGTCTGTAAAGCGAAATCGCAATAAATAACCCAAACGCACGGTGGAAGTATTGACGATATTGAGAATTCTCCTCTGTTTCAGTGCTGTGTCTGGTTTCCTCTTTAATTATAAGGATGGCCTATTGGGCACACTGCTAGTTGTTCACCCCGTTGCTGGTGCAAAAATGGCTGCCTTTATGTTGATAGCAGCTAGTCCTGATGGTGAACTAGCCAGTCCTGCACATGTTTGAGCATGCGTGCTTGTGTGGGCATGACAACACACAGGCTGCACTTAGACTGATAAGTATGTGCCAGCGCCTCACTGAAACACTGTAATTAATGGCACACACACACACACACATACACACACATGCACACTCTTTCTCTTTCTGTCTCATACGAATACACTTGGAAACATGCTTTCTCTCTCTCATCTTTCTTTGTTATACTCACATACACGCTGTCTCTCTCTCTCTCTCACACACACACACACACACACACACACACACACACACATGCTCTTTCAAACAAAATGGGCACACACACGTGTCCACAAGCATGCACACGCAGATGTCTTGCGCGCCCCTGTTTCCCACAGTCCACGATATAGGCTCTAAATCAGGAGGAAATTGCTATAGTTTGACACTTCATTTGTCTAAGTCCCTGTTAGCAGGAAGACTGAAGGTGTAGACCTGGAGAGAGGCTCAGTAAATCACTCAGCAGTAATGAGTCCAGCAAGGAGAGCAACTCTTCAGGCCATTGGATGAGTAGCCCTACCTCCTGGGCTGAAGGGAGCGGAGTGCCCCTGGAGACACCTGGCTATACCGATGACGTCCCCCCCCCCCCCAGGAACCGCCTTCATTGTGTTCACTTGTCTTCCTCTAAATACATCCTGACAGACAACAGACTTCATAGACTCAATTTCCACCCCTTATTATTGCACTGCCAGACCTCAACACCAGTCCCTGGGTCATGGTTCTGCCATGGTGGGCCAGACACTGCTTTTCCCACTTGACCACTGCAACGTCCAGTCGTATTCGTCCTATCCCCCAGTCAACATTTATCATAAACATGGATATTTAAGTGTGAGTGTGTGAATGTGCAAACAGCTAGAGAACAAAGACTGTGGGTGTGTTTGAAGCTGTCATACTGAACAAACTGTGTACAAATTCTGTCCTTAGATAGGCCAGCTGACAAGAAGGGGACTGTGAATGTGACCAGCCATCCACATGATATACAGATCAGTAAATCTATGCACTACAGCCTGGTCTCCTAAAACACAACCAGTGTTTGTACTGTTTTGAAGTTTGATAGTTACAAACTACACACAAATGCGTAAAGACACAACACAAGGAGAGGGAGGGCATGCTTTTACATGATCCTAGGACAGGGTTGAAAACAATTACACTTTGTAATCATAAGTAATCCTCATAGCTCATGGTGGCACTGTTTGTTATATTTTCCCAACTTATTTCTTTAGCTACAATTATCTAATTTCTTTATTCTTTATTGTTTGGGCATTTTAATAATGGTATGTACTTATGCATTATTTTCTTCAGGTGATGTTATATATTTTATCTGTTTTAAATTAGCTAAATAGATCATTATAAATAATAATAAATATAAAATAACTTGCTCCCATGTAAATAAATATATAAGTGCAGAATATGGATATTGTGAAGTTATAATGCAACCTTTCTCTTGTTTTTAAGTTGCACAAAACTGTCCAGCCTCAGTGTCAGACATTAAACATGTGACTGGTCTGGTTTCACCTCATTAACTCCCACACATTGACCAGATACATCTATGAATCAGTATGCTTCTTGCCATGGATAGATGTGTGGACTGAACTTTACTTTACATGAAACCAAATGATAGTGGTTGGAGCACTATAATATATGTTTGTGCCTATATGTATTTGTGTGCGTGCGTGTGTGAGTGAGCGTGTGGTTGGGATATGCTGTTGTGTACTAAAAACCTACAACAACCAATCAATTGAGATTTTTATTGTGAAAGTGGAGACGTGCCTTCGTCGCTTAATTTAAGCATGCACTTCTTATTTTGGTCACTAGATGGCAGTGCTGAAAGGCCTTTCGATGTGCCAGTTTTCTAACCACCTTCTCCCCCCCTGCGCATCCTTTAATTACCCATATAAAAGAGATGGGCTGTTTTGTTGGGTCTTTTATGGGCCATCATCACTGGATTGCTTGAGATAGGAGCTCCTCATTTTGCTAGCAAAGCGTTTTTTAATTAAAAAATAGGCTGGTTAATTAATTAAAACACTGTGAAATAAAACAAAACCCAAAATAGCAGCAATCTCTGCCAAGTGCCCCCCCCCCCTTTTTTTTTCTTCAGTCTTTTTAGCTCCTGTTCACATCCGTCTAACAGATAATATGCTTATGAAAAGGGGGCAGAACAAAGCAGTACAACATGCTTTCATTTGCAAATCCAATAGAACCGCTGCCTCTCCACTTTGTGTTTTAAGTGACTTACAGTTAAGCATTTAGATGGCTCTTTGTAGGTGCCGGGGGAGTTTTTGTGTATTTGGGAGAAATTAAGTTGGTTGGTTTATTCATTACTGGAGGAGAAGAATCAATATCACCTTGTTTGTATTTGGTTGGGGAATATACTTGCACTGTGGCATCCAGTTCCACTCCACAGGAGGGCCCTGTCAATCATTTCACCCCGGCCCATCTTTCAGTGTTGAGGTGTGACTCTGCTTTAATCATGGTTTCTCTGTCCCCTGAATCATTGGGGGTGGCAGTGCGCCCATTTCAGATTGGTGTAACGGTAGAAGAGACCACGCCCAGTGAGGACCTCTGTCTATAGCCAGGTCAGAGGAGCTTCTGTCAGTCCTTGGGTGAGGAATGACAATGTCTCTGCACCACTGCTGTAGATCAGAACTGAACCACTCAGGGTGAATCTAGTCTGCCTCACCCAGGAAAGTGATGCACCAGTGTCTTTTTGGTCCCTGTGGCCCATTGGAGTACAAAGGACACTGCAGGGTCAACAGGTGAAGAGGCTGTCATCAAGCATGTGAGTTTTCCTGAGCTCCGCAATACCCGTCAACGGCAAGTGCTCTGATCCCGGTTTAATTATAGCATATTCATACTATTCTCTTAGTGGAGTAATTCAGATTGAACACCTAGGTCAAAGTGGCATTTTAGCCTTCAGCTTTCTGATAACATGGATTCTAACCAGGGGAGAATCACGCCAACAAGAGAGTTTCCAGCCCCTGTAATTGGTGTGTAATGAAGTGTCAGACAATTTGGGACTTTTCAAACCTTTTTTCAGGTTTACACAGCAGTTGGACTCCTAACTCATGGACCTTCTAGTTTTCTCAGATAACTTCTTTGCAAAAAAGAAGCAAAGATAGCTGGCAGTTTGAGATGAATGACATGGCATATAGACAAAGGAATTAGGCTACAGTCCTGATTCATAGTCCAGACACATGGTGCTCCTCTCTTTTCATTGTGTGTTCTTGTGTTTGTGTGTGTGTGTGTGTGTGTGTGTGTGAGAGAGAGAGAGAGTGAGAGAGAGAGAGAGAGAGAGAGAGAGAGAGAGAGAGAGAGAGAGAGAGAGAGAGAGAGAGAGAGAGAGAGAGTGTGTGTGTGTGTGTGTGTATGTTTGCTCACTGTGAAGCATTACATCTGAAAGCTTAATAACTCCCAGGGGACTTCTTCTGTGGTACTCACTCGCAGAGCCTCTGAACCAGTCGTCCAAAATTCTGAATGCACACACACACACACACACACACACGCACACGCACACGCACACGCACACGCACACGCACATGCACATGCGCGCACACACACACACACACACACACACACACACACACACACACACACACACACACACACACACACACACACACACACACACACAGAAAGGTTTTGCATCAGTCACTCAACACAAGGTGAGCAAAAATAAAAAGATCAGAAATCTGAACAATGTAAAATGACATGGGTCCAGCTGCTTAGAAGTACATAGTTTTCAGCCGAGGCCGTTATCTGCCGCTGAATTCCAGGATTATGTGAAATTAATTCAGTTTCATGGGGCCTGTAACAGATGGGTATTTTATTCAGGCTTTGAGTAGTTTTGTTGCCTTGCAGTCGCTTCCCAAACCAAATCAGAGACCATAAACTGTCACTTAAGGGCAGCAGAATCTCATTTGCCAGGGCACCCTGGCTATGAAAGAATCACTCATCCTCCCAAATAAAGGGCCCAGACCCTGCCTTCAGACTACTCTTATATGCAAAATAGAGAAGACCTCAAAATTAACTGACAGCTCATACAATAGGCTAATGTCCAGGAATCCCCTTTTAGGATATGGAAAATAATTCATGTGTGGGACAGGCAACAATGCTATAAAATGACTTTCTAAGGGTGAGGTCAGCCAGACAACCAATAAAGGAGCTTTTCTGTTTTGATTTATCAGAATAATAGGAGTAAAAATGTACACCCGTGCATTGGGTCAGGCTGATAATTTCATGAAATATCCTTGTATTATTATTTTTTCTTATTTGACCATATTCATTTAGCCCACTGAATGGATACAAAAAAGTTAATTATTATTATTAGTGGTGGTAGTAGTAGTAGTAGTAGGCCTAGTATTATTATCATGTTTTAAAACACAATATGGTGACCTGACATTAATGGCAAGCTGTGGAGTAGTAAAGGGGGAAGCCAGGCAATCTGAATAGGCCTATGCTGTTTTGTACAGTAGCCTAATTTGTATAAAACAAAAGACAGAGAACTGTATTGGAGAAAGAGGTGTGTGTTCGGGTGTTATAGGGCAGGAAAGACTCTTATGCTGGCATCAGAAGGGTGGTGTAGATCAAGAATGAGAAGTGAGAGAACAGAATAGGGAGTAGGCTATGACCTAAGATCATATACTGCTATCTTAGTCCAAATAATATTAATTTCATTGTATTCAATTTAGTTACAATGATTTAAAATATTATATTAAATATTATTAACTGCTCTGAGTTTATTTCTTTAAGTTGTTTATTGGTATCAGACAACCTTCTGTAAAACACCACTGCTTTAGGAATAGATGGTGTCTGCGTTAACAGCGAGGCCATTCTGCTTACTCAATATGACAGCAATGTTATTTTTTTCTTATAGGCCTGCTTTTGAGCAAGTGAAGTTTATTATTTATAAAAGGGGAAGCTCTTGTCTACATGTATTTCATTTACAAACAACGGGGTTTTCTTTCTAAAACTTTACTACATTTTAATTTGGATGCTGGCTTGAAGGCGCTTTTCCATTTTCGTCTGCCCCTCACCCTCACTAAGCAAAGGCGGGAGTTTACAGGAACAGCAGGCAGGCGGCCCCATCACACGCGGAGCGACACAGGAATGCATTGTATGTGTGAGAGAGAAAGACAGGACAACCACGCAAAATAGTGCGCAAGTTCATCGAACCCTCTCGTCGGACGACCAACGCCTTCATACACTCGGGGGTTGTGAAGCCTGAGTCAAAAAATATTTTGTTAAAGTGGTATATCCCGTTTAACCGTTGCAAACTGTGTCGTTTTGTGTCAAAAACATAACCACATATGCACACATAAGTGAACCGTGGAAGGATCCGCGAGGTTGTCACTCTGTGCTGCGTCTCCGAAAGCACACACAGTAAATTGGAACGAAAGCCTTAGTCAAAACCCGGAATGGAGTTTTATTCTAATCAACGAAATCTGTCTGCAGAACCAAAACAAAACATAATGTATCATTTTACGAACTGCCAGCAACTTAAGTAAATCTTTCACAAGATATCTAGATCTTTTTTTTTTTTTACCGATGTGAGTAATTTTTCCAGTTTTCTTCGCTTTGAATCCAAACTGTAAGCCATTCTCCCTTGGGAGGAGGAGCCTGTGTTCTCTGACCTCTAGACACTCTTATGCAGCTGTTAATGCACGGGAATAAAGCAACAGAGAGAACGACAGAGTGAGGCACAGTCGATCTCTTTATCAAGCAAACAAACCTTTAAAATATATTTTATATTTTAAAGCTATGTTACACCGTGTATTAGGCTCTCAAATTGAACAGTCACATGCACTCCTATGTATTTTGCCCGAAGTATTGAAGCTGTTACAGTTAGGGACTGCCCGCCTCTTTTTCAACCAATGCGGTTGCAAGAAAGTTAATGTGTTTCCTTTCAGGCTTGTTCGTGTAGTGGAAACAGTGTAGCTGTTGAGTAGTTCTCAATAGAGGTTTAAAAGCTATTATTTGCAGGAAGACATTCATTTTAGATTTTGGATACTTGGACATGTCTAGTTATATCATTAAAGTTTATTCACGGTTATTGTATTCTGTTATTTTTTAACATACCTAAAAACTGTTTAAGTTTATGTTCTTGTACCTAACCCAGTAATCACTTTGTTTTAATGGTTCAAATTAAGTAGAAATACAGTTGATTGTTTGTATGCAGGTCCATCTGGTGGACTTTGATACATATTAATGAATTAAAGAGATAGTTCAGGAGTTTTTGAAAATATATATTATTTCACTTTTGGTGTGTATTTTATTGTCCCAGACAGTTTTTGGGTCAATTGAATATACAGTGCCCTCCACTATTATTGGTACCCCTGGTAAAGATGAGTAAAAAGGGTTAGAAAAAATTAACCGTTTGGTGAACTAGCTTAAACTCACACTGAAAAAATGAGAAAAATCCAACCTTTAATTGAAGTAAATTTATTATGAGAATAAATCAAGAAATCAATAAATTATTATTTTTAACAAAACCATGTGTGCCACAATTATTGGCACCCCTGCATTTAAATATAGAATAAAGTAATTTAAAAAAATATTTGGTCACATATCCTTTGCATGCCATGACTTCTTGATATCTGTGACCCAACAACATCAAAAGACTCCTGATATCTTATTTTCTGGTACTTTTACAAGCGATACTATAATGTTTCTGCATTTGAATGGATCTCTATGGGAATTGGGGGGTGGGACTAGATTTAGCTGTAAATTCTGCTGGAACAGTATGGAATACATGGTTGGTAAAATGGCTGTAAGTCATCAAGGGTCTGAGGTATCAAACGAGCCTCAAACCATCACTCTGCTGCCAGATATGCAGTAGATATGGATGGATCACTTTAAGCGTTGTTTCTCCTGACAAATTTTCCTATTGAACTCTATAGAAAAATAAGTCAGGAGAAGAAACCCTTCAAGTTATCCATCCCATAGAAAAATTATTACTTTATTATATGTATAAATAAAGGGGTGCCAATAATTGTGGCACACGTGGTTTTGTTAAAAATAATTATTTCTTGATGAGGGATTTTTTTTTCATAAATTTACTTAAATTAAAGGTTGGATTTTTCTAATTTTTTCAGTGTGAGATTCACCAAACGATTAATTTTTTATAACCATTTTTACTCATCTTTACCAGGGGTGCCAATAATAGTGGAGGGCACTGTATATGCTAAAATTAACTATCTCATTAAACAAGTTCAGGTATATCAGTGAAACAAATTTCATATTCCCCAAGCCAAATGGATTACAGCTGTGCCCCAAACATCTTAATCACCCCCCATGCTCATTATGAGGGATTCTCTGTACAACATGTATATTGAGGGCCAGTTGCAAAGGACAATTTCGGGGTGAGCAGGTTAATAAAAACAATTCTGCTTTGGCACGCTCTCTTACATTCTTCCACCATCTTGAATTTTTTTATGGTTGAAATGTTTTCTCACCAATACTCCTGTGCCATATCTAATGCACAGGACACATTCTCTGAATGTTAGCCAGTAAAGTTGCTGCCTTTATCAAAGTAGGTATTCAAAGACCAAATAAGCCCTTAACCTTTGCTTAATTGACACCCTTAAGAGTTATGAAACCCTCAAATGTGGTGGATTTGTGTGTACATATGCAAAATTCAAGTGTAAGGGGGTCAGTTAAGGGTACTGGGACAGGACCTGGATGCAGCCTACCTCTGCTGTTTAATTTTCTTCAATAAGGTATGCCTCATAGCTCATCATTGCTGGCATACTGTTAAACATGTTTGTTAAATCTCAAGAGATTTCAAACAAACGTCTATAAGGGTTGCAGCTGTGCACAGAATACACACTAGTGTGATGGTTTGTCACAGCTTCCTTTCTTTCCCCCAGGCCCGTGGTCTGTTTGATTGTTTAACCCTGCACTCTGGTACCCCAGGGACATACCTGTACAGCAACTGTTCTGACACTTCAACCCTCTCCACAGCAGTGAGAACAGACTTCAATTTATTACTGGTTTGAGATATCCCACAATTCTCTGCACTTGCAACAGTGAAGAGGCACAGGATCCCATTCTGAACTAAAAGCCAGCAAGGGGCTCCTTCCAGGTGAATTTGTCTAACTGTTTGGTTGTTGTATCTTGCTGCGTTGGGAGACCGTGGCTCTCACGTCGGCAGACTGCTAGTCCTGTAGGACTCCCCAGGATTCTGTCCCTATGATGGCAGAACTGTTTTGAGATAGCCCTGGTTTCACGCCATCATTACAGTTCCAGGAGTTACCAGCAGCGACTGCATTCTGAGGACCAGGGCAGTCTCTATGTCTCATCACAGATATGTAGCAGGGGTACTCTGCTAACTTTGTCTGTAAGGGATACAAGGCGGGGTTAATGAAATCTCAGAGTACCCTGAAGTGCCACGTCACTGAGCCACCACTCGGGATAACAAGTGTACACGACTCCCTGCTGTTATTGGTATTGTGAAAAGGTGGGTATGGGTTCGGACATGATTTGATAAAACTCTCTGGAGCGCCTCTCCAGCAATATTCAATATGACGGGGAAGTTTATTTATTAAGAAGCCACACGACTTAAAATACACGTTCATTTGGTCGAGGCAATAACATTCCGATGAAGCTAAAACAACAGCAAAATGTCATTCTGAGTTGTGAACCTCTTCACTCATATTTCTCTCTCACTCTTGGCTCCAGAGAGGTCATTTATGTTGTGAATGCTTGTCTTTCTGTCTACCTGCCTGTCAGGATGTCACTAGGCCCACTGAGTAGTTGCTGGCTAAATCCTTCCCTGTGGAAAGAAGACTGGAATGGAGAGAATAATCACAGTCAGATTCTCAGATGTTCACAGATTCATCACAAACTAATTCAGAATTTTTTTCGTACTTATTGAGCAGTAGGTACACTGGTCCCGTCTTTTCTCCTTTAACGTGAATTGATTTCAGTTCCCCTGGACCCTCAGCGCTCTGCCATACATCAGAGTTAGTTTGTCTTTGTTTCTATTGCAGGCACATTCCTACTGTGTTAGAGCCTCTGGCATTGAAGATGCAGCATCCCTACACCTGGTTTTGTGTCTATCTGACATCTTTCCATTATGTGTCTGGCCGGTTCCCCTAAACTACTCCTGTTGCACCAGATATTTTCTTTGGGGGGGGTTGGCCTATGTTGCTGGACACGTGGAATGCATCATTTAATTTGTTAAGTGCTTGTATACTGTCCATACACAAAGTTATGCAATAACCTGTCTTTCAAGTGTGCAGTAGTGTGTGGACTATAGGTTTCCTGTGCAGAATACTGACCAGCGTAGATGAGAAGGGCAAATCTTAACTTAAACCATTGACTTCATACAATTCAAAATTAAATCAAGTTAAAACGTGTGCTGCTAGTATGTAGACAGAAAGAAGGAAGTTAAATAAATGTCCCAAGAGACACAAATTAACCAAATTAGTCGTTTAAAAGAGAACACATTTGATCATTGAACAGCACACTCATGGATGAGTGGGGCACGGATAAGCATACGCTCAATGTGGTGTGAGCCTGTATTTAAGATTTTTCACATTTTTTACATTACTTTGTCCCTGACATCACTAGTTTCACTATTGCAGACTTTCTTTTGCTTCTTTGACCAGTATAAATAATTCTTCCACAGATATAATAGGAAGACACATCATTTTTCTCATGTATGCATTGTTGGTGGGAGATATGTGTTAAACATTACTCAAATTATGTTAAACTATGAAATCAAACTGATGAAGAACATATTAGTCGAATACCAAAATATAGATTGGAAGTATATGAGCTATTGCAAATTTCATATTTAGTTATATGTAATTATGTATACAAGTATAATTAGGCTGACCAGTTCTCGTTTTCCTGGAAAGAAAATATCTGTCTGAAAGAATATATCTGGATTTTTAAATTCCTAAAATGTCCAGTTAATCCAATATATGGTCACTCTAAGTATACTAAATACAAATTTGTGACAGTATCTCTTAAAACAGAAGATCATTTGTCATACCTGACACATTTGGGCATTTTCAAAGAATACACTTATCACATTGTGATATGGCTGACTTTCCATTTGTATGATCAAGACTAAATATCTGTAAAAGACATGGAAGAAACCGGATGAAGTAGGTGAAGCTGCAGGTTGGAGCAGGGCTTTTCCTTGTGAAATGCTGGTTCTGCTGCTAGAAGAAGGGCCCTCAATTCCACAGAGTGGCTTCCTTCACAGTCACGGCCAAGTGCGTCTGATTCTTAAACCTGAGAGGAGGAATTAGAGGGGAGGAATCACGTGATCCTGCAGTGACTGGCCTGTGTGTGAATGACCCTCCATGACCCTTCGAGACCTTTCAGTTTCAGAGGCTGGGCGGGTGGCCGTCATCCCTGGAACATCGCTTGACACTGCCCGACCCCTGGCATTGTGCCTGCTCTGGTTATGGGAGAGGGCTGTGGTAAGCGCAGGGGAGGGTGCTGTTGGAGAGTTGCTGTGAGTGGCATATAACCCCCCTCCTCCACCCCAGGCCCCTCCTGGTAGACACAAAAGTGTTGCCTCTGTGAAGGGGTTCCCCCTGCCCTGAAAGCCCAGCTGCCGCTGGTTACATAAGAGCAGGGCCTTGTCTGTCTTGATGCGGCAGCTTTGTGCGGGCGAGATTAAACGGCTGGTAAAAGCCTCTCTGAAAGGGGGGTCTCCACCTGAGCCCCTGCAGCGTAAACAACCAAGGCAAAACGAGCCCTGAGCTGGGGGCTGCCGAAGCACTGTGCCACGTGCTACACCCCCCGTCTGCTTCTCCACATGAGGCCCCTGTGATACATGGTACATATATTAAAGAATATCCCCTTTATGCCCTATTTCCACCCTTCTGTCTGGCCTGTGGTGATCTCAGAATGGGAATAATGGGTTCCTCGGCTGGGTAGTAAGGGCTTTGTGCTGTAGTGGCATAGGCCTTTTTTTTCCTAACAGTTTAGGAAACTGATGCAGTGAGTCTTATTTAGCTATGACAATGCCTGCTGTATCTCTCACAGCTGATATATTTGAATACAAACCCAAAATCAATTAACAAATTCAAATTAATTTGCGAAGGAATTTGGTATTGTGTTGATTTTTTGATGGGGGAATGAGGTAGTGCTTTGTCTTAAAAGTAAACGTTTAGACTAATTAAGAGTAGCCTACCTGCATATTTAATAAATATTAAATAAATGTATAAAGCTATTATTAGTAGTCTATTATTAAATAGCTGCATTGATATCATTTTAATAAAAACTATTTTATCTGGCTTTGATCAAGCATAAAACTATCACTTTAAATTTAAGATTATAGCGCAAATATTGTGAAGTGACATGGGTAATTGGTTAGATGGATAGCTAGGCTACACAAATTCCTCTCACAATGATGGTAGCTCAAGTCATGGACATAGGGGCCTAGCTCGCAGTGAAAGCCTGAGCTAGAAAATGTCTTGTTCATATTCTGACAGGCAACTAGATGTTACTTTTCTGGAGCATGTTTAACGATGTAAAAATGCTACGGATTTTAAACCAGAGCCTCATCGGCCGCTCCACACGATAGGCTACAATTAGCCCGCCGAGCTAATGACCAAGACCCAGCCACCCAGTGAACATTTTTGTCGTAAACTCAGTGAAACGCCATCTTGTGTTCAGGTGAAAACAGGCTAAATTTGGTTGAAAGGTTAAAGTTTGTAAACCAGCTAAGTTGTAGCCAGGTTATATCCGGGTAAAACCTAAGCTACATTGATGCTCAATTATGTCTAAACGTCTCTCAAGATTTCCACCCCTCTAGACGTCTAGATTCTGGCTTTTGCTCACTGGACATCATTCACTGAACTCCCAACTCCGCTACACCTACACAACGCAACATGAGAGTCTGTTCTGAAAAGTAGCCTACGAGGTAATGGCAGGAAAGCCATTTCCCGATAGTAAGCAGTTACCTCATACGCCTCACAGACCAGCTAGCTAACCAGTCATTGAAGTGTGGCGGCGATATAACGTCTTTTTTTGGACTGGTATTATTTTACACATTGTGAGTTCTGTCAACAATGTTTCAGGCCACAATCAACTGGATATCAATGCAAATATATGCTTCCAAGACCACTGAATCAGTTAAATAATTTAACAATCTATGCATTCTGAGATCTCTTTTGCTTTATATCTATGTTATGTTGTCCCTGAAAATATAATAACATGAAAGCGTGGTCTAGAACTGTCACTGTGATGACGCACTATGCATTGCGTAGCCCATGTATAGGCTACTCTTTGCTGAGTATAATACAAAAATAAAGCATGTCTGTCAGCCAATCAGAATTGAGTATCAATCTAAACAATCCTTTAAAATTAAATTATAACATATACATAATAAATGGGCTATGATTTAATACCAATGTTATTGAGGGGGGAAAAACAGACTAGCTTACTGGTTTGTCAATGTTGCAGGCATAGTGTGATGGATAGTTTTCACTCAGAACTGCAATGCAGGCAATTTATGTAACACATTACCACTTATTATATTTACACTTGTAGATAACGTGTGATGGGCTGCTTTCCCTCAGGATTGCACTACAGGTTATACATGTAACACCTAACACACTTGTTATTATGTTTATTCTCAATAGTACGGACGAGCATAATTTAGTCATTTTAGTTCTCCATCGGGCATAACTGGGCTACAGAGACTCAGAACTGTGCAAAGGTTCCAACTGTGTAAAGGAATCCTTCGCCAGGGAAAGGTTTCTGGGTTAAGAGTAAAGGTGAAGTCCGGATGTGACTGGCTCCCTTCCATGAAATCCAGACCATCTTTTCCTGCTGGCTCCTGGTTTAAAGAGGGAGGCAGGGAGGGAGGGAGCCATGCCTTGCATTAAATCTGTGTTTCTGCAGATCCGGCCTGTGTATTTTCTAGTCTGCCGGGCATCATCTCTGCTGAGACTGTACAAGGGCCTTATACAGACATAGAGCCTCTTTCTTTTCATCCCCCTTTCTCTCCTCTATGTATATCATCTTTTTCTGCCAGTGCATGTTGCTCTTTCCATTTTTACCATTTTAAATAAAAAAAACAGAGAAAGTAGAACAGGTTCAATATGCAGAGATTCTCTTGGAAAAATAATTCAGAGATTCTTAGGCTGATGTAAAAATACAAAATTAAACAGAGCATGCTACCTCCATCATGAAACTTTCCATATTTCTCAGACTAATAGAGGTTTGTGTGGGGGAGGGGATCATTCACCATTATTCTCACAATCCTTCAGTAATACCATTCCATTTCCCTCCACGAGATATTAACATAATAATTTGGAAAGAAGTGTGCATTATTTTTTTTCCAGTGGCATTTATCAATGTATTTATTCAACAGATATGTCTATCCCTGGCAGGCTGAAGTTAAAATACTGTTTATGCACAGATGGCTATGTTACTTAAAACAGTTCAGATTTAGATATGTCACAATACCTGTGGCACATCCAGGATTGGAGCTTGTTGCTCTCTGTTTACAAATCAATTTTTCTGACCCTTATTCTACCTTGTTCTTCATTTTAGGCCAGTGAACCACACTTTTGTGTCAGTTGCCAGGTTCTCAGATCATTTGATAATGTGATCAGTCGTCACTTCCCTGGCATATCCTCAGAAAGGATTAGTTCAGAGGAGTCATTACTCAGACCCACTGATCTTCTATCATCAGGATAGGCTGATAGTGAACACAAATGACATACTGAATCATTGCATATGATATAAAGATCAGTGGGTCAGCAGAACACCAGTTCTACTGTAAATCAATGGACATGATTAAAAAGCTTGTCTGTGGCATCTACTGTAGTGAAAATGAGAAGACCCTGAAAATATATGGTTTTCTGAGAACCCTTTAGCAAATTCCTTCATACATTATGAAGCAGAGTTAGATGCAAAGAGAATGCAAGTAAACACAATTTCAATTGATTGTGTGAGATTATTAGGGTTATATTTGTTGTATCTCCAGTGTCATTCTCACTTGTGTTTCAGTCTACAGCTAACAGACTGCCCTCTTCATATAGTACTGGACAGGGGGAGGTCCTTACTTGGTAATAGAAGTAAGCCCCTCCCCAATGTGTGTAGAGCTTGTGAATAATGCAGTGTCTCACAGATCACAGTGGAGCTCATTACTCCTGATCATTAAGAAAGCTGTTAGACCATTAGCATCACAAAGCTGAAAGAAAGGTCCTTAGTTGACACCTGTGCTTGGGTGGAGCAGATGCAAAAACTTTGGATATGCCAGACTGGAGGTTCAGTCTTTGGATGGTGTCAGGCTGGAGGTGCAGTATTTTGGTGGTGTCAGGCTAGAGGTGCAGTATTTTGGTGGTGTCAGGCTAAAGATGCAGTATTTGGGTGGTGTCAGGCTGGAGGTGCAGTATTTGGGTGGTGTCAGGCTGGAGGTGCAGTATTTTGGTGGTTTCACACTGGAGGTGCAGTATTTGGGTGATTTCACACTGGAGGTACAGTGTTTTGGTGGTGTCAGGCTGGAGGTGCAGTATTTTGGTGGTGTCAGGCTGGAGGTGCAGTATTTTGGTGGTGTCAGGCTGGAGGTGCAGTATTTTGGTGGTGTTAGGCTGGATGTGCAGTGTTTGTGTGGTGCTAGGCTGGAGGTGCAGTGTTTGGGTGATGTTAGGCTGGAAGTACAGTGTTTTGGTGGTGTCACACTGGAGGTACAGTGTTTTGGTGGTGTCACACTGGAGGTACAGTGTTTTGGTAGTGTCAGGCTGGAGGTGCAGTATTTTTGTGGTGTTAGGCTGGAGGTACAGTGTTTTGGTGGTGTCACACTGGAGGTACAGTGTTTTGGTGGTGTCACACTGGAGGTGCAGTGTTTTGATGATGTTAGGCTGGAGGTGCAGTCTTTTGATGATGTTAGGCTGGAGGTGCAGTCTTTTGGTGGTGTTAGGCTGGAGGTGCAGTGTTTGGGTGATGTTAGGCTGGAGGTGCAGTATTTTAGTGGTGTTAGGCTGGAGGTGCAGTGTTTGGGTGATGTTAGGCTGGAGGTACAGTGTTTGGGTGATGTTAGGCTGGAGGTACAGTGCTTTGGTGGTGTCAGGCTGGAGGTGCAGTGTTTGGGTAATGTTAGGCTGGAGGTGTAGTATTTTAGTGGTGTTAGGCTGGAGGTGCAGTGTGTGGGTGATGTTAGGCTGGAGGTACAGTGTTTTAGTGGTGTTAGGCTGGAGGTGCAGTGTTTGGGTGATGTTAGGCTGGATGTGCAGTATTTTAGTGGTGTCACACTGGAGGTACAGTGTTTTGGTGATGTCACACTGGAGGTACAGTATTTTAGTGGTGCTAGGCTGGAGGTGCAGTGTTTTGGTGATGTTAGGCTGGAGGTACAGTGCTTTGGTGGTGTTAGGCTGGAGGTGCAGTGTTTGGGTAATGTTAGGCTGGAGGTGTAGTATTTTAGTGGTGTTAGGCTGGAGGTGCAGTGTTTGGGTGATGTTAGGCTGGAGGTACAGTGTTTTAGTGGTGTTAGGCTGGAGGTGCAGTGTTTGGGTGATGTTAGGCTGGAGGTGCAGTATTTTAGTGGTGTCACACTGGAGGTACAGTGTTTTGGTGGTGTCACACTGGAGGTACAGTATTTTAGTGGTGCTAGGCTGGAGGTGCAGTGTTTTGGTGATGTTAGGCTGGAGGTACAGTGTTTTAGTGGTGTTAGGCTGGAGGTGCAGTGTTTGGGTGATGTTAGGCTGGAGGTGCAGTATTTTAGTGGTGTCACACTGGAGGTACAGTGTTTTGGTGGTGTCACACTAGAGGTACAGTATTTTAGTGGTGCTAGGCAGGAGGTGCAGTGTTTTGGTGATGTTAGGCTGGAGGTACAGTGTTTTGGTGGTGTCACACTGGAGGTGCAGTATTTAGGCAGTGGAGACTAGAGGATCAGCCCCACAGTGTATTTTTAGGTTCTAATTGCAGTAGATCAGGGAAACTAAGCAGAGCGACTCTTGGTTAAAACTTTTGTGGGATTAAGTTATTAAAAAGTCGTAGGTAATACAATTTTTTTACACTGTACCCACTGACACCATGGAACTGTCTCCCCAAAACATGATCAACCTGATTTGTCAAATTCATATCCTTCCCATAGTTTCCACCTGCTCTTCAGATGAAAGCATTATGCCAATGTTTCCCTGGTCTTGTATTCTTACTCATTCAGGTCCTGCATAGGTTCTGGTTCCCAAACTAAATTGGACAAATACTGTTCTGCTTAAAGTTAGCAGGTGGTGCACAGATGCACTGATTCAAACTTATTATTAAATCATTTGGATGGCTCATATAAATCACTGTGTAAACTATGGCTGACTGATCCATGTAACATAGACCAGCTTTGCAGCATCTCAATTGTTGCAGTACAACATGTCGTGACGTCGTGATTTTGTATATCAGCATAATCCACGTTGTTTGCATTCATTTATGTGTTGAAAGTGTGCTTTTGAGACCTGTTTCACCATGCAATGGGAGTGAATGGAGAGAGAAAAAATTTTGTTCTTCGTTGGCCAGTTGCTGACCACTGGAGCAAGTCATGAAGGTCATCTCATATCAGGGCCAGGTAGCTATACAACATTATGTTCTAACAAAGCTCAGTATGCCTTTAACACTGTGTCACATATGTGCAAGTTTGCATGTCATTCTCCCAAGTAATGAGAGAAATGGAAGAAGTGATCCTCTGGATTCTTCTGATCTGCTGGATCCAACATGGTCACACAATATCCATTACACTCCTGTCACTTGTCAACTGTAAACATTTAAATTGAGCAAATATACTGGTTTGGTCTGTATAACCGCAGGATGAGGAACTGTTGACTTGACAGGGACGGCCTCTTGTCTTTAGCATACAAACATATGGGCCATTCCATTGCAACTAGCACGTTGAGTTTTTTTGTGCTTGCTGGCAGTTTTGTCCGCCTCCTGCTACATCAGGGAGTCGCCAAAAAAGTCTGGTGTGCCGAAATTAAATATCAAAATCTTTCATCAACATCTTTTCAGGGCTGTTTCACAATACATAAAGAAGGCAAAATGCTCACCCAGTCATGAACTGCACTTTACAAGGTCTCAAAGGATTGATTGATGAAGATCGGGCTAAGCCGCAATCCCATTTTTGTTTTCAGATTATTCACGGGTTCGCCGATCTATTCGTTTACAGAGGAAATATGAGTCTATGTGTCAAACAGATGCCTGTCGCCACGGGTACAGTATACTTTCACTGGCTGAAGCAGTGCAGATTAATATGCACAGTGCTGGGCCTGATCCCAAACCATGCTGACTCAATCACTCAGTCTGCCCCATGTGGCCAGCTAGCACATCTTTCAATCAGCCCATTCCCTTGGCCCGGGATTTGCTTGCTACTACAGCCCAATAAAATGGAGATATTGTTCGTTTTTCTTACCCAAACATTGATCGCTGAGTCTGATTCATGGATTACACTGACTGAAGTTTCAAATTTGTGTGTATTGCAATATCCCCAACCGTGGCGGTGTAAACCTTTAATGCTGCTTTGTCCAATGGTTTGTCCGTCGAGAAGAACTCTACCTATGCCCCCCCCCCCCCTGATATTGGAGCCTATCGTGAGTTCTGCATGGGGTGAGCAGTTTGCTATGAAAGATGCTCAGAAATCCGCTGCCACCGTCCACGTGCCTTAACAACCAAAAAGTAAACACGCTGCGCTGTGGAATTGTCTCAAAAAACCAAAGGTCCTCCTTTCCGGCTCTCAGACGAGGTGCCTGGAGGGAAGAAATTCAGTGGTCTGCATGGTGAGCCGGAATGGCTTTACTTCGCGCGTGCGCTTCGGCGTGCTGATTCAGCCTCCCTCCCTCTCCGCGGTGACAGTAGGTCGCCCGCTGTCATTTTCAGTGCTTTGAAAGTCTGTCTGTGGAGGCACAAAGCGCTCGGTGAAATATGCGACCAGCCAGAGCTGCGAGCTGCAGGGCCTCTGTGGAGGTTGTCTCCTCGCTGTCTTTGTGCGAGAGAGCATTGAGAGCTTATCTGTCCTCATAAAATAAAAGCACCTCACTTTTCAGACTGCACTCAACCTCGTCAAGCTTTGTTGATGCAAGGTTTTGGCCTTCTCTCACCCACTCGGCAAAGGAAAATGAGTTTTTATGTCAGTGTCTCTGAATGTGAATTTCTGTAAATGCAGAGAAGGGGATAAAAGATGAGGAAAAACCTCCCACTTAGACTCTGCCGTAGCCTAAGCATCCCTGATTCATTTATTTTTAAAAGCCTGTAAGAATGTATTTCTTCTTGTCTATATTTCTCTTTGTTATTAAAATAATATCACTTCGATTCTGCTTTGGAAATGTACAAACAAACTGGAACAGTTATGAAGTAACACTCATTCCAGGTCATGTGACAAGATGACCTCATACAGAATCGGAAGCCTGTACTAAGGTCTCACCCTCTTCTTAGAGGAATGAGCAGTTTATTTATAAGGGATGTCTTTACCAAAAGACCCGTGGTCCTTTCACCCCCCCCCCCCCCCTTTTCTGTTCTTATCAACGGATAAAAAAAAACAAAACATAAAAAAACTCAAAAGCAAACTCCATTCCATAATCTACAGCTGAGTCAACAGGCAGAGGCATCATGGCTCCTAAGACATGTCCCAGTCTTCATGCATCTCTACATATGTAACACATACAATGGCCAGAGCTCACCTCAAGGCAGCACTTGGTGAGTTAATCTCTTTGTATTTTATTTATACTAATTTTGACTTCACTTTTTTGTTAATGTTTTTTAATTTCTTTTTCTGAATGCTGTGGTATCACAGTTCCAAATATCTCTTGTACCAGACAGCAATAGTGATGGTTTGGAAAAATATATTTTTTTATGACTGAAATGATTTTTATGATTGTGAGAAGGAAGTTCAATAGGTAAATATCTGCATTCTGAAAAAAAAAAAAAAAAATTCCCTTTATTTTCTTATTCGTGTGCATTTTCCTTTAAATGTGGATATTTAAATTTGTGTATGTGCCCACATAAGGTTGCTGAATCCCTACTTGACTATGTCCTGTTTATCTGTATCGTATATGTTGGGCAATCTCAGCATCCTCTTGTTTCCGTGTGGTGTGTGTATATACAACCATCTGATAATGTGACAAACTCTCAGCGGAGTCTCCAGGGTAATACTTCCTTCCTCAGTACACTGCAAAGTGTGTGTTGCCGCTGCCTGGCAACCAGCTGGAATGGGCCCAACTTTGCCATGTGTGTGCATGTGTGTGTTCCAATTTGGGGGTGTGTCCTTGAAAATGTGTATTTGTGTGTGACCGGTGCCATGTGGGAATGTGTTTGAGTATGTGTTCTTGGCCATATTCCCATGTGAGAGAGTGTGTGTGCCTTTTTTTGTCCTGATCCCAGTTCCACTCCACCTTATTTTAGTCGCTTAGTACAGCACTGGCCCAAGACTCTGACCATGAGAGAGAGAGAGAGAGCGAGAGCGAGAGAGAGAGAGAGAGAGAGAGAGAGAGAGAGAGAGAGAGAGAGAGAGAGAGCGAGAGAGAGAGAACACTCAAAATACATTGAATACCTGTTAACTCCTCTCTACTGTAGCACTTTTTGCAGTTTTTTTTATTTCATCAAAAGTTGAATGTGTGAACTGAATAAACATGTTTGTTTTAGTCTGAGGTTTCTTCACCTTCATTTTTTTGTAGTTTAAGTCTGCATTCACTTTTTTTTTTTAATTGGAGTTTTAGTTTTCAGAGCACCACACAACACTGATGGCTTGCATTGTGTGGTGGGGTCAGTTGTGAGAAGGTATCCCGTTTCTGTTGTGGTTTGCAGATTTTCCACAGAATATAGTCTGTGGTGTAGATTTATCCCACATGGCCACAATACCTGCCCAATTAGAGAAGCTAGTGTACAACATGAATGAAGTAAAATGTGACAGGCTTAAGTACACTGTGTTGCGTGAGGAATTATTAAACTTTAGTTTGTTAAAGGAAATGTACAAAGTTTGGGCCAAAACAGAGCTCCTCTCCTCTACCAATCAAAGTTAACATATCGTGGCATCACTGAGCTCTCTTTATTTTATATTGCCAAATAATGTATTGCCATGTACATTTATGAAATTTTCTGGTACATTTCTTTTCTTATATTAAATCTTATCTGAAAGCCCTCTGTCTTGGTGTGATCTGTACCGCACAAATTGCCTACTGCGATAAAAAGACTGCTTCAACACTACTCATGAGTGTGTAGCCATGTTTATACATCATATGAAATCCAGCAGTTGGGTAGATGTGGTAGAAATAGGGAGTAACAGTGTAGGGATACAGACCTCTATAAATTCTGATACATTAGGATCCAACAAGAGGTGTTATGGGGTTCAGCAAACCAGGCACAAGAACCACCTTTTCACATGCTCCTGTCATAGCTGAAATTATGTCACATGCCAACATTTCCCTTATCTCTCTCCCTAGGTGCCATGCAGTGACAGATCAGCTCCATCTCAATCTTTCCTCAGCAATAACCACCGTATGAAACCAGTCACTTAAAAGGTATTTCAAAAACAGTGAGGAGACCCAATCCATCAGAATGACTTCATAAAGCAAGGAAATTGTGGCTGAACTCATCATCTTTATCAATAAAAGGGCATTGCGTCAAAGGCTGCAAATCGGTTGGAAGGGGACAGTTATTAGTTAACAATTTCAAAAATGAACTTCCTGGACTTTTAAGGGGTCAGTGATGTTCCAGACTCGCCAATCAACAAAAAAGGGAATGTGCTGGAATCATATTAACTTCTCTCACTAGAGAAAACTGTTACTTGTCACTGGGACCAAAGCATTCAAAAACAAGGGAACCAGGTGAAAATAATAAGACCATCATCTAAATCTGTTAGAAGTGGGGGCAGAGAAAGGAGGACAGAATGATAAAGAGGGGACAGGGGAGTGAAAATGGACCTCTATAATAATAAACACCAAGTGGCATATGACTGTGGGCTAGGGATCACAACAACCTCCATATGCCTTAATTATATGGCATAACAAAGCAGCAGCACTCCCATTTTTACCCCCCAACCCACCCATCTAAACAGGCACGTGGGGCCCCTATCTTCTTAATCTCATTCCCCAACAAAATCTGGGGGGCTACCTTTCCTTTGCATTGGGCAAGGTCAGGTTGGCCAGTAACTCGTGGCCAGGAGCCCTGCATTGGAAAAAAACAGCCTTGCTGTGCGGCGCCGCGCAGCCCATCCCCCACGCGCAGAAAGCAAAGTTGTGCTGCCTCTGCTAGCTCGAGCAGGGAGGCAGAGAGAATGAGGAGAGGGGGTGGGGAGAGAGGCAGAGGGGGACCGTGGAACATGGTTTGTCCTCGTTGAATTATTTCTCATAACGTTTAATCGGAATATACACCGCTCGTTTAGGGCAATTTCACTAACTATTCAACGGAATCGATCTGTTTTATATAGTAAGCATACTCTAGTTTGTTTTTTTAGTGGTTTGCCGTGTTTTGTTCTCTCACACTGCGTGTCTATTTTGTCGTCCTTACTTCCTGCTGCCTGAATGGTACAGTCCATCCCCCATCCTCCTGCCCTTTCTCTCCCTCCCTCACTAACAGTAATTCCGCTCCTTCCTCTGTAAAGATTGAATCCTCTTTTGCTGCTACTCTCGTTTATTTTCCGCTGAGCATTTGCGAGGCGGCACTGTCATGTAAACCCAGAGTTGCAGTCATTCTATCCTTTTGGAAAAAGGCCTGTGCGTGCTTGGTTGTTACATGTAACGTTACATTTACAAATGCTGTATACAAGCAGGGGTGTGGGAGCATTTTAATACTATTTTTAGATTAGCTCTCTAGTCTACCCCTATCAACATGCCTAGTGTGCATAAACAGGCGCTCTCACACTCCCAGTTTAATGCCATTTTAACTTGGAATACATAGTCTCACAAGTAATCATGTTTCCTGTAATGACCTCACCAAAAATAATGTTTTTTTCCAGATCTATTAGCAATCAAAACTGTATGTGTATGGTCAGCTCATTTGTATAATTGGTTCGTACGTTACTTTTCGAACCCCTTACTCTGCATAAACTAACACTTGTTATTTAAAATCCCCCCCAAAATCGCAATGCTTAAAGGAAATCCGTGGCCCTATCTTGATCCGGCTCCTCTGCACTGTTTCGAAACTCCGTTTCGTGTTTTGCGTCCGTCTGTGAGCTTCAGTAAAATGGCTGTGTCTCGCGGAGCCTCGTGCTGGTTTGATCAGTTTCTCGCTCACAGTCTCGTTCTGTAACAGAAGCCCCCCCACATTCTGTGTCGGTTAATTTCATTCCCGGGATCTTTATTTATATTCTCTCCATAACTTTTATTTCGAATCGGAACCGGGAGCGGAACCCGGATTCGGTCCGGTGCTAGGGGGGAATGAACTGGGACACGGGTACATTGTTATAAATAATTGTATTTATATTCAATGCTATTGAGAGCTTGGTAGTGACTGACTCGCTGTGAAAGAGAGAGGGATATCATGGCCGCTCAGGTCGCCAGCGCCGCCACTCTCAACACTAGCCCGCCTTCCGAACTAAAAAAGCCAGATCGGGACCCCCAGGAGGAGTCGGTACCGGGGGAGAAGCAGCATGAAAATAAGGAACCGGGACCGGAGAGCGGATCTCCGGGTCAGAAGGAGCTGCAGGACGGGGCCGATGTTGGAAATGCAGGGGGAGGAGGCGATCCTGAGTTGAAGAACGGGAACGGTAATTCGTCCAGACTGAATAACAATAATAATCAGAATGATTCAGGGGGGCCCGAAGGCAATAACCATCCCGGGATGGCACACCACCACCCCGGCGGTTTTCCACCACCTCCATACGGATACAGTCAGCACTACAACCGGGCCCCTTTTCATCAACATGGCGGACAACAAAGCCCTGGCATGGCAGCTGCGGCGGGGCCGGCAGTGCAGCCGGGTAGCATGATGGACTCGTACCAGCCCAATTCCCACGACCACGGCTTCCCCAACCAGCAATTTAACAACTACAACCCTTTCCAGAACCGGACTCCTTACCCAGGCCCAGGGTACGCCATGAATTCCCCGCGAAATAACCAGCCTCCGGCGGCTGGGGGGCAGCTAGGCAAGCAACAGCCAGCGGGAGGGACTACAGCTATGGCCGCCACTTACAATAATCAGAGGTATAACATGGGAAACCCTCAACCCACTTCCACCCCGACCCTAAATCAGCTCCTGACCTCTCCCAGCTCTACGAGGGGCTATCAAAACTACCCACCAAACGAGTACAACAACCAAGAAGGGGCTAACAAGGGACCAGCAGACATGGGCAGCAGCAGCCAGTATGGTGGGGGCCACCCGGGTTGGCAACAAAGGACCCATCACCCACCTCCAATGAGCCCAGGAAATAGCGGACAACCGCTGAGTCGAAATCAGGTAAACTTTCATATAGGTCTGAACCCTGGTCTCTATGGCGTGTGTTGCAGTATAAGCTCTCTGTAATGGTGTAGATAGCACACTTCGCATTGGACCTGCCATTGTCTCTCTCTCTGACTCTCTCTAAAATGGCTGCCTGTTTGCCTTTTCCCCCCACACCACCTCCTTAACTGCATTTATCTCATAAAACAAGCTCTCTTTACACCCAGCAAAAGTCTTTTCAAACACTCGGGTAACGAACCTAGCTTTGGGCTGGTCTTGGGGGAAGGAGATGCGACTTTTATGGACCTACAATAAGGACAAAACGCGGATTTTGTTAAGTCCGTATGTCTGCTTCGAAATGCGGCTTAAACGTAATTAAAACGTGTTTTCCTGAGGCTTTTCTCCTATGTAGAGATACATTTTGTCACCAGTCTTGGACAGATCGTGTCAGATAACACCTCCCGTTCAATAAGTTAACATTGGTTTGTTATTTCACGACATTTGCATATTTGATGTAATTATGGAGAAAAGTCCAGGCTTTGTACTGACTGTCCCGAAATACCAATCGTTCGCAAGAAATGTGTATATGGGGGTTTTTGGCTGAAATTAATAAGCGACTAAATGCTTTTTTTGTGTAGGCTACTATTGCAATTATACAGATTAACACATTATCTGCTGTTTGTACACTGACGCCCTGTTCCTTTTTGAACAGGGCTGTTTCATTCGGGCCCCGGTGCGAGAGAGCGCTGATGTTCTTGCTAGTAAACACGGCCAGTGATTTGAGTAAGTGCAGATTGCTGTGGGATTTGAATTATGGAGGTAAAATCCTACTGTCAAAGCCAGGAGACAGTTGGTCTTAGGTTGACATGCTAGCTGAGATCTGATTGGCTCCCCCGTCCGCTGCTCCTGGCCATTTATAATTGCATCTGATGTAATGCCGCAAAAATCCCTGATTAGCTTCTATACTTCAACACTGGAGATAACAAAAACATCTTAACCACGCACATGGTGTCGGCCTTTGGCCAAGGATCCCAGCTTTTCTTCACCGAGCTATAATTTCTGAAATATATTAGTTCCACGCTATCGGTCGGTTGATGTGATATCGATCAATATAATTTTTGTCATGTGTCGGTAATTGTTATTTATCGCAGCTTCATAACGTGTAATGAGACAAACCGACCGCCCACATGTAAAATTAAAGTCTGCATGATTTTGAAAGAATAACATAGGTTTTTCATGCTATAAGGAGTTTTGTTGCTATTTAAAAATCGATGTATAACACATACTTATGGGTGTGTTTAGATTTCATTTTTCATTCTCAATGCTCTTTTTTCTTACAACTCCAAAATTTGTGTGGTGTGGGAATTAAATTGTATTTCTAGCTGTTACTTATGAACGGGGCATGCGATCAGTGTTTTTCTTTTAGTTGCTTATCACCTCTCATAATCTCTTCAATTAATGGTGTTTAACCAATTGGTACTTGTAGCAACTTCAGCATTGTTTAGTATTTCTCCAGCCTGAAAATCACATGTCCAATATGAATTTAATGAAGTAAACTGTCTTGGGTTGTAACTAATGAATATATAATTATACTTTGGTTTTTTGGTACTTTATGCTCATTAAGCCTTTTGAATGTTCAGGTAGGAAAGGGTTCCCCTATCATAATAATCTATGTGAAAGCATACAATACCTGTTTGAGCAAATTGGTCAATGTGCAGGATACGTTTTATGATTGCTTCTTGGAGATGCTTCTTTTACTGAGCCTGGTGTCAAAATAGAGATGGACTATTGAGTTCTGTAATGGTCAGGAATTGGTAATGTTAAGGAATTTTTTTGAAGTATTCAGTAATAATATTTGGTATTTGTCCAATGTTTCAATTGCCAACGATCACTCACTGAACACACCACGCCACAGTATGTGTGTTTTACACCATGCCACAGTATGCCAGAGTTGCCTGAAGAAACGCAGGTTGCGCTGCCGTAGTTTGCGGTCTTCTACGCCGAGCACAAGGTGTAGTAACTCTATCTTTAAGGCATGAGCCTCTTGTGTCATCCAATCCGCCTGCCAGCAATTAAAACCCTTCTCTAGTACAGTGTTGACAAATTATCAACAGCCATGCCTCGGCGTTTGAGAGTAGAATAAATGAGCAACATAGCACAGAGTTTGTTTTGTGGTTCTTTTGGGAAGTGACGCGGAGCTGCCGTCCGTAGGATTAGATGGCGGAGGGCACTGGTCTGGGAGCGGTGTGTGCGGGGGCCAGATGCGTCTGGCCGTTCTCTTGGAGGTTTTGTGAAAGAATCTGTCACGCCGCGGTCGTGTTTACAAGCCGCCAAGGTGTCAGCCAAGTGTCACCGCTTTGTTCATTGAATAAGGTTTATTTTTAATTCAGAGCCGGTAACCATGCCGACTGTAGTATTTCCTGGTGTCAGACCTGTTGAATGCGATGTTTGTGTTTGTGGTAACACGAGGTGAATTAAAAAAAATTATTTTATGAAGGGTGGGGGTGTGTGCGTGGCTTGGGGGGGGGGGGGGGGTGTGTAAGTGGGTGTAGTGTAAGTGGGTTTGAATTTAATCGGCCCATAGTTGTCGAGAATGGTTTTTGGCACTTGCTTCACAGCATTTGAGCAGAACTTATAAACGTGAAGTAATGATCAAGATCTCAGGCCTTGTGGTGTAGTTTGTTTCTGAAGTAGCTTTAAGGGCTTGGACTCTAATGCTTCAGTGCATCTTGTTGATTAATGAACTGACAGAAAAGCGGTCAAAACGATGCTGTGGACACAATGTAGGCCTATTTGGTGTAGGCTGTAGTACTTCCTGAAATATTTCTAGACGTAAAGGTGCTTCATTGTGGTATCTTGCGAGATTAACTAATGTCTTGTCTGCTCTGCACTGAGAACATTTCCATGTTTAAATGAGTAGTATCTTCAGTTTGCAATATAATGTCTGAAGAACTGTTTGTTGTCTGAGAGTAAGCAAGCTCAATGCATGGAGTTCAGCTAGACATATCGACCTCACGTGAGATACTAAAACAAACCGAATAACTTGTTTGCAGTGTATTTTTCCCCAAGGAGACAATCATCTCACTAGATATGTTACAATATCTGTCTGATGCTTTTTTCCTGTTTTCTAATTCAGTCCAGTAAAGGAGTCATGTATTGGTGCTAGGTTTGTTTTCTCAAAGCAATTGCAATTGATGCAGTGTAGGCTTTTAAAAAAAAAAAAAGAAGCAGTTTAAATGAAGTTGGATGCAATGCCGTTGCTAGCAGAACCTGTGTAAAACAGTGTATTTTTTTTGTCCACACTATATTCAGTGAAAATGGTTGCGCTTATCTGTGCTAATAAGAAAGAGCATGGACTAATAAGAAAGAGTGTGTGTGTGTGTGTGTGTGTGTGTGTGTGTGTGTGTGTGTGTGTGTGTGTGGATAGAGAGTAAGGGAGAGGGAGAGATGTGTGTATACAGGTGGGGAACTTCTGAAATATCTCAGAACATGTGACCCAGTGTGTGGGCGCATGGCTAAAGCCAGGGGTTCTGCTGCACTAGGATGTGGATCTAGAACTTTAAGAACAAGACTGTCACCTCCACCGAAAACCTGTCGACTTCATCATTTTTCGTATTCTTTTGAAAATGTTGCACATTTTTCTCATATTTAGTTCCAACAATGGGTACGTCAAATTCTTGCTGCGTATTCTGTCAATTTGGGAGGGCGGACGTCCGCGCACTCATTCGCTGAAGCACACGTGTTTGGCCAACCATTTGTTTCCCCCTATTTTTGCGATCTACAAACTGTCACACCAACTGCATTGGCGGACTGCGCGGTTCTTGTGTAGGCTGCAGGGGCCAGTTCAACCAGAGGAGTGAATTGCGGACGATGAGGCAGAAGTTGCTACTCGCTATGGCCAGTTATGAATGGCTCCCTGTGTCTCGTTCGGCACTGCCGTGCTCCTGATCCCGGCCTTAGGCCACACTCGGCGCGAGCACCTTAACTGAGCACGCCGTTCGGGGAATCCTCGGGTTCATTTCCCTCGACTGCAAGTTTTTTCGGGGGCAGAAATATGGATGGCCCCTTCTGTAAGATTGGTCTTACGCATCCCAGTAGTTGCACATGGTGGCACACCGCTTGACAAATTCAGTTTTCTTTTTTTAAACCACTCAAGACTCGGGATGAAAAATATACACAACAAATACGTACAGACAAGACGCAGGAACGGCAAGCAGAAAAACCCGGATGTTGAAGCGTTTTGTGATGCTGTCTCCGTGGGAGAACCTTGCAGTAATCAAAGCCTTTTTTTTTTTTTTTTTGCTTCCAGTAAGTGATTTCCATATGTGGCAGTCTTGCCTCTCTACTGTGTATGACTGTGTACAAGCCCAGATCTGTGGTGCTTTTGTTTAGCTATCAGGATGTGTTTATGCAGCATATGCTTAGAGCAGGTAGGAGAGGTTCCCCTCTGCAGCCCTGTCACTTGCAGCCAGATGGCTCTGTATGGATGGATCCTGCTGGCTTTGGGGGGCTCCCGTTACCTCCGCCACCGGTAGGTGGGGCGATTATGTGGTTGTCTGTCATTCATTTTGTCAGTCTGTGTCTCTGTGTTCTCTCTTAGTCACTCAATCAATGGGATGCGTAAGAAAGGCGGCGGGTGGTGAGTGGCCGGTCTGGTTGGTGGGCCGGGGTCTCTCCTTGGGTTGCCTGCTAACGATGCCTTTGGAAGGGGATCATGGCATTGAGTTACCATTGGTTTATCAACGGTGTTGTAAAAAAAATAATTTTTACAGAGGAAAATCTTTTTGTTCCATTTTGTAGATTAAAAAATTTGACCTGAAGTGTCCAGGATTTTACACGGGTGAACTCCTGACATGTACTGACTGAAACCTTCTTGACAGATGGCAGCAGTGCCGAATTGGTGCACGGAACCCCTGCCAGTCCAGTCACGCCAGAGCCTGTCCTCAGTAGAGTGATGTGGTCTGTTACAATATTACTGCTGCTAACGGGTTTCCCCCATCTTTCCATTTACAACGGGCAGGAAGTCCACCTCAAGGTCCACTGCAGAGAATTTTTCACCTACTCCAACTTCACAATGGGGAAATTTGAACTAATGGGTGAGATGTTTGTTCAAAAAAATCCAATGTCTAAATGGGCCTTTTTAGCTCCTCCCTGAAAGTATACTAATATACTGAATACTAATTGGAAAAATGAGAAACCCTATGATATTTTGAGTCCGTATATCCGGCATGTACTTCTCTTGACCTGACTGCTGTTTTTCCACACTCCGGTATGCTAGCGAAGTCATTCAGCTGCTAAGCAGGAGCGCTGCGCAGCTGACATGGGCAGGTTGCAGGCAGGAGATGAACCGGTCACTGCTGTTGAACCAGTGTGGAAAGGGGTACCCTACCTGCTGAAAACCTCCCTTCCTGATCAATGCACAATTAGGCATTCCCCCTTGGGACTCCCAGCCACAGTGAGCCACACGTGGTCCAGATTTCATCTGAGTTGCGGGCAGCGTTGCTGTACAGCGCACAAAAATGCATATCAGGGTCCCCTTGTAATTTCCATCGTAGGGAATACTGAAGGAACGGGTGGTGAAGTTAATTTGCCCCCCATAGAAAGCTTTGTTTGTCTTCATTAATCAAATTATATAACAGTTTTTCCTTACAAATTTCATCCATGTTTTCTGTGATGTGAGGGGACCGTGACTGACGGTGCGTTGCTGTTGTTATTGACTAAAAGCTCTTTCTGGCAAATGCCATATTGAAGTAATGGAGGCATTCGGTGGAAACGCAATGGTGCCGTTTCCTTAGTGAGGGCCAGGGCCGAGGCCTGGCCAGAGCCTGGAGGCGGGGACTCTCCTCTCTGAGAGTCCTGCGCTGGTGACACAAGAACACTTTGACCATGATGGAGGGGTGCCGTGTATTTTTCCGGTGATTCATGTCTTGGAAGCAGCACAATTTCTGGAGTTGTGTGTGTGCACTTACTCACCCTGGAGGAAGGCAGGAGGGCGTCTTTGCTGTTCTCCCAAAACAAACATCCATCAGATTGCATTCTCCCGCAAGCCGCTGAATTACGGGAGGCGGATCGCGCTGATAATGAATGCACAGGCCATCGCGGCGCTAAACTGCGCCGATGGAACTCCCACCTGCCATCGCAGAGGTAAACGAACGGGTTCGTTCAACATGACACCGAGTTGTGTGACTATCTGAGAGCGCACGCGACGACACCCCTGGAAAGGTTATGAAATGACACAAATAGAAGTTGTGTGACTGGGAAATATTCTGAAGAGAAGTGAGGGTACGTGATGTCATCTGCTATGATGTGATGCAAATAATTTTGAAGAGATGCAAATCTTAACTTGCCCTACTCCATTAGGTGCTTCGATGAGACATTGAGTGTTTTAAACTGGGAGTTGAAGTTGTGTAACTAGACCAGAAAAAAATGGTAGGAAATATTGGGACGTATAAATCATAAATATTGAAGTTGTGCAGTTTGAAGCATGAGTTATGGTATGATGTAAGAATTGTGAAGTCTGTGATAGAATGCACCAATAATGTGTGAAACGTTTAAAATGGATAGTTATTAAAAGTTAAAGTACAGCAAAGTTAATTTTAATTTGCACATTGAATCGTGTTTAGTGGTGTTGCATAGAATATTATCGCTAACTATTGGTATGTTCATTAAATTTTGAACAAAAAAACGATATTAAACTTAATGCCACGTGAACACAGGAGATCTTTTTAACTTTTGTAATATACAACCTTTTTTTGGAAATTAATTAGTTTACCAGCATGTTAAATGTAGGTCATGGTTAAAAAGAAATAAAAATTGAATGCTTAAATTTGAAAATGTTCAGGACGTTTTTATTATTGGAACCTAAAATGGAAAGGTTAACATCCCTATATGCAATCCCACACTGTCCTGCACAAAGTTAAGCAATGTGCCATGAGTAATTCAGACATTTTAGCTAGCTATTGTTTGTACAAAATTATTTCATATTGTTGAGGAAATGGGACTGCTAGCCAATGTGCACGTTCATTTTATTGCAAAAAGTAAATGACTGGAAAATAAATGCTGCTTTGTAGTTTACTCGTACCAATAATGGCTCTTTAGCTCTAAGTGGTTTTGGTTAATCATGAAGAAAACATTGTAATTCCTTGCTCCTAATTTGGAGGGTGTATCCTGGATCACACGATGTTTGCTTATTAGTTTGAACAATTAGGAGTGCTGAGAATTTGACCATGTGCAGAACTTGTATTTCAATCACAATAGTTTTTCGTCGATGGGTTCCTTTCACCGTACTGTTTTACCGTTTTAACCGTTTTTCTTCTTCATGCTTTTCAGATCCGTGATTAGATTTCAGTTGTATCGAGGCTCGTTGGCGTTGATTGAGCATTATTTATAATGGGATAACGCAAGACGATGTACTGTTCATCATTCTACAGAATTGTACCCCGTACACAATAGTTTTTGAAAAATAATTAGTAATTAAAAAAAAAAACTATATAAAATTGAGGGCCTTTGCTTTTAATGTAATCTTTTGTTTTTAATTTTAATTAAATGTTCTGTGCACAAATGATTAAAAATGTGAATTACTTACATGCGTATTACTTTTAAAACAATATAATTATTATTTTTTAATTCCGTAAAGTAGCTGAGCAAAAAAGGTTGTATTTCTTAGTCATCAACAATTAATTGCATGTATTTCTTAATCCTCAGGGGAGACTGTACTTGAAATCATTAAGTGTTGGTATGTTAAGTGGTACATATTTAGGGGAGAACACCTACTCCCCCTGTTTTGATTTAATATAAATTTAAATAGGATTTTCCCCATAATAACTGCTGGTCTGTGTCCCACTGCTGACACCATGCGTGGTGTGATTCTCAAATGTAGAATCGGTCTCTATCATAAAATGCAAATTGTGTACCTTTACATATGGTGTGCGTTTTCGCTTTTGTTTAACCTGCTATAAAATTTGATGTTTTGGTCATTGTCCCTTAGTAGGCTTTGCGCTCAGCGCGAATTGAAGTGTAATTAATTCACACAGCAACAGATACAGATCAAGCGGTAATGCTGAAATATTCCTTAGCATTCATACGCAGTGGTATTGCACGGTGTCATAAAAATGTTTGTTCTGTTTAATACAACTGCCCGGCTTTAAGACCGTCTCTGAGTTATAAGTGCTTTCTATCCCTGTGGTGCGACTGCACTACAGCTGTTTTCTCAATGGCTTCATTTACTGAGTGAACAGAGTACTCGGGTAATGTCTGTGTTATACGTCTGCCACAGGAATTATTAATATTTATTTACGTGGCCCTAATTCGGAACAAGTTGTATTGCTGGCGTTTTACATTATACACACAAATTAATCTGAACGTGTCCTCAACTCATTTAGGTTTGAGTGCTTTGGTTAAGTGTGACCCAGTTGGGATTTCAACATTCAGTGTCCTGGTCACATGCCCACTGTTTACAGGCATTACACCAAACTGCTGGTCCCAGGGCTAATTAGCCCGTGTTACACAGGTGTGTAACTGTGTCTAGAACTGTGACTGAAGCATCTACTGTGGGACTTGGCCTTAGTGGAAGGTAACTGGAATTTATCATGCTGGATGAACGGGCTGTGCCTCCCTTGGAGAAAAAAAAACGAAACAAAAAAAAAACAGAGGAGACTGACCAGATCAAACGACCGCTTTGGTGAAAGGCCTGCAATTAGCGTTCACTTGCACACTCAAGCATGCTGGCCTTGGTGCCGGTTCTGCTGTTGCCATTGGCCCGGCCCTGACAGTGGTGGAGATGTGCGGCGGTGGTGCGGGTCAGTGGGTCGTGGATAACAGGAGTGGATGAGTCTCCTCGCCGTGCCGGAGCGGTGGAATGCCGTTCCCCCTGAGTGATCTCCGTCACAGCAGACACACCCCCCCCCCCCCCCACAGTGATCTGCGGTGCCTTCACTTGTTGTTTGCCTTTGAGATTGTCTCTTTTCATGGACTTAACTGTCTGTCTGTCTGAGTCTGCCACTCTCAAATGCTTCCCCCAGCCCACTTCCTGTGCACATTGGGATGTGTGTCTCTGCTTGTCTGGTGCAGGCCTTTATCCAGTTGGTAATAATGGGTTATTTGGCCGCGATGTGCTGTTTGTTTCTCTCCTCTCTGAATTTCAGCAATTCCTGAGAGGGGAGGCGCTCACGGCGAAGCTGCCCGCGTGGAACAGCCTGCTCTTTCCGGGGGGAAGTCATTTAGAGGCGCGCGGAGAGCATCTGCTCACACAAACCTAATCTGGCTTTGAAGCCGCTCTTCAGAACCGTCCTGGGGAAGATGGTCTTGTAATTAGTTGCACCTCTATCTTAGTCTTATGTAGGATTTTGGATATTTTCAGTTTTCATTTGTGTCGCTCGCTGCGTAGACCGACCAACCGCTCCGTTTTTTGTAAAACTTCCTAGAGATATGCGATATGGTTCCTCCTTGGATTGATATCGGTCTGAACTTTTTGAACCGACACATCGGGTATCGCGGGTGAACTGTGCTAGCTGTGAACTACCGTTTCAGTAAGAACTAAATGAAGCCTGATGCAGTCAAGCATTCTGAAGATTTGTTGCATAATTTAAACGCAGTCCTCTTGAGTTATGTAGCCCTGTTATTGGTCTGGTGAGTCCGTCCCAGTGGGGTGGGTGTTGTCAGGAACCTGGGGCTGGATTCACAAAACCTTCTTAAGAACAAAAAACTTTTTAAATGACATTTTTTCCCTAACATATGACTTAAGAAGAAATTTAGGAAGAGTTACTATTCACAAAAAACTTTTTGGTAGTGGATGCTACCGGTTACCTTAGAGTTGCGCTAGCATTAGCAACGTGTGTATGTCCAAAAGAAGGGACAGCATGGAATTAGCTGAAAATGGTTTCCATCGATCAACTACATCATGGGTAAGTCGTAATTGAGACATTATGTCCAAAATTCCGAACTATCCCTTTAAGGCTATTCACTACATTGAAGAGGTAAACCACAAATTTCAATCCTTAGCTGATATTATTATTATACAAACAAGTATGTAATTTGTTTCACAGTCTAAATTTTAGCAACATTGCAGGCTAAGCCCTTTTTTTTTAGCTTCGGCTGTCACACCGACTTTCCCAGCAGTAGCCGCTTCCTTGTTATTATATTTATATTATATTATATTATAGGCATTTAGCAGACGCTCTTATCCAGAGCGACTTACACAACTTTTTAGCATATTTTTTTTACATATCCATTTATACAGCTGGATATATACTGAAGCGATTCAGGTTAAGTACCTTGCTCAAGGGTACAACGGCAGTGTCCTACCTGGGAATCGAACCTGCAACCTTTCAGTTACAAGGCCAGTTCCTTAACCATTATACTACAATGCCGCCCATTATACTTGTTATGACCTCCTCCACCAAACCCCCAACCTTTGCTTTGAAAAATTTGGCGACCGGCCTTTCTTATTTTCCATTTCTATTAGCTAACCAGCGAGCAATAAATAAGTTACGTTAAGCTAAGTAAGGTGAAGTCTAATAAAAACCGGTTGAAACGTTTCTTATAAAATTTGTTTAAAAAAAAAAAAAGTGTCTTAGTGAATGGATTAAACCATCCACACAAACTACTACAGGAAAAGCAAAAGTGTTTAATGACCTAAAATATTTTTTCGATCTAGCCTATGTCTGTATTTAGTGGGCCATAATGATAATAAAGATAAGATGATGGTTAAGAAGCTGTAGGATAATGGTAATTTCTTAAGAACATGTTGAATTGCATTTGAGAACATTCTTAGGAACTTCCTAAATTCTACATCCTATGTTTTTTTTTTAAGAAGATTTTTGTGAATCCGGCCCCTGTTTATTGGGATGAAGTGTAGAAAAAGACCCACGGCTGTGGTCAGTCATGGCTCGTCTGCGTAATCTTTGAGAGGGTGGCTCCATGTCCCAAAACTCGCGTATTGTCAAATCTTCCTCCATCTGCTTAAGTTTAACTGGACAAACTGTGTTTGAAACGCACATCACATTCCATGCATTGGGTGAACAGAGCCGTCATCAATTTTCTTAGAAGCAAAGGCTCTATTTAAATAGCCCGGCGGATGACTTATTGATAATGGCGCGTCTAAAAATATTCCTCTTCCTGCAGGTAAAACTGCATGATGGAAAAGGGGAGGCTGAACCTGAATACCAAGTGTGGGAGATGGGGCCGGAGCATGGCCTCTGTTGAACCGAAGTCGCTCTCTTTGCCAGATCTGTGTTTGCGAGCGAGCGGAGCTAGACGTTCTGTACACATCGACTGTAACATTCGGTTCTCTGAAGCCACGTGACCCGCGGTTTGTCAAGAGATTGCGGGCGACAGCCTTTCACCGACGTAGTGGCACGCGCCGTCACGTTCTCCCTGCCGTTTTCAAGAACTGTCAAACGTTTGTGCAAAAGCTGGGGAAACCTTTCATCCTGGACTCGCAGAGCCTAAAGCAAGCGCAACAAGTGCCAAAGTGCACAGAGAGGGCTCTAGGGGCTGCTGATAACAAGGGAGTTCACACCGATGGCCCACAGACATTTCAGTTAATGGGCTGGCCTTAGCTACAGATGCGAACGTAAACGGGTTCACCACTGAAAATCTTTGATCGGTCTGTCCGAAACCAGCCAGCGACCTCTTCCAAGTTGACGAGCACGTCATGTGGCTAATATCGCTCTACTGCAGCAGCATGCAGTCTCTGGGTTAATGTCTATGGTTGATCCCGAGCTGACCGTCTGACCCCCCCTGTGTATGACACCGTCTAATCTGTGTTTTGTGAGCGAGTAGGTTTATGACAGACAGTGAATTATTTCTTGCTCCGTTAAGTACTCTAGCTTCCACCTTTTCTTGAATGTTAACATAAGCCATTGACGTGGGCTGGACATGCTCTAGGCTGCCGGAGTTTGGAACACTGCTGTCCCCTGTGAGGGGATTTAGCGTTTGTCGGTTAGGATGTCTCTCTATAAAATGGGCCGTTGGACACAAAAACCTCCACTCATTTCTACGTTTAAGATCCATGGCCTGAAAAAAAAGTGTTTCAGGTAATGAGTGTAATGTGATTTTAGAGAATGGTCATATTTGTTTATTTTGTCTTTCTATTTCAGTGCACTTGAGTGGGTTTTAAAATTCTGCTCGGGCTGAGGGGGGGAAAAAAATGAATCCGGACCGTGTAAAAATCCATTCGTGGTGCAATTTGTAATTAGGCCAGCAGATTAGTGTGGCGCGGCAGTGCAATTTCACGTGTGAACCAATCACTTCGTCAGAAGGCACTTTCTCCCTATCAGGTTGGACCTTGTCGGCTCAGAAATTTCTAGGGATTAAGGAGAGTCGTGATGTGTGTGGCTGTGTGGGTGTTGTAGTTCAGTGGCAGAGCAAGTCAGCTAGCTAATGTTTAACGTTTCTGCTGTGCTGTGTAGCAGCCTCTTGGCTAACATGCCCCGTTAATGTAGTTGTAGTGTATCTTGCATAAATGAGCTTCACAACATGCCTTTCACCAACGTGTGATTTTCGCCAGACTTGCGAAACAAAATAGTTCTATCCTCATCCAAAGTTAATCAACGAGTTTTGCTCGTTGGCTATCCCATTGGTGCAAAATATTTACAGTAGGCTGATTATGGCTTCCTATTAGAAAGTAAATGCAATGGTCTAATCTACAGTTCGTTTCTTTTGTACAGTTTTAAAAATTGTGATTTGATGTTACTTGGTTTCATAGATCACATGAGGTATCGCTAAATGAGGTATAGCGGACTCACTGAAGACAAAAATAGAAATGTTTTATGCAGTTTCATGTAATTGGTTCTTGGCAGGTACATTAGAAAATTAACATGATGCATTAAATACAGACCACAGGAGCAATAACTGCTGAAGAACTATCATAATTAGAGTGAATTGACAACAGTAGAGTAATTAAAGTTTCTAAATATTAAAACAGTGCAAAAAATGTAAACTGTAAAGAGCAATACATTACATTGAACATAAGTGGTCTGAAATGCAGCATTACTGTAAGCTATACCGCGTTACCAGGCACCCTGTTACCGTATTCACATTGAGTAATAATGTCCTGAAATATCTACACTATTCTAAGTACACTCAGAACTGACTACTAGCATCAACCAAATATCCACAGTACATTTGGCAATGGCAATAGAAGCATTTTAACACTTGCAGAATTTAGGTTATGCTGCAAATGTGAAAATCAGAGATTAAATTAAATAATTTTGCTTGTCATTTTTTTCTAATAAAAGATTCTTCCTTGAAAACGTAAGCTAATATTGATGTATTGAATATTGAATATTGAAAAAATGGAAATGTAGACTAGATAACTTTTTGCTAGAAAACACTGGCTTCGGTCATGATCAACCACTCTAGCTAACACAACCAGCTAGACTGCTTGGCCAAAAAAAAAAAGTCACACTAATATTTTGTTGGACTGCCTTTATCTTCGATTATGGCGTGCGTTCGTCGTGGCATTGTTTCGACAACCTTATGTAACGTCACAACATTTATTTCCATCCAGAGATGCATTAAGTTTTGGCCGAGATCTTGTATTGACGACGGGAGAGTCGAACCACTCCGTAAAGTCTTCTCCAGCACATCCCAAAGACTTTCAATGGGGTTAAGGTCAGGACTCTGGTGGCCAATTCATGTGTGAAAATGATTCCTCATGCTCCCTGAACCACTCCTTCACAATTTGAGCCCGATGAATCTTGGCATTGTCGTCCTGGAATATGCCCATTGATGGGATAACCTGGTCATTCAGTACGTTCAGGTACTCAACTGACTTCATTTTATTGCTACATAATGTTGCTGAGCCTAGACCTGACCAATTGAAGCAACCCCAGATCATAACACTGCCTCCAGAGGCTTGTACAGTGGGCACTATGCATGACGGGTGCAACGACGACTTTTTTTTTTGGCCAGGCAGTGTAGCTAGCGAGCCAAAGTGGAGAATTCTTCCATTTATATCGGCATCAGGCAGCTAGATTTAAAACGATACTATTTTAGCCAAGATTTGTTCACTGAAGAATCACAAGTGTGTTTTGCATGGAAAACCAGTTTATATAAATGATAAATAAAAATTTCGCAAAAAAGATTTAACGTTTTGACCTGAAAAGAAACATTGGTAGTAGGAAAGGATGGAAATTTTTATTTTGCTGGCAGTTTTATTTTGGTGGTAAAATATCATTATTTTATATTTGCTAGAATGGAAAGATTGATGTTTTGTCTGTAACTTGCTTTATGTCCTAGATGCTTGGGTATATCGAGACCATAATTCTCATATCTAATTAATATCATTGTCTCTGGTCTATTGCTGACCTTGGCACTGTCCATACTTTACGAACATTGTTGCATTTCTCTTGTGAATTTCATGTATAATTGTGTATGAGCACATTTAATTTCTTACTAACCTTAAAATGTTATGGGAAGCGCTGTCTCATAACAGGTTTCATTCAGGTAGCTTGCCTCACTTCCTAAAGTCCGACTGGTATTGTGAAGTTTTTTTATTGTGAAGTATCTAGCTAGCACAGAATTTCAGAATTCTTAATTGACAAATTTCTGGTGCACTCCTAATTACCAGTTACAAGTTCATGTATTTTATTTTCTTCCTAATTTTGCTATGCTAAAGCCCATCTCTGCTGCGGTGTTTATGTCAGTACGGGAGGGCACACAGGCACCAGTGTCAACCAGAAAGCATGAAGTCATACAGAAAGTGGATAGCTAACGCAGTCGTCGTAGACGAATCGCAGGCGTGTGATTGGCCAGCAGAATCGCTGTTGAAGCGGTGAGGCAGGGTATATCCTGCCTTCTGAAGCCCTCCCTCCCTGGGGCTCACTACTGCCAATGGCACGTAGTTTCTTCGTGGAATTAGCTTTTTCCAGAGACTTTCATAGGTTGGGTGGATATGCTACACCTCCCGCAGCTAGCTATGCGTGTGACGTGCGCGTGCGCGCATGTATATGTATACGTGTGCAGTTTACCCACGTGCGTTTGGTGTGCCAGCGTGCGTGTATGTATATATACAGTGTGCAGTTTGCCTTTGTGCGTACGGTGCGCGCGAGTGTGGGTATATACGTTTGCGGTATGCCCGTGTGCATGTATATATGCGTGCGGTATGCCCATGTGCATGTATATATGTGTGCAGTATGCCCATGTGCATGTATATATGTGTGCGGTATGCCCATGTGCATGTATATATGTGTGCGGTATGCCCATGTGCATGTAGTGTGCCAGCATACACACCCGTTTGTATGTGCAGCCGGGCAGCTGAACAATACTGGGGCTCTGTGTGACGGATTAAATTGGCAGCAGTTGTTTATCGTCTGTCCATCTGTTTCTCTCGGCACCATCCCTGCTCTCAGGCTGTGCCCCCCTTCCAAACACACACACACACACACCCTCCGCTGGTCCAGCCTCCATCAGCTCCTCTGTAATGTGCCAGGGCTTTGGCTTCCCTGTATGCAGATTAGCCATGTGCTAATTGCATTTATTTATTTATTTGGAAAGCAAAAAAAAAAAAAAAGGGCAGAGAAGAGGTTCTCTTCCAGCAATTGATTAGATGACTGGGCAGAATGAGAGGGGGATAGAGAGAGAGAGGGAGGGAGGGAGGGAGTGAAGAAAAGCAGGAAACGCCGGTCCCAGAGGGAGGGCGTCTCTCGGCTTGGCTCCGTCGATGTGCAGGCTGTTCCACATGGGCTCTTCGCATTTCTCTCTGAATTTCATTTTGTATTTTATTTTTGTATGAGATTCCGCTGTCTTGCGCACGTGTTGATGTTTGGATCAGTTTCAGATCTTGAGGTCCTGGCCTGGAGGCCACACAGGCTTTCTGTCCTGGCTTGGGTCTTCATAAGTACGGTCTCTCGTCTTGACTGTATCTCTGACCTGACCTGACCTGACCTGTGTGTGTGTGTGTGTGTGTGTGTGTGTGTGTGTGTGTGTGTGTGTGTGTGTGTGTGTGTGTGTGTGTGTGTGTGTGTGTGTGTGTGTGTGTGTGTTTGCGTGCATGTGTGTGTGTCTGTAACGTGCGCGTCATCGTATGCCTCGTGCCGTGACATCAGCCACGCCGCAGAACGTGTGTACTGTTGACAGCTGGTCATGAGGAAACGGAGCGCGTTCCCCACGCCTCAGATCAGCACCCTGACCTAGGAGCAGTTTCCATTCATAAAGAGACGGGCGAAGCTCTAAAAATAAACCTCTCGACCGCTAAAGAAAAGGGTCGGATTCAGCACTAGTCCCTGACCTCCCTTAGGGACACTTTGGACAAAGTTTGTGTATATGTGTACCTGTGTGTGTGTGAGAGATATCACATGCTCTCCTAGGGTTGTCTCCACACTTCAGAAGACCCCTGTATTCTCCAGAGAAGTGCATTAAGAAATGTTGGGGCTGTCTGTACAGTTTCAAACATTCCACTGCTTGTCTTTTAGTACCTTTCAGGTCTCTGTCTCTGTCTCTGTCTCTCTCCCTCTACCTCTCTTCCTCTCTTCCTCTCCCTCAGGTGAATTGAGTCCAATTGAACATGCTTATTTTAGACTTGCTCCTACTTTATTCTAGATTTCAGGTTTTCAGTCCCGACCAGATGCCGTCCGCAGATGAATGGTGGATTGGTACAACGGTCACAGCCATGGGGAATGTTGCATAGGACACCACTGTGTGAATTTACACTAGTGTGACTACTGTTTTTCTGCCTGAATCATATTTGAGAGCTGAGTGCGTATGAATGTCCAGTCCCCAGTGTTTTCCCATCTGACTCATCCTGGCTGGCCTCTGGTCAGTACACTCGATTAAGGTGGTGGTGGCGGGCGGGGTTTGATGCGAGCTGGTGCTGTCAGCACAGAGCACACACACCTGGTGGAGGATATTGAAGGTGTGTTGTTTCCGTGATGCGTTCTACCCTCAAATGCTGATCGAGGATCAGTACCCAATTTTTAAACAAAATGATTGGAGTTGGAGTTAGTACTTGTGGTGGATTGGAGTTAGTGCTTGTGGTGGATTTGGAGTTAGTGCTTGTGGTGGATTGGAGTTAGTGCTTGTGGTGGATTGGAGTTAGTACTTGTGGTGGATTGGAGTTAGTACCTGTGGTGGATTGGAGTTAGTACTTGTGGTGGATTGGAGTTAGTGCTTCTGGTGGATTGGAGTTAGTACCTGTGGTGGATTGGAGTTAGTACCTGTGGTGGATTGGAGTTGGTGCTTGTGATGGATTGGAGTTAGTGCTTGTGGTGGATTGGAGTTAGTGCTTGTGGTGGATTGGAGTTAGTGCTTGTGGTGGATTGGAGTTAGTACTTGTGGTGGATTGGAGTTAGTACCTGTGGTGGATTGGAGTTAGTACTTGTGGTGGATTGGAGTTAGTGCTTCTGGTGGATTGAAGTTAGTACCTGTGGTGGATTGGAGTTAGTACCTGTGGTGGATTGGAGTTAGTACTTGTGGTGGATTGGAGTTAGTACTTGTGGTGGATTGGAGTTAGTACTTGTGGTGGATTGGAGTTAGTACTTGTGGTGGATTGGAGTTAGTACTTGTGGTGGATTGGAGTTAGTGCTTGTGGTGGATTGGAGTTAGTGCTTGTGGTGGATTGGAGTTAGTACTTGTGGTGGATTGGAGTTAGTGCTTGTGGTGGATTGGAGTTAGTGCTTGTGGTGGATTGGAGTTAGTACTTGTGGTGGATTGGAGTTAGTACTTGTGGTGGATTGGAGTTAGTACTTGTGGTGGATTGGAGTTAGTACTTGTGGTGGATTGGAGTTAGTGCTTGTGGTGGATTGGAGTTAGTGCTTGTGGTGGATTGGAGTTAGTGCTTGTGGTGGATTGGAGTTAGTGCTTGTGGTGGATTGGAGTTAGTGCTTGTGGTGGATTGGAGTTAGTGCTTGTGGTGGATTGGAGTTAGTGCTTGTGGTGGATTGGAGTTAGTGCTTGTGGTGGATTGGAGTTAGTGCTTCTGGTGGATTGGAGTTAGTGCTTGTGGTGGATTGGAGTTAGTGCTTCTGGTGGATTGGAGTTAGTACTTGTGGTGGATTGGAGTTAGTACCTGTGGTGGATTGGAGTTAGTACTTGTGGTGGATTGGAGTTAGTACTTGTGGTGGATTGGAGTTAGTACCTGTGGTGGATTGGAGTTAGTACCTGTGGTGGATTGGAGTTAGTACCTGTGGTGGATTGGAGTTAGTACCTGTGGTGGATTGGAGTTAGTACCTGTGGTGGATTGGAGTTTGTACCTGTGGTGGATCGTTTTTGCACAGTGGATCCAGAATACAGTGATCCAGTGGCAGCTAATAGCCTACATACAACTGGAAAAAGATATAAATAAATGTGAGTTTTAACACAATATCTCTTCCCCTTTGGCATGGTTATGAATGTTAGACCCAGTGCTTTAGCAGGATGAGCCTCCCAGCAGCCCCCCAAAAACCTGCTAGCTTAAATGGCGGACATTGATAGCTTGTCTTTATTATATTTTCTAATATAACAAGCAGAATAATTGTAGCCGTATTGTGTAAATGTAGCACACTAAGCAAAAGGTGCTTTGACTGATTGTGAACAAACTTTTATGGCTGCTACATGTTAAAAATGGCGTTTTTTACTAAAAGGATAATTTGAATCATTTACATTTACAAATAATCAATTTTGGTGGCTGGATATTTACTGAATGTAAATGTTTCTTCTTAGTACTGTTGCTGTTGTCACTCCCAGCAAAGAGCGTTGCTTAGAAATGCATTGGGAAATATTCGAAAACGCCGTTGTCTACGAGTTCGCAATCTCGGTTTAAGACATCGAAAAACAACAACCGCAGCCCTGGGGCCCGTCTCTGGTCTGAACACCCAGCTGTAGCCAGGCGGTATGTAAGGAGCAGGCAAGGCCACAGCGGTCTTGTGCTGGACATGACCAGCTGGCGGGCGGCTAACTGCCAACAGGCGGGATTTTCTCACGGATTGGACTGTCTGTCAGAAGGTTGTGTGCTGAACATGCTAATATTTCAACAAAGACTCTGGGATTCATTGGGTGTCGATGGCCATTTTACATCAGTCATTTTGCCGAAGGTGTTGCCGATTTTTGTTGCTGTTTAGATGTATCCAGATGTTGGAATGGCCCATTTCCTATTCCTTACTGTTTATAAACATTTTTGATTAACTTATGGTTAATTACTTTTCACTTAATTCCTGATGCATATTTATATTAGAATATTTAGAAACTTAAAGCACAACGGAAGTTTGGTAGAACTTTGGGTTGTGTAGTTACCTGGCCATGATATGAGTCCAAATAGGGGCGAAATATGTTTATTAGTTGCCCTGTGCTCCCCTGGGGTGATAATCCAGAATAGGGTATTTGTCGCTCTCCATTCACTTCTATGGGGCAGCTAAAACGGTCTCAAAATTGCCACTTCTAGCACGTATACGACCGAGAAAGAAGCGGATTCTGTCAATACAAAAAATAACCAGTCCTCGTACGTATCTTTTGTCATGTAATTAAAATTATTTATAAAGTAGCCTACTATTTTCTTCAATGTTGTTAGCAAGCTACCAGAAAAGACTACCAAAATGTCAGCAGGTTGGACCATAGATATGTACTAGTACTAAGAACACTTGCTTCTGTGGAAATTTGGACCTATGAGTGGTTTCTGACGCATCGGCGCATTAACGCCGTTTCTGGCACAAGAACATAGCCTACCTACCGGATCTGCGTTCCAAATAAAATACGAAAAAGCAAGAAAAGGGCCATTGAATTTAAAAGAAAAAAATATGTACGAGGACTGGTTATTGTTTGCATTGACAGAATCCACTTCTTTCGCAGTCATATACGTGCTATAAGTGTCATTTTGAGACCGTTTTAGCTGCCCCATAGAAGTGAATGGAGAGCGACAAATACCCTATTCTGGATTATCACCCCAGGGGAGCACAGAGCAATTAACGAACACATTTCGCCACTATTTGGACTCATCATTGCCAGGTAACTACACAACCCAAAGTTCTACCAAACTTCAGTTGTGTTTTAAAAACGACTATTAGTTTTAGTTCAGTTTTAGTTCATATTAAAGGAATATTAGTTGCTGTGGCTAGGTTGATTAACTGCCCTTATCGTATGCAGTTATATTTATTCTATAAAGCTTGTTTCTTTACACCCATTAAATGTAAAGCTCAGTTTGTGTGATGTCACCCCAGATGGTGGGCCATAAATGACCTGATCCTTTTTTGGTAATTCTTATCTGTAGCGGGAGCCTGTACCTTTGGTCCCTTCAGGCAAGCTTATGCGATCCTCTCCAGCTCTTCCAAGGTCCCGTCCAGTGAAGCATAGTGCTGGACTTTGCTACTTTCTCATGTGACAGGGTCTGTCGGCTGTGCAGGGAAGACGTTTGTCTTTTTGTAATTTCCATTACAAACAAAGGTCTGACGGTCTCTGACGATTGAAGTGGACGTGTTATTCGGTAGGGCTGTGAAAGTGGGCGTGTTCTTCGGTAGGGCTGTGAAAGTGGGCGTGTTATTCGGTAGGGCTGTGAAAGTGGGCGTGTTATTCGGTAGGGCTGTGAAAGTGGGCGTGTTATTCTGTAAGGCTGTGAAAGTCGGCGTGCTATTCGGTAGGGCTGTGAAAGTGGGCGTATTATTCGGTAGGGCTGTGAAAGTGGGCGTGTTATTCGGTAGGGCTGTGAAAGTGGGCGTGTTATTCTGTAAGGCTGTGAAAGTGGGCGTGCTATTCGGTAGGGCTGTGAAAGTGGGCGTATTATTCGGTAGGGCTGTGCAAGTGGGCGTGTTATTCGGTAGGGCTGTGAAAGTGGGCGTGTTATTCGGTAGGGCTGTGCAAGTGGGCGTGTTATTCGGTAGGGCTGTGAAAGTGGGCGTGTTATTCGGTAGGGCTGTGAAAGTGGGCGTGTTATTCGGTAGGGCTGTGAAAGTGGGCGTGTTATTCGGTAGGGCTGTGAAAGTGGGCGTGTTATTCGGTAGGGCTGTGAAAGTGGGCGTGTTATTCGGTAGGGCTGTGAAAGTGGGCGTGCTATTCGGTAGGGCTGTGAAAGTGGGCGTGTTATTCGGTAGGGCTGTGAAAGTGGGCGTGCTATTCGGTAGGGCTGTGAAAGTGGGCGTGCTATTCGGTAGGGCTGTGAAAGTGGGCGTGCTATTCGGTAGGGCTGTGAAAGTGGGCGTGCTATTCGGTAGGGCTGAAAGTGGGCGTGCTATTCGGTAGGGCTGTGAAAGTGGGCGTGCTATTCGGTAGGGCTGTGAAAGTGGGCGTGCTATTCGGTAGGGCTGTGAATGCAAGTGGGCGTGTTATTCGGTAGGGCTGTGCAAGTGGGCGTGTTATTCGGTAGGGCTGTGCAAGTGGGCGTGTTATTCGGTAGGGCTGTGCAAGTGGGCGTGTTATTCGGTAGGGCTGTGCAAGTGGGCGTGTTATTCGGTAGGGCTGTGCAAGTGGGCGTGTTATTCGGTAGGGCTGTGCAAGTGGGCGTGTTATTCGGTAGGGCTGTGCAAGTGGGCGTGTTATTCGGTAGGGCTGTGCAAGTGGGCGTGTTATTCGGTAGGGCTGTGCAAGTGGGCGTGTTATTCGGTAGGGCTGTGAAAGTGGGATTGTTATTCGGTAGGGCTGTGAAAGTGGCCGTGTTTTTCGGTAGGGCTGTGAAAGTGGCCGTGTTTTTCGGTAGGGCTGTGAAAGTGGGCGTGTTTTTGGTAGGGCTGTGGAACTGGCCGTGTTATACTGTAGGGCTGTGAAACTGGCCGTGTTATACTCTAGGGCTGTGAAACTGGCTGTGTTATACTGTAGGGCTGTGAAAGTGGGCGTACTATTTGGTAGGGCTGTGAAACGAGAATTTGGAAAGGTGCCTGTACCCGCTGGCACGTTTTGCGGCCCTTGTGATGTTTGTGTTTGGGTTTGGATAGGGCAGACTAAGGACGGCCCACCTTAAAGAGCGGGGATTGTTTTCCAACCCCGGGGTGGAAACTCCCCCGTGGGGCCCACGGCAAATAGCAGCCAGGTGGGTGGGGCTGCCACCGGACAGCAGCCTTTCAGCACCTCAGACAGCTCAGGAATCCGCCGCCGCCCCTCCCCCGCTCCGCCGGCCTCGCGTCTTTAAAAGCGCTACGGCGCGCGTCGCTAGCGAGCGAGCGAGGGAGGGAAACCCAGCTCCAGATTCACAGTCCTGAGGGCGCGGAGAACTGCTGGCTCATCTGCCACGGCGAGCGTATGAATTAGCATTCAATTCCCCACGCGCGCGGCCCGTCCGCCGCGCAAAGCCATCCGCGGGTGTGGGCCTCTGTTCGGGGCTGTGGAGGTAATTTAGCACAGGGGCTGACTGGATTAACAGTGACAGGGGAGAGCGGACATTTAAATGAATGCAGGAAGGGCGAGAGGGAGTGAGAAAGTGTGAGAGGAGGGGAGACACTCTTCTCTTCACCTTTCAGAGACCTGAGCTTCTATTAGAGGTGCCAAAGCAGGCTATTAACGGGAGGGGGGAGTGATTTGAAGAGCAGAAGTTCAATAAACGTGCAGTTTTTGCTAAAATATTTCTGATGTGTTCTTTTAAATATCCTCTGATAAATGTACTCACAAACCCCTCTGAGTCTTTTTTTTTTTTTAGAGTTGGTACATAGGCTGTCCCTTGTCCCCTGTCCCTTGCCATTAAAGTGCAATTAGAATTTTTTTGTTCTACTCTGGTGAAAATCTCGTTTAATCAGCCGCTTGGTCAGTAATTTTTATAGCATTCCAATGGGGTTTTGTCCTTTTTCGCAATAAGTAATGAGTAATGTAGCATTTAAGTTTTTGTTGCAAGCAATAATTTTTTTGCTGCATTTGGCGGTTTGTTTGTATTGCTTCGCGCTTTTCCACATCGTGTCTCAACTTTGAGCGCGGCTTCGTTGTCCTTGTATTTAGGGCAATTAGTTATACGTTTGTGTTAAAGTTGTATTCTTAAGAACTATGTGCATCAGTATTGTTCTGAGTGAAAGGACCTTGCATACCTCATAGGCATGTTATACACAATATATATGCAGTTTAATCACTTTGCGTTGGTATGACTGTCAGATGTATTAATTCGCTGTTTGTAATTCCCAAATACAGCATTCATTTAGACTATAGCCTATTTGCAAATTACAAATGATGATTTAAGCTGAAAAAATAAATGCTCTTTACACACCGGGTTATGAAGGAATGTTTAACGTGAGGGAGATTAGCATGCGTCTGTGTTGAGCATGGCTTTTAAAATAGATGCGTTACATTGTGCTAAAGCAGTGTGCTAACGCTGCTAACACAGGGCCACAGTTCTCTCTCTCTCTCTGCTGCCAGCACAGGCAGCCAGCCTCCATCTTGGGCAGCCGTTCTGCGCCATACATTTTCCTCCTTGGTTGCTCTCAGCTCTCAGCCAGTATCAGCTGTGGATGGAATGTGCACATACATATTGGACAGGCACAGTCACAAGCAGTCGCGCATGTTTGCATCTCTTTTGCCATTGCTGTATTTGCACTGGTAATTAGATTATTATTTTTTAATTTACCAGGCAAATTATCAAGATAACTTTCTCATATCTAAACAAATATATATGAATAGTGAAAGGCAATATGAAATCTGAGCTTGAATATACAAAATGTGTAGATAAAGTGCAGATAACTGTAAATTAAATGGACCCTTGTGTCGGGATCAGTTGAGGGAGGTTAGATCACTGTGTGGACGGGCCCATTTGTGGAGAGTCCAGTTCATGACTGTTTAATAGCAAACCGTTCTGGTTTCATACACTGAGACGCTCTCGCCACAGCGCGTGGGCTGCGCAGGGTAAGCGGTCTGTGGAGGATCATGGGAAAGCGCATGAGGAAGCAGGGTCTGCGTGTCACGTATTCGCCGTGTGTCTGATGAGGACCTGTGCTGGAGTAGCTGTGTCTGCTGACTGTACGGGAAAGGAGCGCTCACACACACACACACACACACACACACACACACACACACACACACACACACACACACACACACACACACACACACACACACCTGCCCGTAGGGGAACAGGAGGTTGAGGAATGTCCCCTCTCCCGTCTCTAACTGGCCCTAGATCATCATTACCACATCATTACCACACACAGCGCAGATCCCCCCCCCCACCCCCCCATACGCTGGTGCCATTCATTCCGAGCCAAGATCTCCGTATTAAAGGAGAGGGAGAGAGAGGACGCCCTGGCCGCGGTTCAAACAGGAGCACAGCTGGGACGTGTTACATTTTCGGCAGACTGCCCTCGATTTGAAATGTTATAAATAGCTCCGTTGTTGACTTCTTTAACTAAGGCTGGGCGAAGTTAAAAAAAAAAAAAAAAAAAGTTAATAACCGTGGGAAGCAATTAAACTGATTTGGGGGGTGGAGATTGGGGTGGGGGGTGGGAGGGTGCAGCGGAATCGTCGACTTTCAGCGGTTTTTCAGTTGGCAGGCGGTCACATGCGTGGACGTGTGCACCCGCCCGCGCGCGCACACACACACACACTTATGGCTAAAGGAATTCCTGTGGAAGACGTGTGTAAATTTTGCCCCAGCGTTCCTTGTCAGCGCGCACAATGGCAGTCGCGTGGCTGGTGGGAGGGCGGTAGGGGGGGGGGCAGACAGATAAGACCCAGACGACCTGACCCCCATCCCCTCAACTCTCCCCCCCCAACCCTCCCCCCGTGTCTGGAGTCAGTGAAAGTTTACAACCTTGGCTGTGGCATTTGACAGCTGACGCCCAGAGGAAACCAAGAGCCGGTCAGCTGCAGGTCTTCCTCTTCCTGTATGACATCACTCCTGCTGCGTTCCATTCGCCGCGGACGCACACATACTCCCCCCTCCCCTCCCCTGCTAATTGACGTGGAATTGGCAGATGTTTCTCTGTAACGCTACACCTCTGGCAGCGCCGAGCGTGTCCTGGCCGAGGCGGCGGGCTCCCCTCAGTCATGCGAGCTTTCTTTTCCCTCCCGTTTCCCAGCTGCGGCGTAGGACATGCGGCTTGGACCTAAATCGCGGCGTTTCATACCGTTGAAGCTCTCCCAGGGGTTTCTGACGGGACCGGGGTCACGCTCGGGCCTCGCTCTGCCCCCCCCCCGTCCTCCCTCGGGCCTTTCCTCGCGTCGCGGAATGTTCCCTGTTCACGTTTTCTTGCATCTGTCCGTCCCCCCCGGCTTCGCTCTCAGCCCTGAACATCCTTTAAGCGTTGCGGTGCTTTGTTCCTGCATTACCTCCAGCGGACAGAGCTCGGCAGGCTCGCTTTTCATCTTCGGTGATTGGTGAAAGAAACTCTTCTGTAAACAGTGTTGAATGTGCTCAGTGTCTAACCGAGTCCTCTCTCTCTTTCTTCCACTCTCTGTCTCTCCATCCATTTCTCGCTCCCTCTACCTGTCTCTCTTTCTCTCTCTTTCTTTCCTTCTCTCTCTCTCCAGCCCTCCAGTCCCATGGAGCAGATGGGTAAGATGCGGGTTCCTCCCTACGGAGCCGCTAACCCGTACTCCCAGCAGCAGCAGCAGGGACCTCCCCCGGGGGGCCAGCAGGGGGCGTCGTACGCAGGCCAGGGCTACGGCCCGCCCACCCCGCAGAGATACCCAGTTGGCATGCAGGGACGCACGGCGGGGGGCATGGGGGGCATGCCATACAGTCAGCAGGTGAGTGAACATCTCCGCCCTCCTCCTGGGAGACGCAGACCTTTGTCAGAGAAAATGGGCGGGGCTTAGGTCAGATCCTAATATGGGTTTTTGTGGGACCTGCGTGCAATGGGCGGGACTTGGGTGGACAGATTGTGCGACAGTAAGCAGGGCAGGAGCCATGGTGCTAATGGATGTAATGCACAAGATACAGAATCCACTCCTTTCAGTTTAGAAGCACACAGCTAAACTAATGTCTGCCTCCTGACCGTGTTGATGCCGTAGCATAGATAGGTGTTGGCAGGTGTGTACTCCTTCAGTGCACCTTTAAAAATAAATTTTTTTTTTTTTTGCTTTAGTCCTACTTATTTGCACCACACAAGGCAGCCACATAGGAGCGTGGTGATGTATGTAGATTATAGTAGTGGGCGTGACCTATTTTGGGTCATGTTACAGTGGGTGGGGTTTATATGGGATCCTCCCTCAAGGCACTTGGAGTAATTCCCCAGTGCTCCGTCTGCGGCCTGTTTCTCATTCACCGAGCTCAGTGGGGACCAGGCGAGACTCCGTTCCGAAGCGGCACATTTTGAATGAGAAGCAACGTTTAAAAAGTCCCCCTCTGCGTCAGTGCGCGGTCACCGTGGCGGCGGCGTGTTCCGTCCTCGGCGGAGAGCCTCAGGCTCGCATGTCAAGGCCCCGCGTCTGCCCCGGCCCCGTCCCCCAAAGCGGCTCCAGCTCCGCACGTGCTTTGTAGCGCCGTTCTTCAGCTGGAGACGGTTCGGAGTGCGGCTTTGGAGAAGCGGCCCATTGTGGTTACCGCCGGCGACCGCGTCTTGCGCGCGTCTTGCTGGGGAGGAGGAGGGGGTCGCCGGGGTGTGTAATAACGTGCGCTCCGTGTGTGTCCTTGTGCAGATTAATGCTTACGGACAGCAGAGCCAGGCGTCCTACTACAGCCAGCAGGCGCAGCCCCCCCACGCCAGCCCTCAGCAGTCACCGTACCCTCAGCAGGCCCAGAGCCAGCCTGGGGGCCAGGGGCCCTACCCTCAGCAGGTCCCAGCCCCGCACGGCCAGCCCGGGGCCCCCTACCCTCAGTCGCAGGCCACGCAGGGGCCGCCCCAGGGCCAGCCTCCGTACTCGCAGTCGCAGCCGCCGTATGGCCAGCAGCAGGTCCCGCCCTCCCAGCAGCAACAGCAGGGCTCTCAGGCCCAGCCGGGCCCCCAGACCCAGCCCAGCTACCCTCCCACACCTCAGGGCCCCTCCCAACAGCAGCAGCAGCAACCGCAGCAGCAACCGCAGCAGCAGCAGCAGCAGACCCCGCCCTCTCAGCAGCAGCAGCAGCAGCAGCCCCCGCAGGCTTCGCCCCAAACAGCCGCGCCCCCGGCGCAGTCCCAGCAGCCCCAGGGACATGCCCAGCCTCCGCAGAGCCAGCCCGCCCCCTACTCACAGACTCCGCCCCTGCAGCAGCAGCCGTCTCCGTTCCAGCGCTTCCCCCCTCCTCCTCAGGTAAGCTCCGCCCTCTATTATGACCTCATTTCAATCAACAATTTTTTTTGTACATCCCTGTACACCTATTTGCATGTGTAAGAAAGATTAATATCAGTAGGTTCTTTAAAAAAGTAAGCAAAAAATACATTAATTTCTTCCTTTTCTAAATTACCATAGTTTACTTGAAATTATACATTTAATTTTAAAACATCAGATATATCAGTTTTGTGTGCTGATGGTTGATGGGAAGCATATCTGCTAACTTACCAAAGACAGTCAGACACTTAGGCTACGTTCACACTGCAGGTAAAAAGTGGCCCAGATCCGATTTTTTCCTCAAATGTGACACAGATCAGATTTTATTTATGGAAGTGCGAACAGCGAAAATCACATTGAATCTGACATTTCCAATTCTCATTTTCGCCACTTTTGAATGTGGTATTAGATTCCGATACATAACTGATTGTGTCAAAGCGACTGCAGTCTGAACATTCATGTGACTTTTTACGTCATTTTTGATGTAGCTAGCAGGGCATTAGAACGTAGCGCACGGGCTAGTTAACTCACTATTGTACAGGGTAGGTTATCAACAGATTCACAATTATATTATCATGTGTTGTCATTTTAGATAAGTGGTAAATGTGCAAAGCAGTGGATTTTTTTGGGCACAAACGATACATCATAAGTTGGAAGTAGGCTACGTTTTTATATCATCCGCGGACAGCTGTGTTAACTGTTTTGTGATTTAAAATAATGTTAGAACTGTCCATATTATTGTCTTGGTTTGTTGCACTTGCACGGTATTCATTATTCACGGTTTTCTCATGTAGCTGCTTACCGAACGTTAATGGTTGTCGGTCCAATTATGTGTCAATAGTTTAAGGGTGCACAGTGATGTTAGGTTTAGGCCTAGGTAACGCTACACAGCCAAGTTGAACAGATGTGTCGTGTGATAGCTTTTTTATTTTGTGTATTTTAACACGGCTGGAACGCTGTATTGACCAATCTGCATCGCGGAACTATCCGTTTTAGAAATGTTATATCGACTGGTCTCACTAGCCAAATGGCCGAGCGCTCCATTTTCTTAACTCGCCCGTCCTCAGAATCACTCGCCCAGGCTAGTGGGCGAGGTTAATTTCAAGCCTTGCTTGAGTTTCACTGAAACCGCCCGTGTCACGGTCCCCCCATTCCTGGTTCCGATCTCGCATTCACAAGTCCCTCTGCACAGAAGTAGCAGCCATGGCAGCACAAAAAGCTAGTTAAAACCTCCTCACCCTTATCATCATTAGCTCCACTGCACATCAACTTTAAAATTAACGCAGAAGCTGTGACTTTGATGACTTCCTTTTTGTTGTTGTTTATTTCTGCAGGCTGTGTAACAGGTGATAAGTATTTAGTTTTTGTTCATTTGCACATGCGGGTCATTTCAGGAGAGCAATTGGTTCACACTGGAATCAGATATGGGCCACATTAAAAAAAATGTATGTGAACAGCCAAAAAAAAAAATCGGATCTGAGCAATAAATCGGAATTGAGCACTAAGGCCTGCTGTTTGAACGTAGCCTTACTGTCTCTGTCAAACGTATCAGTAGACTGCAGTGAATTTTCCTGAGGAACATTTAAATTGAATTCATGAAGTTGTCGTAACAGTCCTATGTCTCCGCCCCCTATTTTCAGCTAGCCAACATAATGTTATTGGACAACTGGTTAGTTAGCCAATATGCAAACATTCACAGCTTCTAGGCTTCAATATGAATTGATATTCAAGAGGATATGAAAGTATACAAGGTATTAGTAACTAATGCACAGCTATAGGAACCACGATTTTATCGTTGGAATGACTGGAAAAGTTTGCTATTGCGAATGTGAAATGTAAGCTATGGTGAATGCTAATTTTAGAAAGGTACGAGTTAGAAGGGGCTCCACTGTGTTTCAGTGGGCACTTGCTGTTGGTCAGCCTCCCGTAACTTTCAGCCCTAGTCATGTGATCCGCAACTGAGAAACAATTTATTTCATTATTTGCATTTTTTTATTTTTTTTAGGTCAACTGAGAACTGAGAATTCAAGGAATTCTGCAGCCAATCAGATGTAGGGGATGATTAAGGCAGCCAATTTTTTTTTTGTGCCTGAACACTGGGGATAACGCCACTATCCTTCAGTTAAGCCTTCTTTTCTCCCTCTTATTGGCAGCCCCCTCTTCCGCTTAGATAAAGACGTCCCCTCTATAAAGACGTCCCTTCACCTCCCTTCGGAGGTGAGCCTGCCTGTCTGTGCAGTCCCCCCCCCCCGTGCGCTGCTCCTCTGGGAGGCCTGGTCTCCCATGAGAGGCGGAGTCGACTGGAGCCTCATAGCCTGGCTCCTCTTCTGGCCCCTGCCGTAGGACTGTGAAAGTGTGTCATCTGTAATTATTTGTCTCACTGTGCAATTTCCCAGAACGATTTATAATGGGTTCAGTGAATCACAGCGTGATGGTGTTGTGCACCCGCACCCCCCCTCACCTCGGTATGGGAAAGGCTCGGAGCTCCCAGGTACTCTTCTCCAAAGCTGTCTTTGACCTCTGACCCTGTCCAGGACATGGCGTAGGGTTTTTTTATTTTTTTTTAACGTTGATGAAAGAGTGATGAAACATGATGTTGACTCGGCTCAGGAAGTGTACTTATCTGGGTAAATGGGCTATAAAACGAGGCAGCAGAATCCATTTCGGATCCCCGTAAGGATCTCTGGCTGCTGCTATCAGTGATCACCGCATACCTTTCAAGTGCTCCACCTGCAGCGGACAGATGGCCAATGGGAGGGCAAACGGAACGCGGTTGGCAAACTTTCCGGAAGGTTCAGTGTCAGGAAGAGACTGTACAATGCGCACTGCATCTGCTCGGTCACTCTTCCTCTTCCTCACTCTCTCTCACTCTCTCCCCCTGCCTCCCCACCCCCCCCCCCTCAGGAGCTGTCCCAGGACTCGTTCAGCTCGCAGTCCAGTGCTCCCCCTTCCAGCCAGCCCATGGCTTCCAGCAAGAGCGGCCCAGAGGACGGGCTGCAGGGCCGGCCTTCCAGCCTCCCCGTGAGTGCCCCTGTCACCTCCTCGCACCTCCCCACCGAGTGTAAACTTCCTCACACCTCCCCTGTGAGTGTACACCACTTTACTCCTCCCATCTGAGAGTACACCTCCTTACCGAGCGTACACCACCTCACATCCTCACTGAGAGTACACCTCCTTACCAAGCGTACACCACCTCACCTCCTCACTGAGTACACCTACTCACACCTCCCCACAGAGTGTATGCCTCCTCACTCCTCCCCACTGAGAGTACACCAATTTACCGAGCGTACACACCACCTCGCACCTCCTCACCGAGCGTACACCACTTCACACCTCCCCACTGAGAGTACACCTCCTCACAGAGCGTACACCACCTCGCCCCTCCTCACTGAGAGTACACCTCCTCACACCTCCCCTCCGACCACACACTCCATCCACTGTCTTCCGCTGTGTGCACTGTCAGAGGCTGCTGCTCCTCACAGCTCCTTGGGGATAGCAGCAGGCTCCCGGTTGGCCAGAGCACGCGGTCAGTGGGGGAAACCATGCCAACCGAACCCCCCCCACCTGTTCTCCAGACTGTGAGCCACAGTTAGTGCTTGAATGGTCAGGACTTCATTCCAAGCCGCTGGGATTAGATCTTTAGGCAGATATGCCACACGGGACCAATAACTGACCGCTAATGGTGGCATTTTTCTAGTTGTGTTAACAGGTCATCAGACAGGGCATCCTTCATTCTAAACAGTGGAAAGAGCAGGGGGGGGACAGTAGGGAGGGAGAGGGAAAACGTGGGGAGGTTCCCCTCAGAAAAGTTTCCTTTACATTTATTTGTTGCTGTTATGCAACTGTTGGTAGGTTTGAGTTGGGTTTTATTTTTGGGTTAAAACACAAGCATTGCATTAAGGAACACTCCAATGTGATCCCTGATGGAAACAAATACAGGTCTGACAACACTAACTTTAAAAGTTTAAAGACATATACTGTGAGCATATAAACCACAGCAACATAATTTAACTGGAGACAATATATAGAGCCACAAAGTCTCCACAAAGTGTTTTAGTAATGCAGCTAGTGCTCGTGGTACACTTAGCTACAGCAGGTCATGGCTCAGGATGGGTGTCCCCTGGACTGCTCTGGGTGGGGTGTGATTGGCTGTGAGAGATTAATCTGGTTGTGTGGCGGGGCTGGGCTCCCCCCCTTCTCCCTCCCGGCGCCGCGGGAAGCTTTCTGCTCTGCGCTGACGAGTCTCTCAGCAGCCTCGGTTAGGCCCAGAAAAACCAGCCCGACGGGTTCTGCAGACAGTGTGCAGCTTTGTGTGTTTATACAAACACACCCTCCACCGTCAGCTTTGGAGCTCTCTCGCGCGGGCACACACACACACACACACACACACACACACACACACACACACACACACACACACACACACACACACACACACACACACACACACACACACACACACACACACACACACACACACACACACACACACACACACACACACACACACACACACACACACACACACACACACACACACACACACACACGCATGCCCCAAATACGGTCAGCAGCTACACAGTACACACGCGCACAAACGCACGCACGCAAGCAAGCAAGCAAGCAAGCAAGCAAACCCTGAACAGTCAGGTACAGAGCTTGGTGTTTAAGTCCCCTGTCTCTGTTTCTTCCACTCTTCTATCTCTCTCATGCAAACACACAACCTGAATCCAGTCAGCAGCTACCGAGTACACACACACACAGGCAAACACACACCCTGAACATGGCTACAATCACAGGTTCAATCCAGAACACACACAGTTAGCTAGTTTCTCTCCCTCTCTAACACACACACATACACACACACACACACACACACACACCCTTAATACCGTCAGACACAATGTTCATTTGCATATACACACCAAGAAACACACTGTGACCTTCTGCGCAAACAAACACGCTGCAGACTCTGCCTTAATGTTTACTCCTTTCTTCCCCATGTGTTTTTGTCAGTGCGCAGTAAAGCTGCTAGTCAACAATAGCGAGCCGAGTAGACCCCAAAGAACAGGGCGTTATCATGTCATGTGAGGACGGCGCATCCCTGGAATCGCGCTATTATTACCTGAAAGCGCGCTCATAAAATGGCTGAAAACGTGTCCGTTTCTCACATCCGTAGCTGTGGCATTTCTCAGGTAACCGCTTTATTTGCCCTGAACTTACAGGAGGCTCGGCGGCATCTGTCGTCTCCTCAAAGTGTGGAGATCCGCCGGGACGGCGCTTCAGGCAAAGTGCGGAGATCTGTGGGGATAGCGCTCTAAGCGGTTACAGACATCTTGACAAATCTCGCATCCCTGCTTGCGATCACGTTTGCGCTAATGTGCTTGGTGCTACGCAAGCCTGCCTCTCGCTGGCCTCGGCTGTAGCCTCCATTTTGTGGAGAAGGCAAAGCCGAGCTGCCGCAGCCTGCGTCCCCAAGCTGAGAGAAAGTTTGCAGCGTTTGCGGTGCCTACTGAAAGAAGGGGGTCAGTTCTCCCTTTTCCTATGGTCGGTGGAACGTGTGGGGCGGAACATGCTTCGTTCGTTCACACAAGCGTGTATGTGCCGGCGTTAAATTCTGTGTGTAGGACAGTGCTTCCATGCATGTATCTGTGTGGCTCCATTCAGAATGCCTGTTGTCAGTATTGCTCTTTCCTGTCCCCTGGAAATGGCACATTCTCTTCAGGGCAGTCAGTGGGACCGCCTCCTGTGGCCCCTCCCCCCAGACTCTGGCCCCTCCCGCATAATCTCTGCCCCGCCGAGTGAAGTCCTTGGCTGCATTCAAATCCAATTTAACACGCTCCCTTCCCTTGCTGTCTTCCCTCGAGGGAGCTATCTTGTGACGCAATTTGCTACGTGCAGCAAGCAAACTTAAAAGGTGCTCTGTAAGGGAGGGTTGACGAGAAACAAACAAAAATGGAACCGAACCACCCTCGCAACATTTCGGAAGTACAACACCATAGAGTTGAAATGTGGCCGCCCACTTTTTCCATGTGAAGCATTGCATTGTGGGATTCCCTTCTTGCTGGAAGCTTGCATTTTATACCCTTGGTGGAAGGGAGGATAAACAAGGGAGCGAGCGAATATAATGACTCCCTCCCCTTTATTAAATTGGATCCGAATCGCACTTGGTGTGGCTGCCATATTTCATCCTGGAATTTTGGGGATTCCCCCCCTTGAAGCAAGGGAAGGGAATGACAGGAATAAAGGATACATTTCAGATCCATCAGAGCCCTATCTACTGCTTCCTGTCTCCTGCATACAGTGCACTGGCAGAAGTGTGCTGTTTAATGTGCACTGTTTAGCAGTCCGTGAAAAATATTCGCCATACTATTTTCCAACCGTACTGTCTGTGGAAGTGTCGTAAGCAGGTCATAAGACGTCCCACCAGTGTTGCCATGTCCACGGTTTTACAGCTAAATTGGGATTCTTTTAACGTGTAGTCACGGGTAAAAATTAAAAGTCCCAAAGCACGCACTTATTTTAAAAAGTAAAAATACGTTGATTTCTATTTAAAATACATTGGTTTTGGTTAAAAATATATTTTGGGCTAGTTTTGAGTCGCCATTTGGCTGGAAAGTCTGGCAAGATCTGGCAACCCTGCGTCCCACCCTAGTGCTGCCATGTCACATGTTGTTTTTGTTGTATTTGAAGGAAAACGTCAGCGAAGCTGCGCCTCATTTTTTAAAAACGAAGCTTCACGTCATATTTATGTCACCAAAATGTTTGTGTACTTCTTGAAAAGTGTGCCCCCGAATGTACTCAGCGAAACCCCGGAAGTGAGTGTGTCATCTGGGTGTTTCAAGTATACTGTAATTTGAAATATTTTCGCCTATTCAACGACTTTCTCGTCCTATCTACTCACCAAGGCTACTCAATAGTGTGGAAGAGTGCTGATTCGGACACAGCCCTTGTTTTTAGAGGGAGCTGTAAGTGTGATACGAGCCCTCAGCAGTCGAATGCACGCTCCACACACCTGCTGGAAGTTTCCGCAATAGGCCTGACTGAATGAGCACAGGGCAGCGAGGTCAGAAGTGTTTTGGCTATGCGGTGTGGGGTTTTGTTAAGCCTCACAATGGTGTGGGGGAGGGGGGCGGTAACCCAACCATGGGAATGGGCTGCTGAGTTGGTCCCGCTGAGGCACACGTGTGTCTGGTTTCTCGGGTCCCCTGTCGAGTACAAAATGAAAGACCACCCATATTTCTGCACCATAATCTGTCCAAGCCCCACCCTACCCTGCCTCTAAATTTTTGTCCAGGCTTTTCCCACCTTGCTGCCCTGCCCCTCTGTTCTTCCACAGACCCCGCCCCTCTGTTCTTCTAGACCCACCCCTCTGTTTTTTAGACCCCGCCCCTCTGTTCTTCTAGACCCCGCCCCTCTGTTCTTCTAGACCCCGCCCCTCTGTTCTTCTAGACCCTGCCCCTCTGTTCTTCTAGACCCCGCCCCTCTGTTCTTCTAGACCCCGCCCCTCTGTTGTTCTAGACCCTGCCCCTCTGTTCTTCTAGACCCCGCCCCTCAGTTTTTCTAGACCCCGCCCCTCTGTTTTTCTAGACCCCGCCCCCCTGTTCTTCTAGACCCCGCCCCTCTGTTCTTCTAGACCCCGCCCCTCTGTTCTTTTAGACCCCGCCCCTCTGTTCTTTTAGACCCCGCTCCTCTGTTCTTCTAGACCCCGCCCCTCTGTTCTTCTAGACCCCGCCACGCTGTTCTTCTAGACCCCGCCATGCTGTTTCAGACAGACCCCAATCTTGTGCCTTCCTGCAAACCCCACCCCTCCCTCAGACCCCGCCCCATCTCCCTCAGACCCCGCCCCAGACCCATGCAGCACAGCACATTTATGGCGCTGAGTGCACAGGCAGTGCAGTCAGACTGCTGAGCCTGACAAATTTCATCTCCCAAGCCTTGCTTTCTCCCCCCCCTCCTCCTGCTCTCTCTCTGCCTCTGCCTATCTCTCTCCCTCCCTCCCCCTCTGCTTCTTTCACCCTCCCTTTTTTCCTCTCATTCTCTCTATTCCTCTCTTTTCCCTGACTCCCTCTCTCCTCTCACACTCCTTCCTCCTTCTTTCTCTCCCAGCTTTCTCTCCTGCGCTCCCCTTTTCTCTTCCTCTCTGTCTCTCTCTGTGTAAATCAGCTTTCACAGCCCTGTGCAGCGCGACCTTGTTTTGCGAAGCTGCAGTATTGCAGTATTCAGAGTCCGGGGCCAGTTTCCTGTTACTATTCTGGTCTCCAGGCCTGTTCTTCCTGTGCGCGTGTCTTATTCAGGTTCTGGGGCCTGCCTGCCTGCCTGCCTGCCTGCCTCCCTCCCACTTTCCACTTTGGCTTGCTTGCTCATTCCCCTCCCTCCCTCTCTCTCTCGTTCGCTCTCTCTCGCTCCCTCTTTCCTTTTCCCCCCACAGTGGTTGTTGAAAATGGAATTTAGACAGGCCGTTCACAGGAAGGCAGGAGGATTTGCCGAGCTGGTTTCGGAGGAGAGGAATTTTCTCTCAGGGTTGCGATTGCGAAGTAACCCCGCCCACCCCGCTGAGCCAAACACAAAGGCTGGGGGTTACTGCAGCACTGCCTGCCTGACGCACAGTTCTCAACAGCGCCCTTCTCCCGCTCCTCCAAGAGTCCCATTTAAAACCCAGCGCCTTTCAATGACATAACATGTGGGTTTTTAGTATTTTGGGCGCTCTCCCAGGGACTGCGCGCGTCCTCAGGTCCTGTAGCGGGGCGGTTTAGGACAGGTGCCGCCACCCCCCCTAGGGAGCCACTGCTATCGTGAGGCAAACTAATGGCCCACACACAGACTCACACAGTACCTCAGTACCAAAAACGGAGTTTGACTCGCACCTTCCGTCTTCTACCGCTTCAGTTCTGGGAGTTGGTTTAACACCAGATAGATTCTTACGTAGAATAGCTAAAACAGTGTATGCGGGGCGGTGGGAAATGGGAAATGTCCTGGGCTCGCTTGGTTCCAGAGACTTGGGCGCGACCGCGCCCCATCCCGCCTCAGAACACAGAAATGATCGGTCCTGAAGTGTCCACTTCTGGGAAGTGGCCCAAAGAACGTGCCTCGAAACGGGATGGCCCCGAAACGGGATGTGCAGACCCGGTGGGTCAGGAGGAGGTTCTGTAAAAGTGGCGGTGGGGGGTTACAGGCTGTCTGTGGGGGATTGTGGGCTCTATTTGGGGGGATGCGGGCTTTCTCTGGGGCTTGTGGGCTCTCTGGCATTCGTCCGATTTGAACTGATTTGCCCTTATCCTCATTATCAGCCAGGGGCACTAGGCAGGTGCAGGACCAGCCCAACAGGTTAATGCATTCACACTGTACTGGACCCCATCTGCCAGTGTGTGTCACTGCCTGCAATGTGTCCTTCTGTGTGAGCGTCTTTCTGTGTGTGTGAGTGCGTGCTTATGTGGGAGAGGATGTATGTTTGAGTGTGAGCGCAGGCATGAGTGTGAGCTTCTTTCTGTGTGTGTGTGTGTGTGTGTGTGTATGTGTGTGTGCGTGCTTATGTGAGAGGATGTATGTGTGCGTGCAAGCATTTTTCTGTGTGCTTACGTGAGAGGATGTATGTTTGAGTGTGAGTGCGAGTGTGTCTTTCTGTGTGTGTGTATGCTTATGTGAGAGGATGTGTGTGTGCGTGTGAGCGTCTTTCTGTGTGTGTGTGTGTGTGTGTGTGTGTGTGTGTGTGTGTGTGTGTGTGCTTATGTGAGAAGAGGATGTATGTGTATGTGTGTTTATGGGCATCGTGTTAGCGTGTTGGCGTGTGAGCGTGAGTGTGAGACGGAGAGAGCTGCATGTGTGTTGCTGCAGGAGCACACACTCTCTTCAGCAGTGCTGCTCAGCTCTGGGCCCTGCCTCTCCTCTCCATCGTGGGATGGGAGTGCCCCCTTATGGCTGAATGCAGCTCTGCACACATCCAGCACAGGCCTCACACACCTCCGGCTCGCCCTGTGGAGCTGCAGACCGCTTTGGGGAAAGCTCCCCGAGTAACGTGCGTCTCTCACTTCCACCTGAAGGGAGTCTCCTGCCCTATCGAAACTCGAAAACCGTACAGCCGACAAAGTTTCAGGCGTTCCGACAGCCGGGCTGTGATCAGACTGACTGCAGTGCCGGCAGTGGGCAGTGGCCGGCCTGTGCAGGAGAACGTGTGAAAGCTTAGTTTGTCCCACAGCTCTGGAGGTGAAGTTCTGTGAAAGACTGATGGTTAAAGACTGGGATTCGCAGCTTGGCTGTGCTGGGCATTTGGCTGTGCTGGGCGTTTGTCATGGGGAGGGACTGAGAAAGATGGAGAGTGTGGGGTGTGAATGAACTTGCTCTTTGCTCTGCACTGGACAGAGTGATGCATGCACAGCTGTGAGATTACAGGGTCAGGAAAGCTATGCTTTTTGTGTAACGCCCATCCCAACACCGGCCTCTCTCCCCCCCTGCTCTGCTCACACCCACCGTGAGGACTGGCCAATCTGCAGGCCCGGGACAGAGGTTCAGCTCCGAGGAGACACTAGCCTGTCTGCCTTCTGGACCGCCAACAAGAATACGAGAATATTAAACGCTGCTTCGCAGTCATACGCTAACGCGAGTGTGCTCCAAACCAGGTCCCCGTGTGTGTGTGCGTGTGTGTGTGTGTGTGTGTGTGTGTGTGTGTGTGTGCGTGCGTGTGCGTGTGCGTGTGCGTGTGCGTGTGCGTGTGCGTGTGTGTGTGTGTGTGTGTGTGTATACCTGCTCACTGGGTCACTCAGCGTTCCTAGCGCCGGCTTTTGACCTTTCCCCCAGTGGTGCAGGTCAGACCGCTCTGAGCCGCCCGTACTTCCTGTAACAATGACAACAAGGCCCTTCAGACGGCACCGTGACCCCGCAGGCCCGGAGAGAGAGGGGGGAGGGGGTGGGGGTGGGGGTGGGGTCCGCTCTCATCTGATGTGTCAGCACATGCAGAGCTAAACCTCCGTAACCATGGCAACCCCCGGAGACGCACGGCTGTTGTTCCCCCTCCTCCCCGAGAAGATGAATGAGCGCGTGTGTAAGATTACACAGCGGGAAGCGACGGGGGGGAAGCCAAGCCAGAGTCCAGACGGCCAGGTCGCGTGGAAGTCCTGACCCTTCTCCCTTTCTCTCTCTCTCCGTCCTCTTTTCAAAACTCCCACTCCCCCTCTCTACCCACCTTTCTTGAGGGGATCAGAGGTCCAGTGGTTCCGACCTGCTTTAGTAGTGTGATAGAAGCTCTATCCTGTGCTGTCGAGGCACTTTGACACGCAAACTTAAGAACAGACTTTCAGAAGAAGGCAAGACCTCATCAATAGCAAAGGAAAGGCAAAAAAGTGAAACAAAAACAAAGTAGATATCGCGCCCCTTAAAAAATGCCCGGAAGGCAGTTCACCAGGTGACGCAGTGTTAATGCAAGCGTTTATTTAAGGACTCACTGTCCGCCATTTTGTGCCAGACTTTTGGCCCCAGCTCTCCCACCTCGGTCTCCTCTTGGATCGGGATCTGCGGTTTCTCCAAGTCCGGCGACAGCGGGATTTTGGTCACCCGTCCTGAGAATTCAGCGAGTATGTGATCCTTTTTTATCTGGCCACATTTGGAGCCGGATGGCAGTGAGTGACCCAAGGTTTTACAGCCGCCGGGATCAGTCGGCTCATGTTATGGTGCCAGCCCAGGCCGCGGTTACTCAGTCTGTGCTTTGAGCTCTAAATTTGTCTCGGATCCTTTCCATCTGCAAGGAACCAGCAGGGTCTTTCCTCCCTGTTCAGGGCTAGAAAACATGAAAACGTATTGATTTTTATTTGGTTTTTCCAAAGCTCGATGAATCTGATTTTGTCAGAGTTTAAAAATGTTTTTTGTTAATGTAGATTTTCTAGAAGTTGAAGGGCTTGTAGTTTTGCCAAGCCGGTGTTTTAGCGCTAGCAATTTGAGATTGTCTCTTTGGGTTTAACTGGTTGCTCTGAAGTGCCCCCCCCCCCCTTTTTTTTGTCTCTCCTCCCCCTTCTCTCTCCTCTGTGATGAGAGGTCTGTATTTGGTGAAAGGTCTAGCTGCCTCAGATATAATTACATTTCCTGGGGAGCTTGTGCAGTCAGCAGAACAGGCCCTGGTGCTGGTGTGCAATATTGAGCTGTGAAGAATCGATGACTGCAGAATACGTGCTGGGACAGCGGTGTGTGTGTGTGTGTGTGTGTGTGTGTGTGTGTGTGTGTGTGTGTCTTTGTAGTCTGTGTGTCTATGTGTCTGTGTTGTGTGTCGTGTCTGTCTGTAGTATGCAATGTGTAGTTGCGTGTGTATAGTGCATGGATACTGAAATCTGGCCCTCTAATCGCAATCTGGCCCTGGTCTTCTTTTCTCCCAGGTAATTAGCTGAACAATTAGTATTACTGATTGGCCAGACTGTCTTCACAGGTAAATGGAGGGTGGAAATCCAGCAGTTTCGAGGCCTGAGATTTGAGTAACAGGGATTCTCCCCTGGCCATGTCCTCTGGTCCGTTCTGGCAGAGGATACTCCTGGGTCCTCGCTTCCAATTTTGCGCCGATTCGTCCATGCACCTTTTCAGTTATCAGTGTAATTTAAAAAGAAAACGATGTAGGGAGCTCTGTATGTTCCCTGGGTAGTACTGGCGCGTTTGTGTGTGTGTGTGTGTGTCTGTGTGTGTGTGTGTGTGTGTGTGTGTGTGTGGGTGTGGTTATGATGGACAGGTTGAGTAGCTGCAGGCTTGAAAACTGAACCCCACCCCCCCTCCCCCAGCCTGCCCCTGGTCCAGCGCTCCTGCACGCTCTGCTCTGAGTGCTGGCGGCTTTTGCGCTGCGTAAGGGGCTGGCAGCGGGACAGGGGAAGTGTGAATGGGCTCCGGCTCGGCTCCCCGTCCCCCTGCTGTCCCTCCCTATGGGGTTTCCTCCTCAGGTCACGTCCCAAAAATAGCAGCTCCAGCCTCAGGGCCGCTGCCAGCCTCCGGCGGGAGCTTTCTCTGGGAATAACTGGCCTCTGTCCAGCAGCGCGCACACGTGCGCATACACATAAACACACACACACGCTCACCCCCACACGCGCACACACACACGAAGCATCATAACATGCATGCACGGAAATGCTCAGCCACACACACTCATCTTTATACACACACACACACACACACACACACATACACAGAAGCGTCATAATATGTACACACGCGCGTGCGTGCACAGAGCATGCATTCGGTCACGCTTGCACATGCCAGTGGTTCAGCCTAGAATAGCATTCCGTCTCTCTTCCGGTTACCCTGCATGTGCCTACAGCCTTGGTTCTGCTCACATAAGGAACAAATATGACACTGCTCCAGCACTTCCTAAAACTTCCAGATTTTTATTCTTTTTTTCCCTTTAATCCCAAGTCATTAAAGCAAAGTAAACGTTTTCGTTTCCAGAATAAAAGGCTTCTTGAATTTCAGAATTTTTCTGCCAACTCCAGTTGCTCCTAACCACGCTTTTTTTAAAGACCGTCCAAGTTTCTGTGGAAGAGAAAAGGGCGTGCTGTTTGCTTGGCAATGAAATTGTTTTCAAGGCTCAATATTTAACGTTTTCACATGTATCTGCTATCCGTCAAGTGTGTTTCAGCCTGATTTTAGATTAGATTTTCCTCTTTATATCCGTCAAGGTTTTATTGTTTTGTGCAAGGCCCTTTATGAAAACATACACATGTTTGTACAGGCTCGTCTTTTAAATAATGGCATTTGCCCTTTCAGCAGTCTGCTGACCGGTCCTCCCTCTCCTTCTCTCTCTCCCTCCCTCTCCTTCTCTCTCTCCCTCCCTCTCCTTCTCTCTCTCTCTCCCTCTCTCTCTCTCTCCCTCTCTCTCTCCCTCTCTCCCTCCCGCTCTTTCTCTCCCTCTCTCTCTCCTTCTCTCTCTCCCTCCCGCTCTTTCTCTCCCTCCCCCTCTCTCTCTCTCTCTCTCCCGCTCTTTCTCTCCCTCTCTCTCTCTCTCCCTCCCGCTCTCTCTCTCCCTCCCCCTCTCTGTCTCTCCCCCCCACCTCTCTCTTTCTCTCTCTCCTGCAGGATCTATCGGGCTCCATCGATGACCTGCCCACAGGCACAGAGGGCGCTCTGAGCCCGGGCGTGAGCACCTCGGGTGTGTCCAGCAGCCAGGGTGAGCAGAGCAACCCGGCGCAGTCGCCCTTCTCGCCCCACACCTCGCCCCACCTTCCGGGGATCCGCGGGCCCTCGCCCTCGCCCGTGGGGTCCCCTGCCAGCGTCACGCAGTCCCGCTCGGGGCCACTGTCCCCCAACGCCGTGCCAGGTGGGTCCCCCACACACACACACACGCGTCATAGAACACCGCCTAACACACACTGCTTGATATGAAGCCGTCTTTGGAACATGGGGAGATTCACCTTATCAAATATTAAATATTAAATAAAATGAAATTGTGCTTGTCACTTGATAACTGCTCAGTGGTATTTTATGCTGTTGAAAATGCATAGCTGTGCAATTAGTCAGACGGATATACCGATTATTACGGCTTGATTACAAGAAGTCAAATATCAAGAAAAATAGCAGTGTTCATAGCCAGCTAGCTAATAACGTCTATTAATCAACCTACAGTTTTCTATTACGCCACCTCCAACTCAAAAGAAGGAACGCGTTTATAAAACCCAATTATCTTATCGAAGCCATTTTGTTACTGGGCTTGTTTCCTAAGTTTGTGAAATGCATTTACTGCAAACATGTTTATTGACTAAGCAATTAAGAACAGATACACTGCATTACTGAGCTGTTTCATTTCTATTTTTAAAATGAATCTGTCTTTAGCAGCCTATTTATTCTTGCCTGTCTAGGTTGGGCTCTCGTAGCTTTAGTTGCCAGCAGGTTAGCTAGCTAAGCTAACTTAGGTGAGATATGTGGCTGCTGTATTTTGCTATGAGGCTCAGAAATGTAGATCTCTATGTACTGTCCCCTCTTGGCTCACATTAGCAAGGCCATGATTGGGGCCTAAAGGCCTGAGGTTAGCCTCACTAAGCTCTGGAAACGACTGAAAATGTGCACGGCCCGTTAACCTCAGTTCACCTGAGTCGTTAGTCTGACAATAGGCCCCGCTGTTCCGTCTCCCAGGAAACCAGATGCCCCCCAGGCCCCCGAGCGTGCAGTCAGACGGAGTCCTGCACTCATCCATGAGCCAGTCTGCCATCGGCCAGGACAGAGGTGAGTCGAGCGCCCTGCGTGGCCCCTGGGGGCCCCGGCTCTCTGCCGTATCCGGGTGCGTCCTGGGACCATGCATGCTCAGCGCTGTCTTTTTCCTACACCTACGCTTTTTTTACATTTTTTTTATTTTTGGCGAATGTACCTTGGACGCAAATAACAAATTAAGAATTTTGTCCAGCTCTCGCTGTCTCCCAGAATGAATGTTCCAGTAATCCTACTAATTCACCGATTGGACATGATTCTCTTTCTCTCTCTCTCCCCCCTCTATAGTGTTCATGCGTAACCCTCAGATGACCCCTTACGGCTCCCCCCAGCCTGGCTCCGCCTTATCTCCACGCCAGTCCTCAGGAGGCCAGATGCATGCTGGGATGGGGCCTTATCAGCAGAACAACTCCATGGGCAACTATGGGCCCCAGGGCGGGCAGTACGGGCCGCAAGGTGAGCTCCACGGGGCCCCAGTGCTGCAGTTCTGGAAGAGTTTCAGAAAGCAGCTCTGTTTACCCCTAAGCTCCGACAGAGGCTCTCCACGTCCTTCCTGGCAGCATTGCAGGGTTTCAGATAAAGAAGAACTATAAATCTTTGAAGCCCTTTTGTTAATATATGATATCTATGTATCTATATACGCATGCATCTTATCTGTATATGCGTATGTATCATATTATGTAGTTATCATAGTAATTTAAAGTTTTTTGCCTCCTGTGAAGTGTTTGTGTGCTGACACATGTATCTGAACCTCGCGTCAGGTCACAAATGTATACATAAGAAATTAAGTTAATGGCCTAAATGGTCTGGGTAAAAGGTCTATCTGCCATCCATCAGTCAAATATAATGGTGCATTTGTTAGTCTTTTGACATTTGTTAAAACAATGCATTGCCATACTTGCACACATCAGGCTGTTTTAATTGGTGGTTCACAGGGAAATGAAATTGAATGGATTAAGCAGGGTTAAATGGAGGACGATGTGGAGAAGCGTGTGGTGTGGTGAGGGGTTTTGAGCGGTCTTCACTTAAGTTGACGTGCCCTCCCTCCCGCAGGGTACCCCCGGCAGCCCACCTACAGCAGCATGCCCAGCGCCAGCTACCCTGGCCCGGGAATGGGCGGTACCATGAACCCCATGTCTGGGCAAGGCGGTGGGCCACCGTACTCCGGAATGCCCCCGGGCAGGATGGCGCCCGGTCAGATGGGCGCACGCCCATACGGACCCAACATGGGGCCCAACATGGGGCCGAACATGGGGCCTAACATGGGCAACATGCCTCCCCCGGGCAGCATGAACAGGAAGGCCCAGGAGGCCGCCGCAGCCGCCATGCAACATGCCTCCACCAACTCCATGCACAGCAGGTAACGCACTTCGCCATTCTCCTGTCTGTGACTCTCCCCGTGTTTGTTTTAGCCCCTGTGTCTGTGACTCTCCCTGTGTATGTGTTAGCCCCCATATATGTGACTCTCCCCATGTTTGTGACTCTCCCTGTGTATGTGTTAGACCCTGTGTCTGTGACTCTCCCTGAGTTTGTGTTAGTCCCCATATCTGTGACTCTCCCCGTGTTTGTGTTAGCCCGTGTCTGTGACTCTCCCTGTGTATGTGTTAGCCCCTGTGTCTGTGACTCTCCCTGTGTATGTGTTAGCCCCTGTGTCTGTGACTCTCCCTGTGTATGTCTTAGTCCCTGTGTCTGTGACTCTCCCTGTGTATGTGTTAGCCCCCATATTTGTGACTCTCCCCATGTTTGTGTTCGCCCCTGTGTCTGTGACTCTCCCTGTGTATGTGTTAGCCCCTGTGTCTGTGACTCTCCCTGTGTATGTGTTAGCCCCTGTGTCTGTGACTCTCCCTGTGTATGTGTTAGTCCCTGTGTCTGTGACTCTCCCTGTGTATGTTAGCCCCTGTGTCTGTGACTCTCCCTGTGTATGTGTTAGCTCCTGTGTCTGTGACTCTCCCTGTGTATGTGTTAGTCCCTGTGTCTGTGACTCTCCCTGTGTATTTGTTAGCCCCCATATTTGTGACTCTCCCCATGTTTGTGTTCGCCCCTGTGTCTATGACTCTCCCTGTGTATGTGTTAGCCCCTGTGTCTGTGACTCTCCCTGTGTATGTGTTAGCCCATGTGTCTGTGACTCTCCCTGTGTATGTGTTAGCCCCTGTGTCTGTGACTCTCCCTGTGTATGTGTTAGTCCCTGTGTCTGTGACTCTCCCTGTGTATGTTAGCCCCTGTGTCTGTGACTCTCCCTGTGTATGTGTTAGCTCCTGTGTCTGTGACTCTCCCTGTGTATGTGTTAGTCCCTGTGTCTGTGACTCTCCCTGTGTATTTTAGCCCCCATATTTGTGACTCTCCCCATGTTTGTGTTCGCCCCTGTGTCTGTGACTCTCCCTGTGTATGTGTTAGCCCCTGTGTCTGTGACTCTCCCTGTGTATGTGTTAGCCCCTGTGTCTGTGACTCTCCCTGTGTATGTGTTAGTCCCTGTGTCTGTGACTCTCCCTGTGTATGTTAGCCCCTGTGTCTGTGACTCTCCCTGTGTATGTGTTAGCTCCTGTGTCTGTGACTCTCCCTGTGTATGTGTTAGTCCCTGTGTCTGTGACTCTCCCTGTGTATTTTAGCCCCCATATTTGTGACTCTCCCCATGTTTGTGTTCGCCCCTGTGTCTGTGACTCTCCCTGTGTATGTGTTAGCCCCTGTGTCTGTGACTCTCCCTGTGTATGTGTTAGCCCCTGTGTCTGTGACTCTCCGAGTTTGTGTTAGCCCCCGTATCTGTGACGCTCCCCGTGTTTGTGTATAACCGGGCCGGCCAGCGAAGGATGGGCACCCCCTCTCTAGCCAGGTTCCTTCCGAGATTTCTTCCCACTGGGGAGTTTTTTCTCGCCACTGCTCAGTGTTTTTTTCTCCCCTACCGGGGAGTTTTTTTACCTCATTTTGCTGGTTGGGGGCTATGGCCTGGTTTTTTGCTCAATTTTCCTTCTGTTTCCCTGTGCAGCGTCTTTGTGACAGTTCTCTGTAAAAAGCGCTATACAAATAAAATTGAATTGAATTGAATATGTGTTAGCCCCTGTGTATGTGTTAGCCCCTGTGTCTGTGACTCTCCCTGTGTTGGTGTTAGCCCCTGTGTTTGACTCTCCTTGTATTTGTGTTTTCCCCATGTCTGAGTTTCCCTTGTTTTTACCATTCTCTGTTTCTGTGGCTCTGGTTGCGTCTGACTATGAGTCTTCCTTTGCCTGTGTTCCTCTGATTCTCTCAGTGACCGATTATCCCTACGTCCTTGTGTCTGTAATCCTTCACCTGTGTCTGTGTGTGGTTCTCCTTGTATGTGTAGTCCTCAGCCCTGTGTGAAGTTGTCAGTGTGATAATGCTGGCGCCCCCGTGGCTGTGGTGCTCCATGCCTGTGTAATTCTCCTGGGCTCTGTCCTGCGTTAAAGGTGGACCGGCGACAGGCGGAGGTCTGAGGCGAGGCTAGCCCAGGCCGGCAGAGACAGGAAGTGATGTAGTCAGTCAGTGAGAGGAAGGGAAGGAGAACGCAGGGCAGAGGTAGATGAGGAGAGCTGGTCAGGCCTCAGAGACTGAAGGTGTGCTATAAGACTAGGCTGGTCTGAAACCCTCCGTTAAATAATGCTCATCTTTAATGCTGGTCATGGCTTTATAACCAAGAGAATCTCTCGTGCCCCCCAGGCCACCTGGGTACCCGATGTCGCAGGGCATGATGGGAGCCGGCGCTCCCTTCGCGCCAACCATGAATAGCATGCCAGGCCTGATGACCCCACAGCCGGGACCTTACCCCATGTCCAACAACACTGCGGGTGAGTACTGACTTACTGTGCCACCTCTGCATGGGCCTGGCATACAGGCACGCACGCACGCACGCACGCACGCACGCACGCACACACACACACACACGACACGTGTTCATGGGTTACAAAAAAGTCATTTTTTCTATACGTGCATTTTTTTTGGCTAATGGCATTTCTGGTATGCATTAGTTTCCCTGGTTAAGGGCCGAGTCACAGTAATTCTGATGATATGCAGATATGTGAAAATGAGAGGATGCTGAGGATCTACTGAAGCCAGCAAAATAATGGCTGATATCCATTTCCATCTTTTCTTCTGTTTATCTCATTCCCTTTGTCCCCTCTCTCTTCCTTCATCTGTCTCAGGCATGTGTCCCGGTCCAGAGTTTGGCCTGGATGTGAAATTAAACCCGGCCCAGAAGATGAACAACAAAGCCGATGGGACCCCTAAACCTGAATCCAAAAAGGCAAGTCTACTTGGTTCCCTGCCCCGGAAGTACTAACTACTACTCAGGGCTAGAGGTCGCAGTATGAGCCCGTCGGTGCACGTTGAGTCAGCACCAGCGTATGCGTCCGATTTCTAAATGCAAACTGGCCCAGGTGAGTCCGCTAAGAGACCCCAGTGTAACATGCCTTCACTCCTTAACAGAAGTCAAACTCTTCCACCACCACCAATGAGAAAATCACCCGCCTGTACGAGCTGGGCCCAGAGCCAGAGAGGAAGATGTGGGTGGACCGCTACCTGGCCTTCGCCGAGGAGAAAGCCATGGGCATGACTAACCTGCCCGCCGTGGGGCGGAAGCCGCTCGACCTCTTCCGCCTTTACGTGTCCGTCAAAGAGATCGGCGGTCTCACACAGGTGGGCTGGCTGGTTGCAGGTCCCCGCGTTGGATGATTGCAGGATTTATCAGTATTTTTAATTCATTTCTTTACATTTTGCTTATGTGCCTTCACAAAGTGGGGTTATTCAGACCCGAAACACGATATTAAAGATGAAATCACTGAAAGAAATGATCTTCACGCCAGCATGTGAAAGAACAGCACCTCAAAGTTAAAATGATAAAAATGCAGTGGCAATAACGTTTTTCCCCATAAGACCACATTATGCATGAAATTAAATGAGTAGCTATGTGCAATAGATCCCCTCCCTCATGGGAGTTAGGGTCACACAGGCTTATGAGTGGTACACTGTTTCGGGCCTCTATGAGGGCTACATTGTTAACCGCAGACGAGATAATTACCAGAGGAAGATATTGTGCCAAGTCGAGCTACGACCTGCTATCTGACTGGATCTATTGATCTGGCTTGGTAACCCAAATGCTTGTAGAAGATGTTTTTGTATTGTAAATGTGGAAAGGGCATTTTATTGCCTGCTTTGTTATCAGTAAAGCCTTGCGGCTGCAGGTCAGCCTGTTGGCCTTTTTCCTGCCAGGAGTCGTAGACGGGCGGGGGCTAAAGTCATGACGCGGTGCCTCCCCGTGTCCGCAGGTCAACAAGAACAAGAAGTGGCGGGAGCTGGCGACCAACCTGAACGTGGGCACCTCCAGCAGTGCGGCCAGCTCGCTCAAGAAGCAGTACATCCAGTGTCTGTACGCCTTTGAGTGCAAGATCGAGCGCGGGGAGGACCCGCCCCCCGACATCTTCACCACCGACGCCAAAAAGAACCAGCCCAAGATCCAGCCCCCGTCCCCGGGTCAGTGCGCGACTCTAGCCCCAGGCTTCGGCATAGTTTGTCTCCGCGATTTCTTCCCCCGGCTGCCGCTGTTCTGTGCTGTTTTTTTATTTCTTAATTTCTGTGTTACCTTAAGGTGTTTTCGCTCTGGGCACTTGGCTTTCTTCTGGTGAAGGTGTTATTAATCTTACCTTTTCTTGCCACTGCTCTCATTTAACACTTCCGTACAGTGCAATGTAAGGTACAATATTAATGTCCTCATTTGCCGCCACTAATGTACAGTGTTGCTGGAAGTGTGAAATGGCCTGCTGTCTCATGGCGGGCCGCCGCACTCCGTGGTGCGCCGATGCTGTGGCTCGTAACGAGGAGCTCACTCTAGCGAACGCCCACTACGTACGTGAAAGTCTGGTACATGCTGGTTGGGCTTAGTGTGTCAGTGATGGCGGCCATTCGTGCCTCAGTGGTACTGGGATATACGAGTCTTTGGTGTGGACCTGTGGTCCTCTTTCAGACCATGGCCGGCCTTGTAACTGATCAAGGCGGTCAGTACTTGCTGTTGGGCAGGGCTCTTCTGCTGTTTATTGACGATGGTGGCGGCTTGTGGTCGTGTTCATTTTACCCTTCTGTATTACACGAGCTACATTATTATTTATTTGAACGATGCATATAAATGGTAAACACATTTATCCTATAAAGTCAACATAAATCAGCATTCAAATTTTTGCAAGACAAAACCTTTAAAGATCGAGCATTTTACAAAGGTCACAGAAACAAACTAAAGAAAGTGAGCCAAAAAAGTATAAATGATTAGAACCAAATGATAAGCAGCAGTGAAGCACCATAACTTTTCTTTAAGTTTGTTGTTCTTGCTCATGTTGTCATGCTACCTCTACCAGCCTGACCTTTATCAACGCACCTAGATGTTCTGAGCATGGTCAGTCTGTGCCGAAAGATTCGCATGACGGGACAGATTTTTATCTGAATCATTAAGCAAAATTAAATGTGGAAAGCCGCCGATGTGCGAGTCCGTGCTCGCTGATTGAAGAGGCCCTCGTCTTCTCAACTCAGATTCTGATTGGCTCTCACAGGCTGCGAAACTTTGAAAGCAGTCTTTGAAACGTCCTTGAATTTGAGGCAAATTCTACGCAACCCCCTGGTTTGGGGGGTGTGGCGCGTGGCCAGGAAGGGCTGTGTGGTGAGTGGAGTGGGTGGGGCGTGGGCGGGTGGTTTCTGAGGCAACCCCCCCCCACTCCCCACGTGCTCGGGAGGCTCCGGCTCCCCGCGGCGTGCCAGCGTGCGGTCGACCCGGCCAAGAGCTGTCATGCACGGGGCAGGGGATCTCCGGTGATGTAACGCGTGTCCGCGGGGCAGTCCTGCCAGCGGGGTCCAAGGGGAATGTCGGGTGGGGGGGGGGGGGGGGGGGGGGGGTGCAGGCAGTCTGCTCACAGAATTCCCTGCAGCTTTCTTCTGAGCTGAAAATGATGAATGGGAGGGGGATGGGTGGTGTAAAGACGCCGACACCCGCCCCCTATCCCCCCCTCACCCCACCTCCCTCCCTTCCTCTCACTCCCTCTCTCTCTCTACTGAGCCCCCCCCCCCCCCCCCTCCCCTGACAGAGGGAAATCCCTGCCCGGGAGAGGGGCGGGGTAGTTTGTGTGGAGAGCTGAAATGTGAATAAGTGTGACCTGCCGTTGACCCCTGCCAGTGTGCAACTTAATGAATGGAAGGCTTGAGTCATCAGACACCACATGCTAATAGTGAGAAGTCCTGATGCGTGCGTGTACGCACACACACAGACACACACACACGCAAAGTCTCTCTCTCTGACGCGGCCCACATTAATCTGACTGCTGGCTGAAACTAGAGGAGTTTCCTTATTGCTGCACCCAGACCGGGGTGAGCTGACTGATAAGTTTATGTTCAGAACACAGAGCTTCTCAGCATTACCACAGTGCACAATGGAGCTTTTAAGACCGTTACCCATGTACAAAATTGATACACTTTAAACTGAAGATTTTTAATTGTGTAATTTTCAGTGCTTAAATGTTAACATCCAAATGAAATACCGGTGCTTGGTGCCAACTATGTAATAATGCCGCTGCCATTACATTCAGCTTATTCAGAATACAGGTATACCCTCGGCACTAGGCCGATTTGTAACACCATTCCCCTCCCGAATCAACAAAATAACGAATTACATGTTTAAATGATGTAAATCCATAGTTTCTGAATAATACCATGCACAAAAATAGCTTGAAACAGAAGTGGAAAATAAGGCAGTAGATTAATGAAATTATGAAGAAGAAAAAAAACAAACAAATTACAACTCCAGACAGTGAGGTGTGTTAAAAATGCAGATGGCTACAGAACCAAAGGGGCTCATGGGAGGTGGAGGCTGGAACCTTAAAGTGGAAGAAGGATCCTTGTGGATTGTTTAAAAGTGACTGAGATGATGATGATAGCAATAATGTATCATTTGCATCTTTCAGCATTTATGATTGTCAGTGAGGCAGTCCTGCTCATCTGGGTCTGTAAGACTGATGCAAGGCTGTGTTCAGGCCTTCGTCTCTGCTGGCTCTCTAAGCATTTGTTCCTGCGTTCAGGATTATATCTCTGCTGGTTCTCTAAGCGTTTGGTCCTGTGTTCAGGCCTTCGTCTCTGCTGGCTCATTGAGCGTTTGGTCCTGCGTTCAGGATTATATCTCTGCTGGTTCTCTAAGCGTTTGGTCCTGTGTTCAGGCCTTCGTCTCTGCTGGTTCTCTAAGCGTTTGGTCCTGTGTTCAGGCCTTCGTCTCTGCTAGCTCCTTGAGCGTTTGGTCCTGTGTTCAGGCCTTCGTCTCTGCTTGCTCTCTAAGCGTTTGGTCCTGTGTTCAGGCCTTCGTCTCTGCTGGCTCTCTAAGCGATTGGTCCTGTGTTCAGGCCTTCGTCTCTGCTTGCTCTCTAAGCGTTTGGTCCTGTGTTCAGGCCTTCGTCTCTGCTTGCCCTCTAAGCGATTGGTCCTGTGTTCAGGCCTGTCTCTGCTTGCCCTCTAAGCGTTTGGTCCTGTGTTCAGGCCTTCGTCTCTGCTTGCTCTCTAAGCGTTTGGTCCTGTGTTCAGGCCTTCGTCTCTGCTTGCCCTCTAAGCGATTGGTCCTGTGTTCAGGCCTTCGTCTCTGCTGGCACTTTAAGCGTTTGGTCCTGTGTTCAGGCCTTCGTCTCTGCTTGCTCTCTAAGCGTTTGGTCCTGTGTTCAGGCCTTCGTCTCTGCTGGCTCTCTAAGCGTTTGGTCCTGTGTTCAGGCCTTCGTCTCTGCTTGCTCTCTAAGCGTTTGGTCCTGTGTTCAGGCCTTCGTCTCTGCTTGCTCTCTAAGCGATTGGTCCTTTGTTCAGGCCTTCGTCTCTGTTGGCTCTCTAAGCGTTTGTTCCTGTGTGTTGTGCTGGTGCCTTCTTTCTCCGTCTGTTATGTTACATCACTCTTCTCCTGCGTTAAATTGTGGATGTGCTCATGCATCCCTGTTTCTCTACCAATGGCCCTCATTCAGGCTGATTGCGGAGATGGCGCTCATTAGGAAGTTTGTTTAGAGCTATTTGTGTGTTCTTTCCTGGCTTACATTTCAGTGGGTTGTCATGAGTCTCTCTAAGCAGTGACTTAATACATGGTTTACTGGGAAAACCCGTTTGCTCTTATCTTTGTCAGAGCTTGATTTATGGCCTGTAGTAGGTGCTGTCTGGGTGTTTGTTTCTGTTCCCGGTTTCTGACAGGTTTGTGCCTGTCTGTGCATGTCTATGCATGTGTGTGTCTCTGGGTCTCTGCTGTGTATGACTGTAGGTATATGGGTGTGTGTGCGTGTGCGTGTGCATGTGTGTGCGCGTGTGCGCGTGTGCACGTCTCTGCTGCGTAGGACTGTGGGTATATGAGTCCATGTGTGTCAGGATTGGTGTGTGTGCGTGTGCATACGTGTGTGACTGTCTCTGATGTGTGCTTTGCCCTGCAGCGGGATCTGGTTCTCTGCAAGGGCCTCAGACCCCTCAGTCTACCACCAGCTCCTTGACTGAGGGGGGGGACCTGAAGCCCCCCACCCCTGCTTCCACCCCACACAGCCAGATGCCCCCCATGCCTGGGGTCAGGTATGTTCTTCATGTGTCTCCCCCCTCCATCCTGTAGGTTTTGCCGTTTGCCTGTTCTGACACTTTCTTACCCTATAGGCCCTGTGGTTTAGCCCTGTTTAGCTCCCCCCCCCCCGTGCTGTAGACCCTGTGGTTTGGTTTTCTGAGTCTCTGCCCTGTGCTGTGGCTTGACTCTTTCTCGTCTCTCAGGAACAGCGTGGTGAGTCTGCAGGACCCCTTCGCCGACGGTAGCGACCCCGCCTTCCCCAGGAGGAACTCCATGACCCCCAACTCGGGCTACCAGCCCGGGATGGGCACCCCGGACACCATGGGGCGCATGGGCCCCTACGAGCCTAACAAGGACCCGTTCAGCGCCATGCGGAAAGGTGAGGTGCTGAGCGGGCTTGCTGGCGGGTCGGGGCGGGGTTGGGCAGGGCCGGTTCTGTGCGTGCTGGCCGATGCGAGGGTCTGACCCTGTGTTTGTCTCCACAGCGGGGGAGCAATTCATGTCCGCCGGTCAGGGCTCCAGTGGCGGGATGGGGGACCAATACAGCCGCGGGCCACCGGGCGCCATCGGCAACATGCCGCTCGGACAGAGGCCGCAGTACCCCTACGGACCAGGCTACGACCGGAGGTAAGGCCACCGGGCGATACGCAGGGAGAAAGGAGCGTTGTTGGGTGCGGTTCTTCTGCACCCTTGGTGAATGCGCGGGCGTTGTGTTGAGGCGTCAACTCAGATGCCGGAAGAACTAAGAGCTGATGTCTAACGCTCCTCCTCCCCCGACACTGTGTGCCTCTCAGACAGGAGCCCGGGATGGGCCCGGACGGTACCATGGGCCCGGGAGCAGCGCAGCCCAACATGATGCCTTCCAGCGCTGACACGGGGATGTACTCGCCAAACCGCTGCCCCCCACAGCCACAGAGGTGAGTTGGTGGGATCGGTTTCACGTTCCAGTTTGGTGAAAGTGCAGTGCTTTTAGGGTTACGGCTGGCCTTTTCTTATCCTGTTTACGTGCTCTGGGGCGCCATGTGAGCCAGCAGCCCTTTGCAAGGGCCTCGTAAGCTCGCCGAACTCTGCGTGGTTTTGCGTGCGACGTCCGCCTCGTCTTCTCCAGTCCGTGGGCGGTTCTTTCCACGCTCCTTCCAGCCGACTGGAAGCGACTCATCCAGACTTGGCCCTGGTTTATTCATGATATTGAATGAATTCACCGATTAAAGGGAATTGTTAGGCATCCGTCCAATATTCCTGTGCTGGGTCTTTACAGGCATGATTCCTATGGTAATCAGTACCCTGGCCAAGGAGCTCCCCCTGGTGGTCCATATACCAATCAGCAGTCTGGAATGTACCCACAACAACAGTCTGTGAGTATCCACAGCAGTTGCCCAATGAACCTGACCAGTTCATTTTACCTTTGATGCAACTGTGGGCTTAAATAGCTTCAAATATTTCATCATAAATGGCATAGTTTTAAATGACTGAAGCAAAGCATGTTTTAATGTACCACTTGTGTAATTTACCGAATGTGATCATCACCACTTCGACACAATAAAAGTATGGTTTAGTGTGTGTTATGAGACTAACGTGGTGTCTCTCTGCAGAACTACAAACGACCAGTAGATGGAGGCTATGGTCCTCCGGCGAAGCGACACGAAGGGGAGATGTACAACGTCCCCTTCAGCGGGCAGCAGCAGGCCCCCCCGCCAACCGCCCCCCAAGCCCAGCAGGACATATACAACCAGTACGGCGGCTACCCAAGCTCAGACCGCCGGCCCGCTGGCCCGCAAGGCCAGTTCCCCTTCCCCTTCGGACGGGATCGGCCCCAGAGCTCCGGGGGCCACAATGCCCAGCCCTCCATGCCCCCGCAGATGATGGGCAGCCCCATGCAGTCAGCCCCCGAGGGGCCCCAGGGCGGCATGTGGCAGGGCCGCAACGAGATGGGCTACCCCGGCTACCCCAACAGGCAGGGCCCCGGCGTGCCCGCCCAGGGCCCCGGGTACCACAGCATGAGCCGCTCCGAGGAGATGATGCCCTCCGACCAGCGCATGAACCACGAGGGCCAGTGGCCGGGCCACCTCAACCAGCGGCAGCCCCCCTACGGGCCGGCTGGCCCGGTGCCGCCCATGACCCGGCCCCTCCAGCCCAGCTACCAGTCCCCGCAGTCCATGCAGAACCACATTCCGCAGGTGTCCAGCCCCGCCCCCATGCCCCGCCCCATGGAGAGCCGCACGTCCCCCAGCAAGTCGCCCTACATGCACTCGGGCATCAAGATGCAGAAGGCGGGGCCCCCCGTGCCGGCCTCACACATCGCCCAGGCGCCTGTGCAGCCGCCGCTGATCCGGCGCGATGTGGCCTTCCCGCCGGGCTCCGTAGAGGCCAGCCAGCCCATCCTGAAGCCCCGCCGGCGCCTCACTATGAAGGACATCGGTACGGCCCCGCCCCCCGCGCTTACACCCTGCACTGATGCTATACCACCAAGCGCTTCAAGGCTCTGACCGCTAACGCTTCTGCTTTTCCTTCCTGTTTGGTCTTCACAGGGGCCCCCGAGGCCTGGAGGGTGATGATGTCTTTAAAATCGGGCCTTCTGGCAGAGAGCACCTGGGCTCTGGACACCATCAATGTCCTGTTATACGATGACAACAGCATTTCTACCTTCAGTCTCTGCCAGGTGAGTGACTCAGGCTTGCTCTCTGAGCCGGGTAAATGCACTGCAGTGGTCCGCATTTTTTTACGTTGCTGGTTTTGCTGTGTGGTGTACTTACGTCTGTCCCTGGTTCCATCCACAGCTGCCTGGCTTCCTGGAGCTGGTGGTTGAGTACTTCCGCCGCTGCCTCATCGAGATCTTCGGCATCCTGAAAGAGTACGAGGTGGGCGATCCCGGCCAGAGGACTCTGCTGGACCCCAACGCCCTGGACCGGGACCGGTCGGACGAGGAGGAGCAGGAGGAGCTGGAGGAGGAGGACATGGAGGAGGACGAGGATGAGGAGGAAGAGGACGAAGATCAGAACGAGAGCCCAGAGCAGCAGCAGAGGACTCCGGCGAGCGTGCCTCAGGTGGTGGTGAAGAAGGAGGCCGGGGAGGAGACGCAGGGCGAGAGCGGCGGGGAGAGGGTGGGACCAGAGGAGGAGGAGAGGGAGGCGGAGGCGGAGCCCAGCTCAGCAGGCCCCTCCCAGGAACCAGGAATCCCCCAGGAGAAGCCCAAGCAGGCCAGCAAGTTCGACAAGCTCCCTATAAAGGTGGTGCGGAAGAAGGACCCCTTCGTGTTGGGCTGCTCCGGCAAGCTAGGCCGGCCGCAGGAGTTTGACAGCGGCCTGGTCCACTGGAGCATCGGTGGGGGGGGACACCACGGAGCACATCCAGACCCACTTTGAGAGCAAGATGGACCTGCTGCAAGCCCGGAAATGGGTGCCCGCCACCCCACCGGGCAGGAAGAAGACCCCCGCCTCTGAGGTGGAGACGGAAGACTCGGAGAAGGCCGTGGCCAAGGTCGAAGAGGAGGCCCCCCCGGCCCCCAACCCTCCCCCGGAGAGGAGCACTGCGAGCGCCAGCATCACAGCTACCGTGGACGACGTGCTGTCGGCCCGCCCTGGTTCGGTCACCGAGGAGGCGGTGAGGGGCTCGTCCGGTGAGGGCTACCAGGAGAACGGCAAGTTCCTGTTCAGCATCAACCCGGCGGCGCAGAGCCGGCGCAACATCAAGATCCTGGAGGACGAGCCGCACAGCAAGGACGAGGCCCCCCTCAGCACCCTGGCTGACTGGCAGGACTCGCTAGCCAAGCGCTGCATCTGCGTCTCCAACATCGTGCGCAGCCTGTCTTTCGTACCTGGCAACGACCCCGAGATGTCCAAGCACCCGGGCCTGCTGCTGCTCCTGGGGCGCCTCATCCTCCTGCACCACCGGCACCCCGAGCGCAAGCAGGCACCCCTCACCTACGAGAAGGAGGAGGAGGAGGAGCGGGGCGTGGCCAGCCACAGGGACGAGTGGTGGTGGGACTGCCTGGAGCTGCTGCGCGAGAACAGCCTGGTCACCCTGGCCAACATCTCGGGCCAGCTGGACCTGTCCATCTACCCCGAGAGCATATGCCTCCCCCTGCTGGACGGGCTTCTGCACTGGGCTGTCTGCCCCTCCGCTGAGGCCCTGGACCCCTTCCCCACCCTGGGGGCCAACGGCTCGCTCTCCCCCCAGAGACTGGTCCTCGAGACCCTGAGCAAGCTGAGCATCCAGGACAACAACGTGGACCTCATCCTGGCCACGCCCCCCTTCAGCCGCCTGGAGAAGCTGTACGGCACGCTGGTGCGCCTGGTCGGCGAGCGGAAGGTTCCGGTGTGCCGGGAGATGGCCGTGGTGCTGCTGGCCAACCTGGCCCAGGGCGACAGCCTGGCGGCACGCGCCATCGCCGTGCAGAAAGGCAGCGTGGGAAACCTACTGGGCTTCCTGGAGGACAGCCTGGCTGCCACGCAGTTCCAGCAGAGCCAGAGCTCCCTGCTGCACCTGCAGGGGGCGCACTTCGAGCCCACCAGCGTGGACATGATGCGGCGGGCGGCCCGCGCCCTGCACGCCATGGCCAAGGTGGAGGAGAACCACTCAGAGTTCACGCTGTACGAGTCGCGGCTACTGGACATTTCCGTGTCCCCCCTCATGAACTCGCTGGTGTCCCACGTGATCTGTGATGTACTGTTTCTGATCGGCCAGTCATGACAGCCGTGGGGTGCGCCTGGGCCGCTTTCCGTTCCCACACCTAACCCCGCCCTCCCCGCCCCCGACCCCGCCCCCTCCGTTTTCTTTGCGTGTCTGTCGTTACGCGCGAGTGGAGAAAGCTAAGAGCAAAACCGACTGTTTTTTGTCCTTTTTTTTTTATTTATGCAAAAAACACCTCTGATTCCACTGTCTGACCCTGTCGCCCTGCTTCTCACTAAAGGAAGGATTTCATGAAGGAGCGGCGGATCTAAGAAAAACCGAGGGGGGAAATAACAAACGAAAAAAACAGACGCTGAGAAAACGGAACGGAAAAAGAGAAAGCTGAAAACTAACGTGGATAAAGACGAACGGATCGGGGGCGCCGGCCTTGGGGAGTGTGCTGCCTAACGGGAAGGACTTTTTTAATAAAAAAATTAATTAAAAAAAATAAAAAAATTAAAAAAATAGAAAAACAAAAACTGTAACCAAAGTTGCTGTCTCGTTTACAGTGAGTTTGGGGGATACGTGCGCCCTCTCTCCCTGGGGGACGGGCTGCACGGAGAATACAATTTTATGGTTCATATTTGGAGGCTAACCAGACTTCTGGACTCTTGTGTGGTATAATTGCTGTAACTTGGATGCTCTATATTCTGCCCTACAAGAACCAGGTTATCGGCTGTGAACAGATGTCTTTAAATGGGAGGCCCGTGCAGTAGATTGTAGGACTTTTTTCTGTACTGTACACCTTAAACAAAACTGTAACCATACTGTAATAATACTGTTTCACACTGAGAAACGCTGGCTCCGCAGCAGAATTGTAGTTTTTAAAAATGTTTTTAGTTAATGTTGAAGAGAGAAAAAAAAGGCTTTCCCCCCAAAGTATTGTGGACCTACAACACCCTGACCTCTTCTCTTTAACCCTCGATTGTATGAATTGACCCTTAAAGACATCACCTCTTAGGACTGGTTCTCAACTTTAGATGCAGTCTCGGCTGCCATGTATATATGACATTGTACATTACACTCTCTTTCGCTCTCGCTCCTTCTCAAACTTCTGAAGCTCCTCACCCTTTTTATCTTTTAATCATTGAAAGGTTACTACACGAGTTCACTTCCCTGCATCAAGCCCTTCCCTGCATCAAGCCCCGCCCTATGATAATTTAACCCCTCCTCCCTGCGCCAACCCCTCCCCTCCTCCCGCCCTCCTGCCGGTGAAATGCGCAGCTGGAGCTGTGTGTGTAGTTAGCTGCTGCCCCCCTCCCCACTCAGGCAGATCACGTTTTTGTTCCTTTCTGATAAAAGTGTGGAGAACAAGACAAAAGAAACCTCTTCCAAGTTCAATTTCAGCTCCTTATACAACGAAACAAAACCCAGATGAAGAAACACAAATTGAGATTTCTTTTTTTTTTTTTTTTTTTCCAGTGATATGGATTCTGCATATTTGTATTTCAGACGATGTAGCTAAAAAACTTGATGTAAATTCCTCTTTTTTTCCTTTTTTGGCTTAATGAATATCATTTATTCAGTATGAAATCTTTATACTATATGTTCCACGTGTTAAGAATAAATGTACATTAAATCTTCGTAAGACGTTTGTGATGGTTTTATTCATTTGGTGGAAGGCCACAGCGTTAATGCTTTCCCGCGGTATGCACTGTGATTTTTATTGTCTTTATAATCTGCTCTGGAAGACATGCGGTTTCTAGGAAAATGTGGGTTGTGATGGCCGCCGGTTTCTGGGTCTTTTCCATTGACCCACATTACAGTTCATTTAACCCGAAGTGCCTTAATTCAGCTGGCGGGTCACTTCTCTAAGGAGCCAGCTGCCGTTGCGAAACGACGAATTTGGGTTTACAGCTCAGTTGCAGTAAGCCAAAGTGTTTTTTTTTTTGTTTTTTTTACAGCTTAGTCACACCTTTGCAGTGCATTTACTCTATAGAATATCTGAATAGTGGCATACTTACGGCACTTTCTGTGTAGCATACACCTTCACTTACGGGCTGTGCTCGGTGACACTTAAAATGCCATTACTGTGTTTTCCCAGCCAAGGTTTTGCATTGTTTAAGGAGCAGTGGTGCATAAACCCTGCAGCCCATGCTCTCCCTCTGGCTGTATCAGCATACATGTAGAGAGCTCCGTCTGTTAGGTCATTACCAGAAACGCTTTGAAGTCATAACGCGACCTGTTGGGAATTGCCATGTAAACTGCATGGCGACATAAAAAGGATTGGCCTCCACTGTGAATGCACTTAACTGGCTTACGGCTGCAGCTTAATGTGTCATCCGTGATTTGATTTTATTAAGCAATGTTTTCTGACACAAGAAAGTGACGCAATTTAGTGTTGTGCTTTCAGGTGTAAAAATAGGAAGGGGGAATCAGATGGTTTAATGTTTTATTGATTCCCTGCTGAGAGAAGTGTGTGGATCAGCTGTTCACACTGAAGACTGGTCACCAACTAGAAGTCCCTTTCTAGCCATCTATTATGCTCTTCATACTTACAATAGTACTCAATGCACAGGTAATGTAATTCTTGATCATTTTGTTGCACCAAATGCTCTGTAATGTTAGCCACCTAGCCGACCATATGTTGTATGAGAATCCTTTCTAGTGGAGCTAGGCAGAAAAGCATGTTACATCACCTGATTAAGGTATTTGTAGTGCTTTAATGAGTACCTTTGTATGGTTTTGATGAAAGGCCTCTGAAGAAACTTGCAATTGTAGATGTCTTTATGGTGCAGGTCAGCCATTAAGGAAGCCCAGCCCTTAATTACCTTAAGGCATCGGGCAGGCCAACTTCTTAAAGGTGGTACCTGTCTGTTTCCAGTCAGTTATTGCTCACTAAAATTATTGGGTGTTTTCATTTTATTTTTTTTCTTTACGTAGCATAATTAACTTATGATCAGCACCTTTAGAGGTGGTTTGTTAGTCAACTTGTGTTTTATTTTTTTTCCTCTCTCTGTCCAGCGTTCTGGTTTTATAATGTTCTGTGGTCATAAAGTGATGTACGGAAGTAAGATTGCTTCTTTCAAATAGCATTTTCTCATCATTTCAAGCTTTTAAAGGCTGACACCCTAAAGAGGGAACTAAGTAAGTTTTTGTCTTTTTTCAGTTGAAGACTTACGGTCTGTGATTGGATATGGTACTATACATTCATATTAAGCCTGGGGCTGAAAAGTACAGACCTTGGCTGAAACAAAACAAATTGTAAATTGTAATTACATTCGTATTTACAGATTATAGCAAAGAATGCAGCTGCTTGTACACATTTTCTTCCACTGGAGACTAAAGTACATATGGTGGGATGGATGGAGGATCCAGTGTTATTTTGCCTTTTTAAATGGGAAACGGCAGATCTACGTTATCTTAAGAGGCAATGACAGAATCTCCACAGCCCCCAGGGGCACCAGATCTCTCTCTCTTTCGCCTGCACCTCAGGAATCTGCGAAGCCTCTTCCAAAATGCTGTCGGCGACCATCGCCTCTCACCTTTTGGTACCTTAGTATCTGTTATAAGTTCTTCACTTATTTCCACGCAACTTGTTGTCATTGGGCTTGCTGTCATTATGCCCTCTTCATCCATGTCTGTTCCTCTTTCAGGGGTAACTGCCAATACTGCCTCTTCATCTGACACTACGTCCTCCCCCTCATCAGTCACAGTTTCCACTTGTCTGGAAATGGTTTTAATTATGGTTGTTGAGACCTGTGAAGGCGCTCCCACATCTTCACAGGTCTCATATTTTCTCTTCATCAGTTTCAGATTTTCTCTCCTTCATCGGTCACAATCCCCTCATCACTTTCAGTCAATCCTGCTCCTTTATCCTTCCAAGCTACCGCATCTTCACTCGTCAGAGCTGCTCCAACAAACTTCATAGATCTCGGCTGGTCCCTCCTCAGCTTTTCTTCTCTCTTCATCGGTCGCTATTCCTTCCTCGTCACTTGCATTAAGACCTGTTCCTTCATCCGCCGCAACCCTGTCGTCTTCACCGGTCACAGCCACCTCATCATTGGTCAAAGTTGCTCCCACATCTCAGCTGTTGCAACCTCTTTGTTTGTCAAGAACGGTGCTTTCCCCTCTGCAGTCCTAACAACTTCTCTCCATTCCTTGATGTTTGCTCCTGTCGTGTCTTTTACTTTCAAAGCTGCTTTAACTAGTTTCAGGAGATCGCAAATGATATCATCAGCATCCCTGATCATGTACAATAGTATCATTCGAGTGGCAGCTCCAGTCAAGTTCAGTAATAAGGTCCACCAGTTTATCAATTAAGTCTCTAGTTGTTTTAACATCTGTTGATGCAGCTGCCCTCGTGTCTTCGGTGATGGCACTTTGACTGACATCCAGTAGTTGTACACTGTCCTCCAGCATAACCGCCAGTGTTGCTGTTTTAGACATTTTTAGCACTGAGCTCACCTATCTCCTTGTAGATCCGGAGGATGAGTCGATTCGCGTGGCCAACTACTCTATCTTGGTATATTTTAGAAAAGCTTTTCTCACAGATTCGTAAGTGGTACAGCTAGCTAAATGGTTATAAAGATCATTCTTCGTCTTTACACAAACATTTTTTCAGTGGCGTAATAAGGGCAGCGATCTACGATGATCATTACGTCACAATGGTAATTACAAAGTTTGGCCGGCTGGCGACTCATCATATTTCAGATATGCATTTTTAAACATTCCGACAAGATTATAAATTAATATTAAAGAAATAGCTAAATCACACACACACACACACACACACCACATCTGAACAAAAACAGTTCAACACAATGAGACACCACTATTACTGTGGTCACATCCCCTGTGCAGTTATGGCCAAAACATTGTAAAGATAAGCACGTCATTATTTTAAACTGTCACTGTAGTATGTGTCAATGTAAATACCTATCGGTGGAGTGGAGACTAAATTAACTTCCTACAGGGGAAAACATGGCAAACTGTTATTTTGATTCTCCTGAACTCGCACTCCAGTGTTGCCAGATGCCTGAATTAATTTCCCCCCAAACAAATTCTGAAAATCCCCCATTTTCAATTGAGTCCCTACAATTTTCTCTCAATTTCCCCCCCCCCCCCCCATACCTCCTTTTAGAATCCCCCATCTATCATTGACTCCCACACATTTCATGAATTTTTTAAATCCCCAACATTTAGGGGGAAATTCCCCAGTCTGGTGACTTATCCATGATGTGCATAGATTCGTTTCCTGTTTGTTAGCCTATCACATCTCAGGTGCGTCCCAATATTCTTCACTCCCCACCTCCCTTCCTCGGGTGCGCCCCAATATTCTTCACTCCCCATCTCCCTTCCTCCACTCCCCCACTACCACTCCTCTACTACCCGGAAATATGCAAAACTGCCTGAACGTTTTGAGCAAGTATTTGCATGTACAGTATACAATGTACCTGACATTGCAGTTTGCGTCGAGACATTAATTAACATGTAACCATTAATACGTAATTAAGATGCAATCAGTAACATTAGATTAAAACACAAAGATCTGTTTCTGGGGCACGGAGTAGAGGAGGTGGTAGTGGAGGAAGGGAGGGTGCATTTTTCGACTATTGGGACGCACCCCTCCACTCCCCCACTACCACTCCTCTCCTACCCGGAAGTATGCAAAACTGTCTGAACGTTTCAAGTCGACTACAAGTATTTGCATGTACAGTATACAATGTACCTGGCATTGTGGTTTGCGTTGAGACATTAATTTATATGTAACCATTAATACGTAATTAAGATGTAATCAGCAACATTAGATTAAAACACAAAGAACCGTTTCCGGTGAACGGAGTAGGGGAGGTGGTAGTGTAGGGCTGTGTCCGAATCAGAGCCCTGTTCCCTGTCCACTGTCCCCTGTCCACTCAGACCCCTGTCTACTATGTGCCCTGTCCCCTCACATTGCAAGCAGTGTGCGAAAGAAATCCCGCAAAACTCTTTCCAAACTAGGGAGGAAGTAGTTCGTAATATCTTTTTAAGATAGAATTAACAAAAATAAAAGAGTGTATTTCGTAATATTACCCACTCTTGTACCATAGATATGCATATACGCTCTACGTCTTTTACGTTTTTACTTCTGAGTTACTTACTGAAATTGTCGGGTGAGTGCAGAGGGCGTGTTCGAGTCACAGAACTATATAAGAACTAGAAAGGCAACGTGGTCACGTGGTTCCATTCAGCCCTATTCAATTTGGTTCTTCCACAATGGCACCGCCGCAAGATGGCTGCCATGGCCCGGAAATAGTATTATGAGCTCTGCCATGTATTTCCAATGGAGCGTTGTGAAAGTCAACATAGTGGCCCCAGCGCAATCTAGGTATCAAAAGTTCACAATATTGTAGTCAATAGAAGCAGGCAATCACATTTTACATTTTTCCTGGGTTCAATTTTTTTTTAGCCTACACAGAAAAAAGAGAGGCATGATTTAAAAAACCTCATCGGTGAGTGTTGAGTAGGCGCACTGAACTCTGATTGGTTAAGAACATGGTCACGTGGTAATTCTAGTTACGTCACATGGCAATCACGTGAGGAGGCCTATTCGCATTTTCGCCTCAAATTAAATCTCATCTCCACTGAACTATGGTGGTCAGCTCGCAAGGAGCATACAGCGCGGTAGCTGACTGTAGTTGGTTAGCTAACAGCTATCTTGTGCATAATAATGAAATGGTTTTCAAATGTGTATTATTTCTAAGGACAGACTTCACATCTCAAGATGCGTTACATTACTAGTAACCTGCCCCAGTGAACATGTTGAAAAGTTGATGAAATGCCGTCTCGTGTCGTGAAAAACCGCCCAGATAGCTAGAGGATAGCGGGTCAGCGGACGAGTTGGCCGGAGTAGCGTTCGCTGGTGCACTGGGCTGAGGGCTCCGCTCGCAGACCCACCCGCTGCTAACTCAACAGACGCAATCCTCCAGCTTTACTAACATTGCCCCCGCTGACGCTTGATGAAAAACGACCATCGTAACGTTAGTCCTAGGATGTAGCCAGGCTATATCTGGGTAAAATTGGCTAAATTAGGGATAAATTTAATTAAATTGACATGTCTGTAAACCTAAATTTACACCCCTCTCGACAATGCATATGACGGCCTATCATATAGGCTAGCTTGTTGGCTAAGCCTGTTTTGTTCACGTACAGCTTCGAACAACATAACGGCGACGTTAATCAAAGTTTGTTAATAACGCTAGTTAACGAGATGGCTATTAAACATTTTAGTAACTATTCGCGGCTCATTTATCTGAATTTGCATTGTGTTAAGGCTGTGAGGCGATTTCAACAAGGTAAAGTTAGCCCACGAAGCCTTCAACATTAATCTATAACGTAGACACAATAGTTCACCATAGTTCATTATATCAGTCCAACATGGACATTCCTATACTTACAAAATAGGCTAACATAAAATTTTCAGTGGCCATTTCCATCACGATGTCTCATAATTTAGGCTATACCTCACGTTAGCTAGCTGCGCAAGGCTGGTTCACGGAAAGCTTGAGAGAGCGGTCGGGACTCGGGATCTACCGGTGTAGCTTGCCTATTCCACGGACGGCGGATTAAGCAAAATAAGTGAACGCAATAATCATTATGTGAATGTAATCATACACATAACGTTAATGTATCTATGTATTTAGTTTGGTTTTCACATAACATCGATTGTTCAGTGGGTCTGTGGTGGGCGCTGGACTGGAAATAAATGTTTTAATATGAAGGATGGTCAAACATTAGCCGTTTATATTGTGACGAGCGCGGAGAATGAGGGAGGGAGACAGCAGTTTGCAGTATCGAATCGCTCCAGCCGAGCTTCGCTTTATTCAACGCTATGGACGTGGAGCTCGACGTCGTGACGACACCCCGGCCAGTGAAACTTCCCCCTCAGCCGGTCCAGGGTTTTGTTGTTGCCTAAGTGGCCCGCCCCCACCGAGCCGTGGACCAACCTGAGGACATCAGGGTGGAGCGCCCGTGGCACCAACAGCTGCAGGATGTCGCTGCCCCGGCCTGGAGCCTGCCACCGTCTGTAGAGGAGACCGTCGCGCTGCACCAAGCTGCTGTACAGGCTGTAGTAGCTCTTAAGCTCTGGGCTCTCTGCCGACACCACCGACCACTCGGGACGCTGCCCCGCCTCCAGCCAGCCCCGCACCTTGCCCAGCGTGCTGTCTGCTTCCTGGGCCTCTCGCAGCTCCATGGGCGTCAGCGGCAGCCACCCCTCCGCGTCGCCGCTGGCCTGGACCACCGCCACATCTGGGCTCACCTGGTCCCGCTCCTCTTGGCGGCTACAGTAGCGACACTCCTGGGCTGCGCACGGCCGGCGCGATAAAGCGTCTGCGTTCCCATGAAGTCGGTCTGCCCGGTGCCGGATTTCCAAGTCATAGCCTTGCAGTTGTTCCAGCCAGCGAGCAACTTGCCCCTCAGGGTCTTTAAAATTTAGGAGCCAGGTGAGCAAGGCGTAGTCGGTGCGCAGGAGGAAGTGGCTGCCTTGCAGGTACGGCCGGAAATGGTGCAACGCCCTGACCACAGCGAGCAGCTCCCGCCTGGTGACGCAATAATTGCGTTCCGCCTTCCCCAGGGCCCGGCTGTAGTAGGCCACCACTTGCTCGCCGTCTTCGTCCTCTTGTGACAGGACGGCCCCCACTCCGGTGTTGCTTGCGTCGGTGTCGACGATGAAGGGTTGCTGGGCGCCCTGAGCTGGTCAAAGGCCATGGATTGCCCCTCCTGTCACACAAATATTATGAATGTCACCATATTGTGTGAAATAAATATTCTGAAAATGTTCTCTTTGCTTAATTGCTGGTATAATCTATATATTTTGTTCTGGAGACCAGACCACCCATATCTAATCAACCCATAGCCATAATAACAGTGATCTTTAATCTCAAGCATTAATCTTACAACTATTTTCAAGATGGATGTACAGCATTGTACCCAGGTTGTGTTGCTTAATATTGTTTCATTGTTAATACCCTTCATGTTATTATGGCATTGGGTTGTTTGTATGTGGTTCTCTCTGCTGGCATGTGACATGCAGAGGTCTGGCTATACACTGTCCCATCTGGATATAGGGAAAACTCCACTTCTCAACACAATGGACAGCAGGTCATACCTTCAGATCTTGTCTTACTGATAACAAGGATGGTGAAGAGAAATATTGATTAGGTAACAGTTTTTTTTCCCATCAAAAGACATCCAAATACTTTGAAATAAATGAATGAGTTATCATTTGGTGGTCCTACCTTAATGTTCTATATGCTCACACCAAATGTTCTGGAGAGGACACTTTTTTTGGGACAACAGACCAATTAGTATTTTACACTTAAGTTGTTGCAAAAACAAATCACTCCTGATAACAAAGTTGAATCTTTACTTTTCTATAGAATATGGTATAATTACAAATATACTTGAATAATGTATTGGAAAATACATTGTTACCTATATTTGGACAGGCATTTTTTTTGTTATTATTTCTTCATACACTTTTTGATTCAGTCAACAGATTTTATATAGGCCTACTGTTAGAGGTAAAAAATTTTGTAATTTATCTCAAGGCAGATGGATTACAGAAGCAGTCAAGAATGAGAATTGGCAACTTCATTTGTTTGTGTAGCATTACCAGTATTGTAGCATTCATATAGGCTTAACGTTACTTCTAGAAAGTACATGTATGGTACAATATATAATAACCAGAGTAGCGACCTTATGTTACTGAATCCCACACTCTCAAAACATATATTTATTTATGTATTTATTTATTATTTGCACAAATAAAGAACAAAGGCAAGTACACAAAGTAATTTACAGAAATATGCTAGAGAGGTTGGAAACCCTACAGGGCTTATGCTAGAAGCTCACTTTATGAAACAAAATCACATTAATTGAAGAACAATAAAGGATTGCATTATATATTTTTTTAAATTTAAATATAGCAATAATAAGAAAAAACGGAATAAATATTAATTGTGAAATTAGAAAAGAGAACAGATAAGGGAAAGAGGAAAATACTGCTATTACATTGTAGGATTTAATAAATAACCCTTATACCTGTGTTTGAACACATAGGGAGGGGTACGCCGAGATAGGTGGTGATATTGTGAAATGATCCGCGTGTGTCATGACGAAACGCCTATCTCTCCTCGCTCTCTAACTAATGCTGTTGTTGGTTTGTTTGAAGGCGCGGCGATGTTGATGAAGGCGCCCGAGAGCTGCTGCACCGCTGCAGGCGCCTGCTTAACCTCTTGTTGTCATTTCCGCCTTAGTTCACGCAGCACCGATTTTTCGGCCATCTCGGACGGTTTCCGATACAGCCCGACGCAGATATGACGTAAATCGGCTATAGCCGAACACGCCCACAGTTCTGCAGATGAGTGTGCTCCTGAATTCCCTCAACAAAACCCTGGAAATAAGGGGTTCATCCTGGTATTTTAAGTGCCCCCATTTGTGAGAAAAAGTCGCCCACTCAAAAGATTTTTGACGACGTGGACTCAAATATGCGTACTCAAAAGGGTGTAGGGCTCTGATTCGGACACAGCCTAGGGGTGCGCCCCAATAGTCGAAAAATGCACCCTGCCTTCCTCCACTACCACCTCTTCTACTCCGTGCCCCGGAAACGGATCTTTGTGTTTTAATCTAATGTTGCTGATTACGTCTTAATTACATATAAATTGTTACATATTAATTAATGTCTCGACGCAAACCGCAATGCCAGGTACATTGTATACTGTACGCAAATACTTGGGCTGTGTCCGAATCAGAGCTCTATCTACTGCGCTCTGTCTCCTGCGAAGAGTGCACTGGCAGAAGTGTACTGTTTAATGTGCACTGATTAGCAAGACGTGAAAAATATCCGCTATACTATTTCCAAACCGTACTGTGGAAGTGTCGTAAGCAGTTCATAAGACGTCCCACCAGTGTTGCCATGTCCGCGGTTTTACAGCTAAATTGGGATACTTTCAAAGTGCAGTCACGGGTAAAAATTAAAAGTCGCAAAGCACGCACTTATTTTAAGATGTAAAAACATGATGATTTCTATTTAAAATACGTTGGTTTCGATTAAAAATAGCCTATAAATTGGCTAGTTTTGAGTCGCCATTTGGCTAGAAAGTCTTACAAGATCTGGCAACCCTGCGCCCCACTCTTGCGCTGCCATGTCACGTGTTGTTTTTGTTGTATTTGAAGGATAACGTCAGCGAAGCTGCGCCTCATTTTTCAAAAACGAAACTTCACGTCATATTCATGTGACCAAAATGTTCGTGTACTTCTTGAAAAGTGTGCTCCCGAATGTACTCAGCGAAACCCCGGAAGTAAGTGTGTCATCTGGGTGTTTGAAGTATACTGCAATTTGAAAAAAATTTGTGTACTCTGCGACTTTCTCGCCCTATCTACTCACCAAGTTAGATTTCTAGCTAGAGCAGCTGGCTAACGTTAGTAACGTTAGCTAGGCAATCACGGTAGCTAGCGAACTTATATGGCCAGTCAGCAAGGATTACTTGACAGCAAGGATAACTGTTAAATTAAAATGGCTTGCCATAAGCTATCGTTAGCCTGCTAGCTAAATGTTAAAACGACTTGCCGTGAGATATCGTTAGCTTGCTAGCTAGCTAACCCAGCATTGCTAAGCAATGGTAACGTTCATGACAGGGGAGTACAGGGGGAGTACATAACAGGGGGCTATTGCGTACGGGAGGAGTTGGAATAGCTAAATTAATATCTAAATTGATAAGGTTATACAGGTATGGAGCAATTGATTTGAGATACTTAACCCATAGTTTGGCTGCTTGCTCCGAGACACTGGGCCTGTAGTGTAGCTGCAACATCCCCTTCTGTCTCATCTTACGAAAGTATTTTTTTTCGTAGTAGACACATCATAGCTCGCTCCAACCAAAATTAATATGTGATGACAAACATGTTGAAGATGAGCGGGTAAGGCACTCAATTTATTATGCTACGAACTGCGTCCACAAAACAACAGCTTGTTCACGGTAGGCTACTAAGGAATGTTCTCCATCGACTTCCACTCAAAAATACAGCGTGTCTCCCTGTCCCAAGCATAGACTGTATAAAAATAGGTCCCACCCCTCCGAGTGAGGGCAGTGAGAACCATATAGAACCTATCTATGCCAGTGATCCCAGGACTCAACCTGTCCCTCTGATTGGTTCTGAACAAATGTTAATACCCTGTCCAAACGACACAATATTTTAAAAAATCAGCACATGCACAGGCATTAGATGAGGGAAAGGCACCTATTGCAATTACATTTTTTTGTGTAAAAAATCTATTGACTGATTATTTTGACCACATTGCTGCCATTGACTTACATGGGGAAAGACCTATACTGGAGCCAACCGCAGTGGCGCTAGTGAGCAACGGCACAATGGCCGCCCCCAGCCCAACCAGGAAGTGAGCTTCAAAACGAAAGCCCAGTCTTGGCCCCTTGATTCGGACACGGCCCTAAACTCAAAACGATCAGGGAGTTTTGCATACTTCCGGGTAGGAGTGTTAGTGGGGGTGTGGAGGAAGGGAGGTGGGGAGTGAAGAATATTGGGACGCACCCTAGGAAGGGAGGGTGCATTTTTCGACTATTGGGATGCACCCCTCGAAAATCAATGGATCCAGAGACCCTCCCTGATGGATCTCACTGCTATGCGCCGTAAGCAATGTTGGGGTGTCGTAAATATTTCATCCCGGCTCGGCAGCAAGCCGTCAAGGAGATTCGATGTGTGAATCACAGGACTCTGGTTTGAATACAGCGCGTTTCACGAAGGAAATGGGTACCTGTGATCTTGTTCATTTTACTAACGCTATATACTTTCATTAAACGCTAGCGCCGTGTTGTTTAATTACATTAACGTTACTAGCAAAACACTCGAGTGAAAAGAAAAAAATCCATGGACAACAGCTGTACAAGCTAATGCTAGTCGGCTTTCTCGAGAAGCAGTTTTTGTCGACTGACAATGGTGGAGGTTGGCTGGGAGGTTGCTAACGGTAGCCTGACAAGTTTTGGTAACATCCAGTTGTTTTTATGAGAAAGCTTGCTCGCTAATAAGGGAAACCATAACGAACGAGGGGTTGTCGTTTAGTCAAGTTAGGCCTATAACGTTATGCCAAGTAAAAACGAGAATTTCGTTAATTAGTCTAAACGAGTAGCGTTACCTTCACAATAAAATTGACATCAGTCGCTAACGATTTCATATTGACTATGATCAGCAACCGTAATTAAACAAACCACAAAACCTCACAACTAAATAAAACTAACGTTAAGCAATGGCTGCATGGCATTGTAACGTTAACTCAGCTTGACAAGCTGCATGCTTGCACCTAATGGAAATGCTTTTAGCTAGCAAGCTAAGTTTGTAACCAGCTAACTTATCTGTTTGGAAACGGAATGGTTGCGATAATCTGTTGTTTTTTAATATTAAAAGGATATCAGCTTAATGATCTATGGCACTGCATGTCGCCGTTTAGCTAGTCTACGTCACTGGCTGGTGGGAAGGAAGCGAACGACACGTTAGCTAACGTTAGCTAAATGTTTTCAACGTGTGAGCAACCGACTACCGCGATTAGCTGGTGGTAAGCAACGCAGAACTTCGAAGAATCCAGCCGGTATCGTTAGCCAGTTGTAACCATTAACTTGTATTTCATTTGCGAATCCCTGGGTGCTAACAAGGACGAATACATTAGTCTTTACAATGAGAGTAAACAGCTGATGCTAAATCACTACATTCTTCCAGGACATTCAGGAACCATAGCTTGGATCGCCACAATACTGGATTTAAGTAAATAGGCAGCTATCCTCAAAATCATGAAAAACTGCGAATACCACCAAATCGACCCACAATCGCTATCGACCCCAAACCCCACGCCGCCGCCGCCACCACCCTGTGCTGAGAGGAAGACCAAACGGGCAAAGAGAAAATGGGAAGCTTTCCCAGGCAGGAATCGTTTCTACTGCGATGGACGGATCATCTTGGCTCGCCAGAGCGGCGTTCTTCCACTGACCCTCGGCCTCATTCTCGTCACAAGCGGCCTATTCTTCGTTTTCGAGTATGTGCACCCCAACTATGTTGTATTTGTCCCATGCTCTCTCTCTCTCTCTCTCTCTGTTATTGTCTGGTGTCTCGTCACAAAGATTCATACGGTTAAGTGCTCTAGCATAAAACCTGCCCGCTGTTTGTCTAATGATGATAGTTCTGGAATAATGGCTGATGTAGAGCTAGTTCGTAATTTACGTGACTCCATGTGCAAGAACTTAAGCTAAAATACTTTTTGTTTTGATCTCGACAAACTGCTTAGTTCCGGTAACTCTAGTTTGCGTTTCGTTATTAATATAGGATAAACAGGGAGGAAATTGGTTATTTAAGGGAGGTTCTTCTGAAACCGCAACACTCGGTAAAGGTAAAGTTCGATGGGTCCCCGGTAATGGGGGGGCTACAATATAGTGACCAGTTTTACAGTTGCTGACCTAATTTTGTAACTGCAATGAATCGAGAGAAATACGAGCAGGCTGTCACACCCTTTTCGCGAACCGAGAAGTTAAGTCGTTTTCACTTCCTTGTGTGATTCTGCATTTTCTGGGAAGTCTGACATTAGATACAGTCAAGCCGGAAAGTCTGAACACTCCTTTCACCTTCTCTACGTTTTATTACGTTACAGACTTATACTACAATAGATTGAGTTAATTTTTTGCCTCAAACATCTACACACAATAGCCAATAATGACTAAGTGAAAACAGGTTTTTAGAAAATATGTAATTTTATTTTACTGACAAATGTTATTTAGGGGTTACATATCTGTACACACCCTTAGCCTAATGCTTGGTTGCTACAGCTTCAAGGCGTCTTGGGAAAGAAGCTACGAGCTTGGCACACTTGTTTCTGGACATTTTTGCCCACATTTTGCTCATATCCTTGCAAGCTCCGTCAGGTTGGATGGGGAGCGTCGGTACACAGCCATTTTCAGCTCTTTGCACAGATGTTCAATTGGATTCAGGTCTGGGCTCTGGCTGGGCTACTCAAGGACATGCACAGACTTTCTCCGAAGCCACTCCTTTGTTCCCTTGGCTGTGTGCTTCGGGTCGTTGTCATGTTGGAAGGTAAACCTTCGCCCCAGTCTGAGGTCCAGAGTGCTCTGGAGCAGGTTTTCTTCAAGGATCTCGGTGTACTTAGCTGCATTCATCTTTCCCTCTATCAGGACTAGTTGCCCTGTTCCCGCTGCTGAAAAACATCCCCACATCATGATGCTGCCACCGCCATGCTTCACTGTAGGGATGGTATTAGCCAGGTGATGAGCGGTGCCTGGTTTCCTCCAGACGTGATGCTTGGTATTCAGGCCAAAAAGTTAAATTTTGGTTTCATCAGACCAGAGAATCTTGATTCTCATGGTTTGACAGTCCTCTAGGTGCCTTTTGGCAAACTCCAAGCGGGCTGTGATGTGCCTTTTACTAAGGAGGGGCTTCCGTCTGGCCACTCTACCATAAAGGCCTGATTGGTGGAGTGCTGCCTGGATGGTTGATCTTCTGAAAGGTTCTCCCATCTCCACAAGGATACACTGGAGCTCTGTCAGAGTGACCCTCAGGTTCCTGCTCACCTCCCTGGCCGAGGACCGTCTTCCCCGATTGCTCAGTTTGGCCGGGCGGCCAGGTCTAGGAAGATTCTTGGTGGTTCCAAACTTCTTCCATTTACAAATGATGGTGGCCACTGTGCTCTTTGGGACCTGTAAAGCTGCAGAGATTTTTCCGTACCTTTCTCCAGATTTATGCCTTGACACAATCCTGTTTCTGAGGTCTGCAGATAATTCCTTTGACCCCATGGCTTGGAGTTTGCTCTGACATGCACTGTCAACTGTGGGACCTTATATAGGCAAGTGTTGGCAATCCCCAATCATGTCCAATCAATTGAATTTATCACAGGTGGACTCCAATTAAGTTGTAGAAACATCTCAAGCAGTATCAGTGGAAACAAAATGCACCTCAGCTCACTTTTGGGTGTCATATCAAAGGGTGTGCACAAATGTCTAAAAACCTGTTTTCACTTTGTCATTATGGGCTATTTTGTGTAGAATTTTGAGACAAAAAATTAACTCAATCTATTGTAGAATATGTCTGTAACGTAATAAAACGTGGAGAAGGTGAAAGAGTGTGCAGACTTTCCGGCTTGACTGTATTTGTCTGGCAAGGTTACAGAACCTGGGTCCTGTCGGGCTTTACATCTTCAGTGTTTTAAACAAGGACAGGGACATTCATTTACAATAAAGGGTGTTTTCAAAAAACAAAAAGGCAAATAAATCAGACTGGATAACTGAGCTCAGGTTTAAAGAAAGTCTGACACCTTTCGTCTCCACAGGACCAAAATTGTGTAGCTAGCCCTGGCCTTTGAATGTTCTGGAATCATTCCACCCCCCTTTGTCTCCCACCCTCCTGGTCTAGTTGCCCCTTCCTGGTAGAGCACCTGACCAGCTGCATTCCTGTGATTGGTGGAGTGCTGTTCGTCTTTGTGGTCATCACCCTCCTGCAGACCAGCTTCACTGACCCCGGGATCCTGCCCAGAGCTGGGCCAGACGAGGCCGCGGATATTGAGAGGCAGATAGGTAAGTGGAGTATGGGGAAAAAAAACTCGCAGCAGGCACACACTGACACACATGCTAAGATCTGCACGCACACTAATCGCACGCTAATCACACGCTCGCATGCACTGACATGCCCACACTTGCTGTCACGGTAGCACACTACCACACACTCGCATTGCCACACATGCTCACGTGAAAACACGTGACATGTTCCACAGAGCAAGATGACATGTACACGCACACAGGCTCACACGTACGGAGACCGTTTAATGAAAGATGAGTCTTGCTGCATCCCCATTTATTTACCTTTCCCATGCAGACAACTCAGGCTCCGCCTCCTACCGCCCCCCACCACGAACCAAGGAGATCCTCATCCACGAGCAGGTGGTGAAACTCAAATACTGCTTCACCTGCAAGATGTTTCGCCCACCCAGGACCTCCCACTGCAGCCTGTGTGACAACTGTGTGGGTAAGGAGGGAGAGGGCGAGGCATTTACCTGCCACAGACACGCCAACCATAACAGCGGACACGCCCTTTACGTTTGCACCGCCATGCAATGGGCAGGTTCTCTTGCTTAACGTATGCTGAAACTGCTGTATTTTATATATATCGGTGTGACTCCTGCCGTTTAGTCTCGGCTTTCTGGGTAATGACTCATTCGTGACTCATTGTGCCAAGGGGCCATTAGAGGGCGATATTTATTTGCATGCTCTGACATAATCTTGGGAACTAGAGGACTCTTCGAGAGCAGTCTTGGCATCACTAAAAATGTCTGGCCTTTTTATAAATATTTAGTTTTACGATAGTCGCTTAATCACTGCATGGACACTGGAGCTGTATTGCATGGTTGTATGATTCTTTTTGTGTGAGTGGCCAGTGGCCTACACATCGCTGTTTAAAAGAAGAATGAACTGTGGATACCCTCATATTGCATTGTTGCTTCTCCTGGCATCACCCTGAGCATGTCCTCTCAAAGGTGCGTTATCTGCCTGTGAAGTGCAAATTGAAGGACGGTGTCTGGGACGCACAGTCTGGAAAGCGCTGCCGTAGAGAGCGCATAACGTTTCCGTTTGTACGCTGAGTGGTGGCCCGGCGCTCAGTGTGTGTTGGCCAAGCGTGTGGGGAAAAAGGACTGATCTACCCCTGCGTCTCTCTTCTCCTTCAGAGAGAACTTCAGATTGAAATCGGCGTTCTGCTTGGCCGAATCCGATTTCTAACGCGCACTCTGACTGCTCGTATTTTTGCAACCCACCACAGTCTGAACAGTGACATTTTTCACAGGCGCACCGGCCGTTCGCTAAGAGAGCCTGTAGTACAGTAGCGTATAAGAGCTCAGCTGAGTGGGACTACCACAGTGAAAATGGCACATTGTAATATCTATTTCCACCTTCCAGAACGGTTTGATCATCACTGTCCCTGGGTGGGGAATTGTGTGGGCAAACGCAACTACCGCTTCTTCTACAGCTTCATCGTCTCCCTCTCCTTCCTGACGGCCTTCATCTTTGGCTGTGTGACTACTCACCTGGTGATGCGTACGTATCCCACTCCCTCCTCGTTTTGCGGTTACCTCAAGGCCAGATAAGTGCTTCTGCAGTTCGGATATGTGACACCCTGCTCTGACAGCCTTTTTTAATTTTTTTAAAATAGTGTCCCAAGGAGGAAATGGCATCATCGTCGCCCTCCAGGAGAGCCCTGCCAGATATCCTTTTTACACTGCCACCTGTGGCTCTGGTTTTACGCACCTGCTCTAAATGACTAAAGCATAAATGGACCCAATCCATGTACTTCACTCCCCAGCTTTTCTAGCTAATTTCCTGAACTGGTGGCTGCTGGGATACGTAGTTCGTTTTTTGTTTTAGTTTTTTCTGGAGAAGAGCAATTGCCTGTGATGTATGTAGTTCTGTGTTACCTGCATGGATCAGTCAGTGGCTTGTGTGTATGTCTCTTTCTTTCCTCTTTGTCTTTCTCGCTGTGGCCCTGTGGGTCGGAGGTATTTTGCCACCAACTCTTTAAAAATAATCTTAAAATAGTGGCCTAACTCAGGACAAATGTATATGCTGGGCTAACGACAGCAATAAATAATGACGACGATCCAGTAGGATATGTAGAATTCCTTGACTCTCTCCCCTGCACTGTAGTAGAGCTGGTGGTATGTTTCTTCTCTGTCTGGTCCATTTTGGGTCTCTCTGGCTTCCATACCTACCTGGTGGCTTCCAACCTCACAACCAATGAGGATGTGAGTATCGCAACATGCTGCAGCTGTATGACACAATGTTCAATGAATCACCAAATGTATATCTACTTAATTTCTTCACCGTATCCCTATGTTGTATCCTGCTGATGTGCGTGCGTGCGCTTGTGTGCACGTGTGTGTGTCTCATGAACAGATTAAAGGCTCCTGGTCGGGTAAGAGTGGCTCCGAGGGATCAGGGAATCCTTACAGCTACAGCAACATCTTCACCAATTGCTGTGCGGTGCTGTGTGGGCCCATGCCCCCCAGGTGAGTGGGTGTGCATTTGCGTGGGGGTTTGGCGCCGGATGCCCTCAGCTGCCAAGCGGCTGACCCACGATCTCTGACCCACGATCTCTGACCCACAATCTCTGACCCACGATCTCTGACCCACGATCTCTGACCCACGATCTCTGCCCCCTAATCAGAACGGCAGTCCCTATCACTGCGTGAAACCGCATGCTTATCAAGATCCGGTGCTTTGAAGACAAGTCTACTGTGTGTATTGTGTTGTGTTTACTGAACTGAGGGCAATGTGACGGCAGCGTACGGGAGGGCCCAGGTTTACGGTGCTGCTCTATATAACCTGACCTCCGCCTCCCTCTGCTTTACCCCGCCTCCCCCCAGTCTGATTGACAGGAGGGGATTCCTGCCCCCGGACGATGCCCCGCCGACTGCCCCCCCAGAGGTCGAGCTGCCCGCCCTCGAGGTCAAAAGCGACATGAACATGGTAGGAGGAGCCTCCTAGCGGGGGTGATGGGTTCGTAACTCGCGTAGCCTCCAAAACGCACGCCAGAACTCACAACCAGGCCCCTCTGCTGACTGACAGGCCAGAACATTGCGCTCACTGTAAAGCTACGCTTGCCACACTGGGACAGATATGGAGTTTGTGTCCAACTTGAAGGCAAAGAAAATGTCATACCTTTGTTACATTTTCTTTTTTTTTGTAAATTATTTTGTGTTGATTAAAATTTTTTTTTATTATTATTATTTTTTTAATTTTAATATATGTACATGTATGTATGTATGTATGTGTGTGTGTGTGTGTGTAGGGGGGTGGGGTGTATGTGTATGTATGTTCTTTGGGAAACCCTTACTATATCGTCATATATTTGTTATTTGTTGATTATGGATTGTCAGTTCTAATATTGGTCTAATATTTAGCTCTGACTCACTCCATGCATGGAGGTGGAAGTTGGAGTCTTATTATGACACATCAGAACCAACGATCAGTAGGGGCTCACGGCCTCAATGAAACACGCCGCGCGAGGCTCCGTTTTAAACGTTCTGTGTTTCATCCCGTAATCATTGTCTCGTCTAGTTCTTGTTCCAAATGAAACTGTCTGACTCGCCGAAAGTCGGTGAGTCAGTGGGGTGGGGTTGACCTTGGGCCGTACCGCGTCGATGGTAACGCACCTGACGCAAGTGTTATTAGTAGTGTGGCTTCTTCAGCGTTGCATGGAAGGAACATGTTTTGTCACAGTTAAACCGGTTTTGTGTGTTATGGGGATGCTGTACATGTTTGTAGGTTTTATAATTGGTTGGTGTCTAAAGATTCCTGTTAGTGTACAGCTCATTTAGTTTTTGTTTTAGGTTTGTGTAAATGAGTTAATATCCCCACCTGTGTGTGTGTGTGTGTGTGTGTTTGTGTGTGTGTGTGTGTGTGTTTGTTTGTTTGTTTGTTTTGTTTTATTTATCATGACTGTTGAGGATATTTAGAAAGGCCTTAAATAGACTGTTCTGTGTTGTGTGGTATGAGGACTCCTGTCTGAGAGGGTTTGGATCTAAGGAGGGATTAATAAATTGGGTGCAGTGCCTGAGATCAGATGAACAGACTGGCTCTACCTCACTTCATTTAGTGGGAACTCTTGCCAAGGAAATGAGCGTGGAGTATCCTCCAAACTTCTCTCTTCTTTTTTTTCGTTGTGCACATTTCTATGTAGGTCATTATTCTTTGTTCTGGTCTAACACTGCCCCTCATTGCTTTTAATTCTCCATTATAACCTAGTGTTTTGGTGGGGCAGTTATATCTGTTTTTAAAGTCTGTGCTGTAAATTACCTCAGAAACCAGAAATTATTTATGTGTGTGAGTTTTTAAAAAAGCCATGACATTTGGGCGAGTATTTCACTGTTACACCAGTGGTGCCTTATTGGAACGTGTGTGTGGAACTGTTGCTTGTACCTTTTAGCTGAGTGAGGGAACGTGCAGGTGTTTAAAACTGAGGGATTTGTCCCCTTGACCTGCAGCTTTTGATTGTATGGTGTGCTCTGTATTCACCAGAACGGTGCCTGGGCTGCCTGTAGTTTCAGCCTATGGCTGACAATGTGCCCGGCATCACTTTTCTACTTTTAACTTTGTGTTTTAGAAATTTAAATGTTTTATTTCTTTTGGCTTTCATTGTTTTAAATTAAAATGAATGAACATCAAAAAAAGTTTATTACTGGCAATAAATTGTATAAAACTCAACTAAGTTTAGCTGGACTTGTGCTTTATTTTGTTTTGAATTGCATATTCTTTTTAGCTTTTTTAATTGTCCTGTTTCTTTTTTTCTAGACAATAATTTTGCAGTGCGAAAATACGCATTTTCTGCGACACACACACACTCAAGTGTTAGTTACCTTTACATTAGAACCTCAAAGATTCAAACCTCAGGGTTACGGACTGAGCAACCAAATATGAATGAAACTGGAAGTAACGTGCATGCCTAAGCTCATTATGATTCGTACAAAAAATAAACATTAAAGGGAATGAGACACTTTCTATCTAACGTTATCAAAATTTGGCCAGGTGCATGATTTGCTGCTATTGCAAAAGAAAACAATGGAACGATCGTAGGTATTTAAAATTAAGCGAAAGACCAAAATCTAAAATATTTGCGAAAGCTACAGAAATAAAGAATACGTTTTCTAATGGGATCCGGCTTATCATTGGTTCTGATATTGGTTATTTACTTAAGGATGGGTTATAGCTTCAAAATGAATAGCCAATTAAAATAAGGTTACAGTGATGGAAGAATGAGCTTCAAATCAATAGAAAACCGAAATTGTTACTTTGTTTATTTTCAGTGTTACAAACAGCCTCCATTTATGTGTTTATATCTATGGGATACTACTGTAGTTGGTTTCTTAAATGTTTTTGCACTATTGTATTGTATGGTCATGTTGGCATATTCATGTTTTTTGCTTCTTTTGGCACGAAAGTCTTTCCCATCATCCTCACGTTTGTGTACCTGTCTGCATTTTAATGTGTGTGTGTGTTTATACACTCCTTCCTTGTGTGAATTAACCTTTTGTGCTCTGCCTTGTTCTGTGGTGTCCACCCCCAGGAGGACCGTTGTCAGGATTTTGCGGTGTCATGCGCTGGGTGAGGTGGCGGCGTGGGGGGAGGGGCGGCAGAGAGAACGGCGACGGTAAGAGCCCACGCGGTCGGGGACGTAGTCTCCCGTGTTTGCCGCGCAGTCTCACGCCGAGATGCCGTTACCGCGGTGACCTGGCGCCCGTCCCATGCCTGTCTGCATCCCGATCGCTGCCTCCTCATCCTCATCTGCCCTGCATGGTTCACGCAGCGGTGTGTGTGTGTGTGTGTGTGTGTGTGTGTGTGTGTGTCCGTGTCTGTCTCTCTGTTCGTCTTGTTTTAGAGCTGTGCTAATCCATCCCTCATTTGAAGCTCCTTTTACTCCATTTCCCTGCCGAGTTATATAAAATAAATGAGTCATTTTGACACTTCAGCGTTGCTTGCTGGCACTCGGCCTTATTTATGCTTCTCGCACACAGTATTTTACTCTAGAAAAGTGAGACGTTGACTCAGTTTGGCAGGAAATTATTCAGCAAGAAAATGTGAAAAGCTTTAACTCCCTCTATTAAGAGGCCACAAGGAATTATTGCAATTCATAACCACTTCCATTTACGTAACTGTACCTCTGTCACAATCTGATTCAGGGCGGTCTCACAATCACAATCTGATTCATTGTCCAAACCGAGGATTCTTGTATAGATAGCACTTTAATTACCGGTATGTGTTCAGTGTTCATATGATATGGCTCCATTATGTTGTTGGATAACTGATAGTTTTGTGTTGTTCTGTAAACAATTTAGTCTTGGCGCTCCTTTCCTACTGTGACCCAAATGGCTCGCCTGAATAGCTTGGGTTTCAGTGGGAAAGAATGTTGTGAATTTGACGTAGTTAGTTAATCATCCTGAAGTAGCGGCCATTTTGAGTGATCCCGTGTTGTATCGTGTTCTGAATAAGCCCTCCTTCCATTGACTAATGCCTGGGTTTCACCCGCCATAATGTGGCTCTCGCCACACGCTCATCACCATGGCCCGCATGCCTTTGATCTCACCGGAGATGGGAGATGACCCCCATTTCCGTTCATTGATCTGGCTGAAGTTCACTCTGCTGCTGTCGTGCTGTAGTCTTTTTGCCTAGCTTTCTCCTCTGTTCTCTCTGTTACTGCTCCCCTCTGTTTTTGCCTCATTGTCCCCTCTTTCTCCTCTTCCTCCTGTTTCTCACTCCCCTCCTCTCTCCTCCTCAGTGTACACGGGGACCTAAAGACCTCTCCCCACCTGCGCCTCTGTAACCTCTACCCCCAAAGGAAGCGTGAGACTGCATCGATCTGCCCTGCTAAGGCCACGTTGGACCAGTTGAGCCCAAAGCCACCCCCACCACCTCTGCAGGGACCCCCGGCCTGCCGCACACCATCGGCTCCTGTGGAAACTCGCCCACAGCCCAACCTGAGCTCCAGAGACAGGCCTGACCTCCACTGGTTCGTGTCACGCGGATGTGAGAACGGCTCTGGGCTCCGGGCTCCTTGGGGCTCTGCCGCGGCCCGGGCTCTCTGGCCGCTTCGCTGCTGCCCGGGCTCCGCCTCTGACCCCCAGGGTCCTGCCAGCCTTGGTGTCCATGGAACCATCCAGGGGACAGAGCAGTGACCCAGACCTGGGTGTGGCTGGGGTTTATCTGTAGGAAAATGGAGCAACAGAGCATTTTATCTCACTGCAGCTTTTCTGCGGAGGGCCAAGAACTTCAGAGAGAGCAGAAGATGGATGGATGGATGGGGCGGGGCGCGCTACACGGCCTTACCCAACCCCCCTTTCTCCGAGTGGGCAAGGGGAGCCAGTGAGAGAGGCCAAAACCATAAAGAAAGGACTGGTATGTCTCCAGCAAGCACACTACATTAGTAAGCACATAACACCTCGTTCAGGTCCTTGTTTTGTCATTGACGCTGTGCAAAATCCTTTAGCCATATCTTTCTACAGACATTAACCACGGTTGTGCGAATGCTCCGATCTAGCAGTAATCCTGCAGCGCTAGAAAGCAGGAACGTTTACAGATTGGTTCCGATTCCCTAGGCCTATATGACCGCAGGGGCGGATGTTCTGTAGTTGTAGCTGTCTCAGTGTCTCAGTGCGCATCGCAGGAATAAACATGGATCTGTATGTTTGTTAATGGTGATTGCCGATCATTTGTGGAAAATGTTTGGAAAGCTTGCACCAGGTTTGGGCATTTGAAGCACAGTCCTTTCACCCAAAGAAGTCAACGTACTTCCTGAACCAAATGTGAAGGGTTATGGCCAAAAAAAGTGATGGTCAAATTACCCGACGATCTCATCTGCATTTGTGCAGTGAGGTGAAAGAAATGGTCTTCCTGACCAGCTGCCGTCTATTTATTCATTACTGCCTTATTGAGCAGCGGTCAGCAGTAAAACAAGATCATGGGACCGTATTTCAACAGCGGTTTATCAGTTTGTCCCGCCACCAATCACTGAATAGTGTGGCTGCCATGCGAGCTACAATCCCAATGATTGTAGTTATCAAATATATTTTTTCATCTCTTACCGTTTTACACAATTTACTGTTTTTTGAGTGATCAGCCTGTTTAAACTGTCATACTGTCATGAGCCCATAAGAATAAAGTAGTTTCAATAGTTGCTGTTTAAAAACAAACAAGACTGTTTTGGTAAGGATAATGACAGAGTTTGAGCCTATCAAGACCATTTACTGCATTTGGAATGATTAATTGTGTCCTTTTTTTGGATAAGGTACCCTCATCTATGCCTTTTTTTGACATGGGGAAAAGCCCCTTTTCTCTGAAATCTTGAAAATGAATTTTGCATGCAAGATGGATTTAGTCGTTTATGTGGTTTTTGACCCAGACTTCCTGTGTAGTGGACCTACAGTATGTTCCCAGGCAACAGCCAATAAGAGGCCTGTGGATCCACAGCCCGTCGATGTTAACCATGGGACATGAAGCAGAAAAAATTTGCCGAACATAAGGATAAGACTTTAAAGAATGTATTTTTGTGGGATATGCCAAATTTGACTGTATCGTATTTGTGTTTCTGCCCACATGAACTCTCTTCAAGTGAAGATGACCTCATTTGAAATGGCAGAAATTTATCATAATTCACCATTTGTCATAAACGTATTATACTGTATGCAAACTGCTGTGAAACATGAACACGTTCCCTTTAAAGCCAGCAATGCCCCATGCCTCCCTGTTCTTACAGCAGTATTTGCACAGACAGTTATAAAGTATCTGAACTACTTGACCTCACAATGTTGCACATCCCCATCTAGCTAACTCAGACTTTGCTAATGTAATATTTACAGCACAGGAAAGCTATGGAGGAATTCACATCTCTACTTTATAGGTAAGTTCTTTTAACTATAGCAATTAAACTTGGCAATATTTTACTGAGATGTAATGTACAAAAATAAGTGAAGTAGATTGATATTGCTTATATTGTGAATTTCAAGGGCTTGTTTGGTAACTATAAGTTAATGCACCTCAGCAAATGACAATAAAATCTGAAAATTAAGTATTTTTCTTTTCATTTTTTCCTAAGGAGTCCAGCGTCTTTAAGCAGCTAAACCCGAATCTTTTTGCAAGTTGTCGAAACTGTAGGCTACTTTAGAAAGAGTTTTAGACTATTATAAGTATTTCAATATTGTTTTGGATTTCATATACTGACCCCATAAGTTCTAATTGCATCTTTGTCAGAGATACAGTTAATCTCTGAATCTCTACCACCACCACAGGAGTGCAAAGTCTTTCTGATGTAATGACCTGGAGCTTCCCACAAGAGGGCAGTGTGGTACAGGAAGAGGAACTCTCGCCTCAGTGTGCAAAACATATTCACCGCTCCTGGGCTGTATTCCGAATCAGAGCCCTATCTACTGTGCCCTGTCTCCTGTGTACAGTACACTGGCAGAAGTGTGCTGTTTAATGTGCAGTGTTTAGCAGTCCACGAAAAATATCCACCATACTATTTTCCAACTGTACTGTGGAAGTGTCTTAGGTCATGACGTCCCCCACCCTTGCGCTGCCATGTCACGTGTTGTTTTTGTTGTATTTGAAAGAAAACGTCAGCGAAGCTGCGCTTCATTTAAAAAAAACAAATCTTCACGTCATATTTATGCGAGCAAAATGTTTGTGTACTTCTTGAAAAGTGTGCTCCCGAATGTACTCAGCGAAACCTGGGATGTGTGTGATCCGGGTGTTTCAAGTATACTGCAATTTGAAAAAAGACTTTCTTGTCCTATTTACGGCCCCGGCCTTTTGGTGTTTCCTAGACAACTACAGAGTCACTATGGACATGAATGATACTCCTGGGAATTGATTACTAGTTTCTTGTTTTAGAGATCACTCAGGAGTTTAGTGGTGGAATGTACCTAACTTCATCCCCAGCCTTGGCTCAAAGTTTGATGTTGTATATTTTTCCTTAAATCACAGACTATATATAGCTCTTTGACTGAAAAATATCCCTTTGGCAATGTGTGTGCACAAACTCATTGTTTTTCTTGGTTTAATGCCCCGTCTGAGGGAACAAATTAAGCTGCTAAAAGGGGAAAAACATACAGATGCATGATGGGGTTTTGGCTTACAGATGGACAATTTTTGGCATCAATCATCGCTTGTTTGCCAATGGTCATCCAGAGGACCATGTAACTATTTCAACAACCTTGATCATTCATAGTTAATTCTAGTGCTTGATTGGTCCCCAGAAATGATTAAATTAGCCCCATCGTCACAGTGGAATGAGCCACAACAGTAGCTGAAATGTGTATTGCCCTCATTACATTGCTTTATTAATTAGCTCAGGCAATTGTATAGAGGGTAACTTACACAGTTTCTGTTTTTGTCTTTTTAAAGTATCCATTTATGTTTAAATAAGAAGTACTGATATCTTTATTATAGGCGCAATGGGAGTACCCCCACCTGGGAATAGTTCATTTGGGCTACAGTACTGCACTTGGGTTCATAATTTAGTGATTTAGCAGATGTGTTTAGTTTAAGTGACCTACAAAATATATTCAACATGGTAGGCAAACAGCACTAGAGCTAGAGATGGACACATTTCTACCGTCAAGGTGACTGGCTCAAGACCTGTGTAATAAAAGGCGAAGGTTTTTTATATAAATCGGAGGTGTTGAGGTTGAGTAGGTGGGTAAACAGCCAATGAATCATCTTCTTTGTGGTTGACACCCAACTACTGGTGTAGTACTGCCATTTGAATGTGCCATCCTCCGTGATTGGGGAAGGACGGTTCTTATACCATCGGGGGATGAGGGCAGAGATGAGCCCGCCCGCCCGTGAGGAACAGCAGCTGGCTGCTGAGAGAACGGTGAACGGGGAGGTCTCGTTGGAATGTGTGGCATAATCATCTGAAGATAGGAAGGCCTATAGATAGTAAGCTTTATCAGTGTCTGTGATTTGAACCTCCAAAGATCAATAGCTAGGACTTTGTCGATAGGCTACACAATGGAAAAACTGGTAATGAAGCCAAGTGGGGGGATTTCTCTCTACAGTAATTAAAACAATGTTATAAAGTGTGATTAAGAATACAAATGACTGAAGCTTTAAAATTGAGCAAAAACAACCACCCACTGACCTGCTAAAAGAGCTCCCTGTTGGAGAATCCAGCTGCATTTCTGATCCCTGTGTGAGCCTGTACCAGTTCTCTCTTCTGAAATTCCATTGCCTGTCAGCGCACGTGGGTCTTTTCATCCCTCACAGTGTGAAAACTAGGCAAGGGGAAAAAGTGTGTTGTGTGCACGCAAGCTTGTGTATGTGGGCTTTCATATCTGCGTATACATGTGTGCGTTTGTGGAAGTGTGCCAGTGCATGTGCATTTGGTTGGCATTTGTGAATGTACGTGTTTGTGTCTGTGCGTGTGTGTGTGTGTGTGTGTGTGTGTGTGTGTCTGTGCGTGCGTGTGTGTGTGTGTGTGTGTGTGTGTGTGTGTTTAACGGCTGGCCGGGAGCCTCTGGGATGGACGTCTCTCTCCCTCTGGCTCGGCGCCTGTGGTTGTTCACAACCTCAGCGGCCCGTAATTCCGCTGGGCGGCAGGGGGAAGGCAGAATAACCCGGCCCTCTGTGGTCAGAATTCAGGGCACTAGGAGATCCTTCAACTCTCACAGAAGGGGGGGGGGGGGGGGCGCTGCCATTATGAAGGAAGGAGTTTCTCTCCAGTTCTGCCCGGGGGCCTCTGTAACCAATTAAGGCTGACCACACGTTGCTGCTCTCTCAGGATTAAACAGAGCGGTGGAAGGCTTTCCTGTCACTTTTGTTCTGTTGTAAATGTACAGCCGCAGGCCCTGTGACAGCATGCAGATGGAAAAGATGACAAAATGTGCCCACTTACGGGAAGAACAAAGGCGGTGAAAGCGCCCTGTATTTTAATGATGTTCTATTTAATATTCTACTGGAGCAGAAGTTCCCCTGGCTGCCCTATTGGGTTCTAGGAACTCAAGGCAGTTTTCACTTTTCCTTTATTTAACCAGGTAGCTAAACTGAGAATTCAGCTAATTTTTGGAGCAACGTCGATGACCTGGGGCATCAGAGAGGGTACGGAAGCAAGGCAAGTGATTGTGTAACCGGTCAGATGCAGGACATGATTACTACAGGTGGCTTGACGTAAAAAGACCCCAGTTTTTGTGGGAAAGCACCCTTTAAAAAAGCGGGATATTGAACACAGTAAGTCAGGACCCCGGTCCTATGTCACACCGAAGAGGGAAGTATCAGAACTATCGAAGGACTTTGATCGGTGAGCGAGGGGCGAGACCCCTTCCCACTGCCTTCTCAAATGAGTGATATCAATGTACCGCAATGTGCATGTGCGGTTACCTTCATACGACAGAAAGATCATTTGAATTTCTAACGTACGAGTATGTGACAGAAGAAGACAAACAGTGTGCACGCAGATGAAAAATCAACCTGTTTCCCACTATAACAGATAAAGCATTACAGTGCGCTCCATTTTGTTCCATTCAACCAGCAGCATCATGACATCCTGACAGTGGAGAGTGAATACATGTTCTGGGGCACGACGGAACGGAAGAGATGCATGTCATTTTGTATATTATACATTCTTTTGTGGAAAATATTTTAAAATTGAGATACTTAGTTTATGCGTATGCCTTGTAGGCTGCATAGTTACATTTGCAATAGCTGACATGCAAAGAGCATTAACTATTTTTACAAACCCCAATTCCAAAAAATAAGTTAAAACATTAAATATCTTTTCTTTGTACTGTTTTCAATTAAGTATATGTAAAAGAGAATTTACAAATCACTGCTTTCTGCTTTTATTAGCATTTTACATACATGTGCAAAGCCTCTACATTCCTTATATTTTGAAAGGTTGAATAATAATATTCACTGGGGAATTCAGAATACAAATTTTGACATGGTAAGAATCGCATGCGTGCTACTGTGCTACACATAAATCATTGCATTTATAGAGGAGAGAAGGGCCAAGTTCAAACACGAGTTATCGCAATGATCGCTCGCTGACTCCAAAAGCCTGCGCTTTGTCAACAATACGATGGACATTTCTAACCTCGGATCAAAGGCTGGATCATAGATTTATATGGCCCTCAAAGAGGTTGTAGACAGCAGAAAGACTGACATCTGGGCTCAATCTTCCATGCTTGGTGCAATATGGATCCCAGGGCTTTTGTTCTCACTGGAGGAAAATAGAAGGCTGGGTAGCGGGGGTATAAGAGAGACACATGCCCAGCTCAGTGGGGTGCTGATGAAGGCGCTGGACCAGAGCATAGCTGCCCAACCCTGTTCCTAGAGATATACTGTCCTGTAGGTTTTCATTTCAACTCTAATTTGGCACACCTGAGTCTACTAATTAGCAGCTGAACGAGATCCTGGGCCGTGTCCGAATCAGCACAACACGTGACATGGCAGCGCAGGAGTGGGGCACAGGGTTGCCAGATCTTGTAAGACTTTCCAGCCAAATGGCGACTCAAAACTAGCTAAAATTATAGGCTATTTTTAACCGAAACCAATGTATTTTAAATAGAAATCATCATGTTTTTACTTTTTTAAATGAGTGCGTGCTTTGCGACTTTTCATCTTTACCCGTGACTGCACTTTGAAAGTATCCCAATTTAGCTGTAAAACTGCGGACATGGCAACACTGCTGGGACGTCTTATGACCTGCTTACGACACTTCCACAGTGCGGTTGGAAAATAGTATGGCGGATATTTTTTGCGGACTGCTAAACAATGCACTGTACGCAGGAGACAGGGCGCAGTAGATAGGGCTCTGATTCGGACACAGCCCTGGCCTAGAGGTTGTAGGTTCACGTCCTAGCTCCTACCACCTGGGAAGGATGTGTAGGGTGCCAGTAGAAATGCACTGTTTGTTAGTTGATGAGGCGTTTCATCATGCTGTCTAAAAGTGGATTGCCGCAGGTGTTTTTTCAGGGCGAGACCATTTTCATGAGAATTTCCTGCCTGTTTTGATATCTGCATATATTGCTTTGCATATTGAAGATACTTCGATTATTGCAGGAGGTTTTGAATTAAATATTGTGTTTAAGCTCTGTTTTTGTAGGTACTATCGGCACAGACACAAGATATGTGATATTTGGAGTATTGGAGTGGTGCATCTTTGTTCAGAATCCTGGATCCTGCTCTGTTGGCATGGCTCTTGGCAGATGTTTGTTCTGTTGTTTCCGTCCATTGTTGTATTTATTGACACTGACGCAGCACAGGGTAGCTATGTCACTGATGAACATATTCTAATAATGCTGTGATGACTTTTACCCGCTTTAGCACTGATACATGGAGGGACTGATAAGTGTTGCATTTCCTCATTGTAGGCAACTTTAGAGCTGTATGTCTCCGGCCCAGCAGGTTCAGCTGGGTAGCAGCAGTAATTAGGTCATTTAAGGTTTGTGAAAGGGATATGACTCCCCCTAATTCCCCCATCACCCTCTGTAAGGTTTGGTGATGGTGGGGTGAGCCATTGCTAGGCCAATGGAAGGAGAAAGTTCAGAGGTGGGGCTGGGGGTGTGGGTGTACAGGGGGCAAATGGAGATCACAGAGCAGTTAATGGCAGTTGACCAGCAGAGGCTGGGGGGGGGGGGGGGGTGCTAATCTCCGCCAGATGAATGGATACTTTGCTGAGAGCGGCATGTGCTGCAGAGTCCTGCCGAAGCTGGGGAGGGGGCCCACCGCAGCCTCTTCAAAGCCCCCCTGCAAGTTTACATGTATGTGAACCTCAAGACATGCTTTACCGCCTGCCACTTTAGTTCATATGTCCCAGGCTGAGTTCAAAGGTTACAGATTAGTTTTGGGGGTTGCAGCTGCAGCAGGTTAGCATTGACACCCCCTGTTTATAGTTTGCTGACTGTAAAAGTGGTTTGGGTTTATAGGATTGTTAATGCTTCCCTTGCATGCTCAACCCTTTGCTTAGTATTAAACTTTATAGAGCCCCTGCTCTACTTCTCTCAACCTTGAGCTAAAGGACTGTGACTGCCGGCAGCACTAAGGTTAACATCATGCCATTAAAGGCACAAGGTTAACCGCAGGAATTTTTAATTTTTTGCCCCTCAATAACTCACATACTGCACAGATATGTGTGAGTGTGGTTTGAAGCTTTCTGAGCAAACATGTTACATAGATATATTATACATTTAATGTCATGTTACATTTTACAAGCTTGTAGTGCCACTGCCTGCCAAAATGAGAAGATTGCATAACTTTCTAAGTCTAGTATATATAAATCTTCAAATATATTTGGTATACTCAATCTGGCATAACTGCTATATTATTTATACTAGTATTTCAGTCTTGCTTCATTCAAGGGTTGTTCACTTTGTTAGATTTTGAGCCTTTAGCAGTGGCTTCATGGAGGAGTTATTTTCCTTCATTTTGAGGAAGGACAATGTTATTTTCTGTGAGTCATAGATAATCTCCTTATGACACACAGTCATGCCCTACTTATGAAAAGCAGACAACACTACACAAGTCCGCTTCTGTACCGCATTGTAAACCAGTATACTGGCATTCATTTGGCTGCTTGCCGTGGCATTCTATTTAATATAGCACGTTCTGTAGTCACCCCAATGAATACGTTGATCTGTGAAAGGCAACCCTGAAACTGTGGGCCAGATGTGTACCCATAATGCACTGCACCACTGTACGAAATGATGCACCTGCTCCTCAACAGGGCCTGCTCCGGAATGTGTTTGTTATTTTCAGGTACAGTTCTTCTTTTAGTAATATGGAGGACTGTACTCCAGAACATGGGTTCAATGGTAGTGACATGAGAGATTAATTGTTTTTAAGCTGATCTGTGAGTCATCAAAGTGCACTGTGTTGAAACGGGAAAGATTCATGTCTCGACATATGGTCTACATAGAAAGTAGCTGTGAGCGCTAACAATGTCAACCTGAAATTTCATATATCCTGATTTTCACGGTTCTTCTCACGCTATCACTTAAACAACTGCATTATTACATTTTTGGAAGATTTCTTTAAAATGATAAATATAAGCTATGAGAAGTGACACAGGGAAAAGCTCCTTCTATGTAGCATATGTCCAGTCCGTTCATGTGCAGCTTGAGTTACCGTGACTACGGAGAAACTGCATTGTCAGTTTGCTTTGATCTCAGGGGCGATTCTTCTCCTACCAAAAAGAGAAGTGTAGTTTCTGTTTCCATGCACTTTCTCACTGTCTTTTTGGTCAGAGAAGTGTATTTCTGTTTCCATGCACTTTCTCACTGTCTTTTTGGTTCAATGGAACTGGCCACATTCCGTTTGGAACTATAGCGCTACAGCTACACAAAGAAGCTAAGACTGACAGAACTTGGAACCTGCAAGTCAAGCTCAGCCATTCAGCTGAGAGTAAAACTTAACAAATGGCTTTTAAAAAGAGGGTTACAAAGTGGCTCAGTCAGCTCTCGTCACAAACCTGGGCATCAGTTTTGTTTTCTCACTTAATATAAACATAATTGTTTTTACTATTTTTATTTGGTGTTTGCCTCAGTGGGACACCATTGTCTGCATCCCACTGGGGAAGGTGAGCTTTAATTGCCATGGTTCCTCCTTTTACTGTGCTGTTATAGCTATACATGCTACCAGCTGAGAGAGAGGTGAGCCTCTTATCCCCCGGTAGCTCTCCTGTACTGCATTGTGTACAGTTTTGGGCGGCGGTGTAGCATAATGGTTAGGAAATAGGCTTGAGACTGTTTCAGTTAAATGCATGTCTTTGGACTGTGGGAGAACATGCAAACTCCACACACAAAGGCCGACAGCCGGGAATCGAACTTGGCAATAAAAACAACTACACCACCTTGACGCCCTTCAGGTAATATCCAGCTGATTAAATGGATATAATGTAAGCTGTCTATGTCACTCTGGAAGAGTGTGTACACTTACGTAAGTAAATTAAATGTAAATGTAGTGTGCTATGAAAAATAGTCACTGGCTCATGGGAAAGTGTGTAGTGGCAACGCACATGGTTCAGAAGCAATGCTGCCTACATGGATGTGAAGTTTGTGAACAGTATAGCAGTGACACAAAAATACAGCACAGTTGGCGATTCCAAAATGTTGGAGCGGGGAGATAAGATAAATAAACTAGCAGTAAACTTCAAATAGGGAAATTGGAGAAATGCCTGCTTTTAAGTACAGGGCATCATCTCTGAGTTATCCAGCACCGATATATGCTCAAGAGCTTTTTTTTAGAGTAAAAAAATAGCGGTTCGCTCAAAAGTTTGATATTGCTCACTATGGGGCTTTGCTGTTAGCGTACAGGTTAGTCATAACAGGAAATATGCCTGTCTCCTCTTTTGGAATAGCAGTTTAAACGCTGGCAATGTGGACTCGATAATGACAGTGTAGGGCTGTATCATCTCTGTGCTTTTCCTGTGGGATTCAGTAGACAGGAGATAAACTAGAATGTAAAGTTTATGAATAAACTTTAGTGTGGTTGCTTCATTGGTTGTTTAGCTGTTACCAGATTAAAAGGTAAGAGAGCTGTAGTATCTTAAAACTTTACCAGTGAAACCTTATGACAATTACAACCTAATGGGATTTTGTAGACTATCAAATAGTGCCACTATGTCACCAAATTGTGTCTTTTTAACCACTTCCAAACATCCAGAAAAAAGCAAGCAAATTTAATGCTGAATATCCCAGCCATTGATTGGTCTACAGAAATGCTGTAAATCTGCTTTACAATGCTACTATACAAAAGCCTCTGTCTTAAACGGCATTATTACGCAAGGTTATTATGCAAACTATTTGCATGTAATTGCCAGTGTCGTATGTGTCACCATAGCAACCATATTGTATGAGCAAACATTCTAAAACTTATGGCATGTAGAGTTTGTCCACAGATACTGCATACCAAGTTTCATGCATATCGGTAGTCATTCTGTAGCTGTCGTTTTAAGTGTTTTTCACAAAATTCAATATGGCATAAAATCTAAGGAGGTGGGGCTTATGGATTCTTGAGGCAAATTTGTTCCTTGTGAGGAGAGGGGCCTATAGTAAGCTATGTACCAAATTTCATGACTCTAGGTCAAATGGGATGAGGCCAAATTTTTAACCTTAAATCACATATTATAGCACCACCAATTACGATCTAATGGGATTTCGTACACTATCAAATAGTCTCACTATGACACCAAATTGTGCCTTTTCTTTTTACCACTTATCCACACTTGCAAGCAGACACCTACATTATCACTTGAGAGCTGATCAAGGAACATATTTCCCATGTGCATATCACAACCTCACTCAGTGTCAAAAACAGACACCAGATCAGCACTAAACTTTAACATGAGCCTATGACAATCACAGTGTATAACAGGACACTTTAAAAGTAAGTTGTTATAAATTGTTTTAATAATGTTGACACTTTAAAAATGTGTTTAATCTTGTAGAGATTTTCTGAAAAGTAGGGACAAGAAAAGTTGATATTCCACTGAAAGAAAACGTTATTATAAATCTGCTTGGTATTATGCTGGTTGTATAAACCTGATTAATATAATAAATATAGCTTGCTAAAATGATCTAATATTAACGTTATATTTAAATGAACATTTAAGCCTAGGATTGCTTGCTAACTACGTCCAATACCTTATAGTAACGCCATTATAACCAGGTCAAACTGATCGTGATGTTACAAGCAAGCTAGCTGCCGATCAAATAGAAGCAGCAAAACGATATTACAAAAGTTTTCTAGCTAAAAATACCTTAATTAAAGCTAGAGTACGCAACATTTCCCCAACGGTCACACAAAACATTTCAAAGTCATAACATCCCTTGGCCCTGCCCACAGAGAAAGAGACACACCCCGCACCCCACTGCTTCCATAGACCTTGTTGTGAAGGTGCAAGTTTTCTAGATACGATTGCCGGATTATAGACTTGTATAGCTAACATTACAGTAAAAATGTCATCTAAAAGTCCAGGTAAAACAACGGAATCTTTTCTGTTGTTGCAGAGTTGTTGCATAACACTGAGTTTTTGTAGTCTGAACCAGGCATTAACTTAACTTATTGCTGAGTAGCCGGTTCTAGCTAATGCAATCGATACGACATATAACGTTAGCAAACATTTCCTTCTTCCAAGAACTAGCCGCCAAATAAAGTAACGTTATCAATAATAGCAACCTAGCTACTGTTCATTATATGCAATTACAGTTGGCTGGCAATCAGAAAGTCCAAGTAAATTTTAACTTTTGACCTACCTGTCCAGTAGAATATGTGAGCTCCACGGCTGCGTCCCAATACTCGAAAAATGCACCCTCCCTTCCTCCACTACCACCACCTCTACTCCGTGCCCCGGAAACAGATCTTTGTGTTTTAATCTAATGTCGCTGATTACATCTTAATTATGTATTAATGGTTACATATTAATTAATGTCTCGACGCAATCCTCAATGTCAGGTACATTGTATACTGTACATGTAAATACTTGTACTCGAAACGTTCAGGCAGTTTTGCATACTTCCGGGTAGGAGAGGAGTGGTAGTGGGGGAGTGGAGGAAGGGAGGTGGGGAGTGAAGAATATTGGAACGCAGCCCAGGTCTGTCTTTAAACCAATTGACCTATCGCTAGGCTCCTCCCCAAACCAAATATTGTCCAATCATACTTTTACTTGGTCATGCGGTTTGCATCGAGACATTAATTAATATGTAACCATTAATACGTAATTAAGATGTAATCAGTGACATTAGATTAAAACACAAAGATCTGTTTCCGGGGCATGGAGTAGAGGAGGTGGTAGTGGAGGAAGGGAGGGTGCATTTTTCGACTATTGGGACGCACCCTAAGGGTTCGGTCAATTGCATTGAAACCAATGGAAAGATTGCAGTAGCTCACTGAAAATCATTAAAGAAAACATATAAATTAAATCAGACAGGATGGTGAAATGATATGCTTGGGGAACCTGTAATAGCCTACCTACACAGGGTACCCTGAAAAATTGGAAGGAGGAGTAATTTTTTTTTCCCTTTTCCAAAGCCCAGCCAGCGACAAATGCATTTGTGTTAACTTAACATTAGCTATTAAATATCCCAGTGCTCACAAAGTAACAGTGTGTTAACTTTAGCGCTTCAGTTTTTGAGACCGCACTGCTGTAATGTTATTACCGGTCTTCATTACCACCATATCTGATGTGATCTCAGCAACAGCCAACTTTAGGTAACATTAAGTTATGTATATCTTAGTCCATGAGCCAAGACCCGAAAATGCACCCACGGGGCTCATCTGGGTGGGCAAATTCTAGTTGTGTTTTTTGACTTGCTAGACATCTCTAGTTCACAGTTTGGCATGATAATCATTGCGGACTGGTAGCTTAGTGGTTGTTATCACGTTGAATAGGCCTATGTGATGGGCGCAAGACACTACAGGTGATTAGGGTAAAAACTTTAACTACTAGATATCACCATGAAACTTCCCCAGTTGATTACTTACATTAAGACAATTATTTTTTGTATTACAAGTTTTCTGAAATGTTATGTTTAAATATGCAAATTAGGCAATATCTAATTAAATATGCCCTCATTTGCATAACTTTCCAGAACATAAATCTATATGGAGTTCCGCACGCGGAGGAGCGAGGTAGAAAGTCTGCTTTGATACTGGTGTGAGCAGAATCTAGTAACAGAGGACTTTTTGTGAATCCATTCGTTTTGCCGAAGCCATGACAAAGTGCTATTCAACAAATTGTTTATTCTTAAGTGTGTCCCCTGCTTATCTTAGGTGAGTGCATATGCTCTATAGAGCTTTACCTCTTCGTAATTTAATCATGGCATGATGGCGAAGCTCAACTGTTTTGAATTACCTAGTTATACAAACCTGTGCAAGTTGCAAACATGTGACAATCAACCCCAAGAGGAGGACCTTCACACGATGATCACAGAGGCAGACCTGACTGACTCTGAAACAGAGGACTGAAATGGAGGACTGATCTTAAGGAGGGACCCCTCACACTTGACAGACTGATAATGTGTGCTTCAAATTCTCTGTGACATCAGGAACAAGCTCATTAGTTCATTTTAATTGTGTGTACAACACAATCCTGTGAGTCAGACTAGTGTGTGTGTGACTGTGTTACTGTGGTTCTGTTCAATTGAAGGCCATACAGTATGCTGTGTTATTCAGTTATCAGTTTTTATGTGTTTTAGATGTTCTATATTGTTGTTACTAATGATTTGATTAGATAGTGTCTGTAAATAGTGGTTTCCAATAAAGGTTTATGGAATTTTACAATACAGGCCGTTTCTTCTCATACTGAGCCAGAAATCTCCACTTGAGTAGCACTTACATACACCAAACTGTTTTATTCCTACCTACATTCTGAAGGTTTTTACAGAGGGGTTTGTTCATATATCATTCATAGCCTGATTTATATAACATTTTATCCCTAAAAACATGGCGAAAACTTATTTTTTTATGGCTGTTGACAGTATTTTCTGATTTATGGAGTGATTAAAAAGAGATATCCAAAATTCCCTCTGTAAAAACCTTTGACTCTAATATGTCAACAAAATGAAACAAGAATTTTGAACCTGGCTTTATCCCCCTGGAGACAAAATGCCAAGGGCCCTCAGCCGCTTGGAGGCAAAAGCATACATTTTAAATTAAGTAAAAATTTAAAATGAATTATATTGTCTTAATGTAAGTAATCAACTGGGGAAGTTTCATGGTGATATCTATTAGTTAAAATTTTTACCCGATTCATCTGTAGTGTCTTGCGCCCATAAATAACAAAATGTCCAATAAATATGGAGACTCCTGTGGAAAGATTATCATATATGAATTTACTTATATTGACCCTATAAACAATTTCGTATAGGTAAGGCTTTGTCCACTCAGATGATAGCCTACCAATATCTGGTCAGGCTCATGGACTACTATCTCCTGAACATTTCTTCTTTGGGGAGTGGAAATATAAATTCCAAAAAATGTCTGGTTAAGTTTTGCTCGTTCTTTCAACCGTATATAAACAGACAGATAGCCTTTTTTATGTTCAACATCTAAAATTTAAACAGAAAGCAATCATTTGCAAATCCTTTTTGACCTGTATTAAATTGAAAACAGTACAAAGACGATAAGTTAAAGCATATCAACTTTGTTTTTGGTAAATATATGCTCATTCTAAATTTGATGCCTGCAACATGTCCCAAAAAAGTTGGGACAGGGGCATGTTTACCAGTTACATCACCTTTTCTTTTAACACTCAGTAATCTTTTGGGAACTGAGGACACTAATTGTGGTAGTTTTGAAAGTGGAATTTTTCCCCATTCTTGCTTGATATAAGACTTCAGCTGCTCAACAGTCCAGGGTCTCCGTGGACGTATTTTGCGCCACATGTTTTCAATGGGAAACAGATCTGCAGGCAGGCCAGTCTAGCATCCGCACTCTCTGACTACGAAGCCACACTGTTGTAACACGTGCAGAATGGGGCTTGGCATTGTCTTGCTGAAAAAAGCAGGAACGTCACTGAAAAAGACATTGTCTAGATGGCAGCATATGTTGCTCCAAAATGCATACGTACCCTTCAGCGTTAATGGTGCCTTCACAGATGTGCAAGTTACCCATACCATGATAGACACTGGCTTTTGAACCTTGCTGTCAGGTACCGTTCAGAGACCCAAACGCAGACCAGGATGTAGCAAAAGAGAATGTTTATTTCCAGTCCAAAATCAAAAGCCAGGTAATCAGAGGTTGAGACTGATCCAAATTGACAGGCAATAAGAATAGTGAGACAGTGCAAAATCAGTAACCAGAAAATCACAGGCGAAGATACAGGAGCGGCAGGCAAAGGCGAAGTCACAAAAACAAGCAGGAGTCAACAACCAAAAATAACACAAACAAAAACAAAAACGAATCGGCAGGCAGGAATCTAAGTCGTATGAAGGGTGTCTCGGGAACCTCAACAAATCTCTGGCTTTACTAAGCAGCACAGGCTCAGGAAATTTGATCATCGTTCTGACAAGGAACAGACTGAAACGCAGGGTTTAAATACACAGGGAGTCACGAGATGCAATGGGGATCAGGTGTGTGGAAACGGGGAAGACAAGTGCATACAATTAGAGAAGGGAAAGCGGAAACAAGAGTCAGCTTTAGTAAAAGAGAAAATCAAAGAAAGATGACCAGCGATAGAACAGGTAGAAAGAAAGACAGCTGCAGATAGAAACTAAGATTACGTTAGTGAGTTAGTTAATTAGTACTAAACCTAAATCTAAGATGTTAGTAGTAGTTCGTTAATTAGTATTATATACAATGAGATAATTAGTTAAGAAGGAAGTGCATGACAGAGGAAATACAGAGAAAAACCACAATCACAAAAGGCTCCCGAAAAGTGTGACGAAGACAGGGGTGTGACGGCAATGAAAACACGGAACAGTGAAACCATAAATGAAACTGAATGCATGATGAGAAAATAACAAATGAGAACATAGTCAGAAACATAAATACAGAGATAGATAAACAAAATACAGAATCCTGACACTTGCGTTGGTAACAATTGGGATGGTCCTTTTCCTCTTTGGCCTGGATAACACGACGTCCGTTATTTCCAAAAACAATTCGACTCGTCAGATCACAGCGCATGTTTCCACTTTGTGTCAGTCCATCTCAGATGAGTTTGAGCCCAGAGAAGTCAGCTGCATTTCTGGATGTTGTTGATATATGGCTTATGCTTTGCGTAGTAGAGTCTTAACTTGCATTTGTAGATGCAGCGACGAACTGTGTTTACTGCCGATGGTTTTCCTAAGTACTCCTGAGCCCATGTGGTTATATTCATTACAGAAGCATGTCGGTTTTTAATGCAGTGCCGTCGGAGAGATCGAAGGTCACGGGCATTCAATATTTGTTTTCGGCCTTGCCCTTTATGCACTGAGATTTCTTCAGATTCTCTGAATCTTTTAATAATATTATGGGCTGTAGATGGTGAAATCCCTAAATTCCTTGCAATTGTGCGCTGAGAAATGTTGTTCTTAAACTGTTGGACTATTCGCTCACGCAGTTTTTGTGGCGAACCTCGACCCTTGCTTGTAAACGCCGGAGCCTTTTTATACCCAGTCATGATAGCATTACCTGTTACCTATTCGCCTGTTTACCTGTGGAATGTTCCAAACAGGTGTTTGTAACATTCCACAGTCTTCCCAGTCTTTTTTTTTCACCCCGTCCCAACTTTTTTGGAACATGTTGCAGGCATCAAATTTGGAATTAGCGTATATATACAAAAATCAATAAAGTTGATAAGGAAAAACATTAAATATATATATTTTTTGTACTGTTCTCAATTAAATATACTGTATGTAAAAGAGATTTTATCAAATTAAAACCCATCATCAGATGGAAATGTGATTTTATGTGACACTAACGGCGCAGCTAGTACGAGTAAGTATAGTTATGATCGTTTCAGTCCTGACAAACATCTGTAACTCCCGGTACAAAGAAAGAGACTTCCAGTGAAACAGTTTGTCTTAAACCGCCATCTTATTCAGTGTAACAGTAATCTAAAATATCAGGATTTATATATATTTTCCCCATTCATTAAATGGTTTTTCACTGGCAACATTGCTGCCAGTCTTTTCACCATTTTCTTACAGTTGAAACCACTCCAAATACACAAAATCTCTCATTTAAATATGGCTGTTTGTGGCTGGAGTAATTTACATAATGACTCTTAGTTGATCACTCGCAAAGTGTGAAATGTTGCACTTGCAAATACTTTGGCTGCGCCCGTAAAATAACACCCCTTATTTGGGATCTTAGTAAATCGACCCCTTAGTCTGAGCCAGGTTGAAGTCATGTATAGCCTATCTTAAAAACTGTAGGAGAGTAGCATGCAGAAATTTAGGCGGAAAGAAAATAACAAGAAGTATGCAAGAGAACAGGCAGTGTGTTGCTGAAGCAACCACACTAATCAGAAGTATGCAAGAGAACAGGCAGTGTGTTGCTGAAGCAACCACACTAATAAGAATGCAAGAGAACAGGTTGTGTGTTGCTGAAGCAACCACACTAATCAGCTGGAATTAGGTTTGTGTGATGATTTGTGTATTTCACATTTCACAACCATGTGAAATGGTGTGCACCTGGGCGGCTAAAAACAAGGTGGACATCGAGACAATCCCTGTAAGACAATCTAAGCCTTCTGTTAGAGGCCCACTCAGAGGGCATATGTATGTGGGCATCATTGACACCTTTCAGAACATGTCTCTTTTTTATTGTCCCATCCCGTCCTTTGCTGCTGACCTCGATGCTGTCCCCTGACTGAGCTGCCCACTGATGTAGGATAATTACTTTATTAGAGTCCAAAAGGAATATATGTGGAATATACTCTTTAATACAAATCAAAATATGTCATACACCAAATTCATGTGTCAGACATAAAAATTATTGGTAACTTCACTTGCTATATAGTACACACATTGTGTTAAGCAGAGATCTCTGTTCCTGGAGAGTTGCAGTGTCTGCTGGTTTTTAATGTAGGCTATTTCTACACTTAAAGCTGCAGTATATAACTTTTATTTTGAAAAATTGTCAGGGAACGGTCATGCTTAGTTGGTAGCAATCATAGAAAGAACTGTTCTGAGAGAAATCCAGCACCATAGACTATACCCTCAAATTCTGCATTCTAAAACCAGGGGGGTATACTACGAAGGAAGTTTAACATAGCCAAGGTTTCTTTGCGTTAGCTGGCTTCAGACAGCCTAACCACCGCAATCTGGCTTAACCGGTACTACGAACGTGAACACAGGCTTTATTAATCAAGGTATGTGCGCATTCCCATAAAAGGGGCGATGTCTGCAACAATGAGCCTATAGCGGTGCAGCATGGGCTGTATGCCTACTAGAGCAATGTAGCTATTTCTCTCCTGTGGGGAAAAAAGACTGATAGGGAGAGATATAATGGACGGATAAGAACATGAAAAAATCATATGAGCAAAAAGAAACACCGTTGCCTCCAACAAAGCCAGGAAGGAGCTTTTGCAAAAAAATAAATAAAAAAATGCTCATCATGTAGGTTAAATTTGTTTGGCTAGTTAATGCCTTATTCACCTTACCACTTGTAACAAATAAATCTATACTCTCAGTACATTGTCATACAGTTTATTTCTAATGTGACAACTGAACTACTACATTCTAGAGCTCCTAAACTTTAAACTTGATACAGCATGTTTAAAATATTGCTGAAGCAATCACATCACATTCATAAGAAAGTATCTCAAGCATTTTCCGGAACTTTTGCGGAACTCACAAATGTCGCCCTGCGAAGAGATTCCCTCAGTATCCGCACATATCTCTACGGAATCTTTTGGAAAGGAGACGCCTTTTTCCAAAGCCAAAGTGTTGATTGGTCAAAGGGTGGTGCTTTTATATGTTTCAATCTGTTATCCTGAACATAACCTGCCCAGGAGACGGTTAGCTGTGCAGAGTAAATTGCCATGGCAATATACACCGATTAAAAGTGAGTCGGCTTCGTGATACAGAAAACCCAGGGTTGAAGTTTAATTTAGCTCGCTATCCCCTTAATCTCGCTTCGTAGTATACCCCTCAGGGTAACATTATGGTTACTTACAATGAAGAATATTGCCTCACTGAGTGCCGCTCAGCCTTAAGAGAGATGCATTGTGGGTAACTGCCCTGTGATTGACTGGAGTCCTTTCTGTAGTATAGCCCTCAGAGACTGTATTCAGATGTAAATTACATTGGTACAGTATGGAACACATGACTGGCAAAATGGCTGTAAGTTATCAAGGGTCTGAGCTATCGAACGAGCCCCAAACCATCACTCTACAGCCAGATATGGAGTAGATGTGGATGGATCACTTTAAGGGTTTCTTCTCCTGACTTTTTTCCCCATAGAGTTCTATAGGAAAATGAAGCAGGAGAAATAACCCTTGCAGTGATCCATCCACATCTTCTCCATATCTGGCAACAGAGTGATGGTTTGGGGCTTGCTCGATAGCTCAGACCCTTGATTACTTACAACCATTTCACCAGTCATGTGTTCCATACAATACCAGTGTAATTTACAGCTGAATCCAGTCTCACCCCCCAATTCCCATAGAGATCCATTGAAATGCAGAGAGGTTATAGTATTGCTTGTAACAGTACCTGAAAATAAGATATCGAGAGTCTTTTGATGTTGATGGGTCACACACTTCAAGAAGTAACAGCATGCAAGGGATATGCGACCAAATATGAAATATGATACTTTAAAAATACATTAAAGCAAAGGGTATGAATACTTATGCACATGGGAGATTTCAGTTTTAGATTTGTAATACATTTCCAAAAAATTTCTAAAAACATGTTTTTACTTTGTCATTATGGGTTATTGAGTGTAGATTGATGGGTAAAAATGGCAATTTTATCCATTTAAAATTAAATCTACAGCACAATAAAGTGTGCAAAAAGTGAAGGGTGTTGAATAATTTTGAGTGCAACTGTATATACAGTTGAAGTCGGAAGTTTACATACACTTAGGTTGAAGTCATTAAAACTCCTTTTTAACCGCTCCACAGATTTCATGTTAGCAAACGTGTTGGCAAGTCAGTTAGGACATCTACTTTGTGCATGACACAAGTAATTTTTCAAGCAATTGTTTGCAGACAGATTATTTCACTTTTAATTCACTATATCACAATTCCAGTGGGTCAGAAGTTTACATACACTAAGTTGACTGTGCCTTTAAATTTTTAGTATTTGGTCGCATATCCTTTGGCTTTGCATGCCATGACTTCCTGATGTCTGTGACCCAACAACATCAAAAGACTCTTGATATCTTATTTTCTGGTGCTCTTACAAGCGATACTATAAAATCTTTGCTTTTGAATGGATCTCTATGGGAATTGGGGGGTGGGAGTAGATTTAGCTGTAAATTATGCTGGAACAGTATGGAATACATGATTGGTAAAATGGCTGTAAGTCATCAAGGGTCTGAGGTATCAAACAAGCCTCAAACCATCACTCTGCTGCTAGATATGCAGTAGATGGATGGATCACTTTAAGGGTTGTTTCTCCTGACAAATTTTCCTATTGAACTCTATGGAAAAATCAAGTCAGGAGAAGAAACCCTTCCAGTTATCCATCCATATCTACTGTATTTCTGGCAGCAGAGTGATGATTTAAGGCTTGTTTGATACATCGGCCCCTTGATGACTTAGAGTCATTTAGCCAACCATGTGTTTCCATACTGTTCCAGTGTAATTTACAGCTAAATCTAGTCCCACCCCCCAATTCCCATAGAGATCCATTCAAATGCAGAGACGTTATAGTATCGCACAGACATCAGGAAGTCATGGCATGCAAAGGATATGCGACCAAATATTAAAAATTTAAAGGCACAGTCAACTAAATGTATGTAAATTTCTGACACACTGGAATTGTGATATAGTGAATTAAAAGTGAAATAATCTGTCTGTAAACAATTGTTTGAAAAATTACTTGTGTTATGCACAAAGTAGATGTCCTAACTGACTTGCCAACACAGTTTGCTAACATAAAATCTGTGGAGTGGTTAAAAATGAGTTGTAATGACTTCAACCTAAGTGTATGTAAACTTCCGACTTCAACTGTATATATTTATATATATATATATATATATATATATTTGTATTAAAATAACGAGCAGTCATACTCCGCATGTTACTTTATGGATTCATTAACTTGGGTAGCGTGCGGCAGGTATGACTATTCCCCCCAACACTGTGGTTCAATTGGCATGTATGCCGTCCTTCTATAACCCGGCCGAACAGAAATTCTCCCTTTAGAGTCTGATCAGCTGCAGTGAACCTTGGCTCTGCCCAGCCATTGTCAAATGAGGATTTATGTTTGGAGCATTTGTGTATATGTATATAAGAAACAGTCACATGAAGCACACAGAATGGCTGTATTAATTTGTTAGAAACATTGACAGGGCAGCAGTTATGTAACGGCACCTCTGAGTGTAAATACCATTCTGAACTTCTGTTTGCAGAACAGGCTCTGTGTAGTTTGTAACATATCACTTCAGAGTGCCTTTGAAAACACAATGTGTTTCTCAATTATACATTCATCTATGTACGTATATGGGATACGTCAGAGACAACAGGCATGGAATCCATTATACAACAGTATTAACAAAAGGTCTGTGATATAGAGCTGCTGTTTGCAAAGCAGGCTCTGTGTGGTGTGTGACGTAGCACCCTGGAATGCTGTCAAAACTATAATACAGATTAATTCATCTATGTTTCCTGGCAGGGCACACCCACCTTCTAACATTTTCGCTCCCTGCAAGATGGTCCTGTACTGCATTCCTTTGTGCTCATGGTCTCCAGGCAACACAGAAAACAAAGAAAAGCTTAACGTGAAAAGTTTAATTGAGGTTATATTTATTGGGCATAAGATGTTATCCAAAGCTGCCCAGTTACAGAACCTTCAGCTGGGAGAGCAGCTCACTGTGTGCTTTAATTAAAATGTATTTGAGGTCACAGAGAACAGGACTTGCTGCAAAGTGACCCTTTGGAAGCAAAGTAAAGACCAGGCTCTTCCTTGTGTGAAAAATGGCCTGCAGGAAAGGCTAACAAGGAGGTGTGTCTGAACCTGGGTGGTCCGTTGAGCAGGAAATGCATTTCTCTGGTGTGAAACAGATTCATGTACAAAAACACCCCCAGAAAAGACTCCAGTCTATCACAGGGCAGTTACCCACAATGCATCTCTCTTAAGGCTGAGGGTCACGCAGTGAAGCAATATGCTCAATTTTAAGTATCCATAATGTTTTGAATGAGGATTAAACCCACAGTCAACCTTTTGGGCTTAGAGTGGACGCTATGACCACAAGGGCACTGAATTGGTACAAACTAATTTACAATATAATTAATCTATGATAGAACTGATGATTCGGGCACCCTGTTGTGGTTTCTCTTTAGCATACTATGTCACAGTGGTTTGTTATCTGGAGTTAATACTCTATTTCTCACTTTGATTTGGAAGGGGAACAAGGCTTGTTAAACTGGTTTAATTTCAGCAGTGTGAACTCAAACCTCAAAATGGACCAGTACTCAGTATGAAGAGCCACACAGACTGCCTAAACAGCCAGCGTAAATGGTTCCAGAAAAGACCTCTTTTCAAGGAAAGGCTTGAAGCAACATGACCCCAACCGACTTGTATTCTGAGTGCGTTCAATACTATTGAGCAGTGTAGCTCACTGGCAATCTTTGGTGTGTGTGTGTGTGTGTGTGTGTGTGTGTGTGTGTGTGTGTGTGTGTGTGTGTGTGTGTGTGTGTGTGTGTGTGTGTGTGTGTGTGTGTGTGTGTGTGTGTGTGTGTGTGTGTGTGTGTGTGTGTGTGTGTGTGTGTGTGTGTGTGTGTGTGTGTGCATGCTAGAGAGTAAGAGAGAAACACAGACAAAGACACTCTGTATAGCAACACAGGGACTCCTGAGGAACCCTCTTTTGCTTGATGTGCCAAAGAAAGCAACGGAACAAAAGAGTCAAACTCTTCCTCCTATGTTTCATGGAAGCATGGAACACAAAGCAAGCTATGTTTTGTTGCCTACCTGCTGTGTTCACATTTACTAAAAGAAACTGTGCTTTGTGTCTGTGAACTTGATTACCCTGTAACTGCACTGCATTTTCCTGCTGTCTGTACAGTGCTGCGGCATTTGATGCCAGAGGTAATTACAAATGAGATATGTTAATTTTAGGCGGATTCATGAGGAAACTATTCTTGTCTTTGAGGGACAAAATGAGGTTTACAGCATGTTCAATTAGATTATTTTTTTGTTTGTCAAAAGTGTCTGAGGAGAATTTACTGGGTTCACTACACATACAGTAGGCCAATACACCAGAGCACCAAAGAGAGGTCTTTCCTGTACTTGTGAACAGAATGAGAAGAAGGAAGTGAACAAGGAAGCAGAATGCAGATAGCTTACAAGTGTCTGTGTGCCTTTCTCTTAATGGCCCAGATTGACAGGTGGACCCTTGGTGGGCGAAGCCTGCAGACATGATCTCCTGCCCTTCTTATTCTTTTATTGATCCTGGGTTTTTCCACGGGAGAAAACACAAAACGGAGCACTTTATTTGTTCAGTTTATCAAGTGCACTAGAGTGCACAGAGACTGTTTATTGCGGATGTGAGCCACTGTTTGATCAGAGATGTAGGTATTGACTGTTCCTCTCTTCCCGCATTTATTTAAGGAGTGATCAAACTCTATTAACCCGGCTCCACAGGAAAGTTCCCCCGTTGTGGGCGGCGGGATCCATATAGATACAGAGGGCGATGTGGGACCACAACTGCCTTCCCATATTAGCATATAAGCTTATTAATTGTCACAGAACTTGCCAAGTGATTTAGGCATGTGGTAAGTACAATGTATAACAAAATAGAGTACACATTTTGTAGATATGTACAAAGCTTGTGGTAGCCACACTTTGGGGTGAGGGGGAGGAGGGGGGGTGGAGAGAAACTTGAGCTCAGGTACATTAGCATTTTTTGTATGTGTATTTATTGTCCGTCCTCCCTGTTAAAGCAGTGGGGTGGACAGAAGTCCTTTCACCACAAATGAACTGGAATGCAGCCAAGGAAAAGCAGATAATTATCAGAATGAGGAAGGATCCAGCCCAACGTGGGACTGCATAAATCCAACATCCTTGCTTTCCCTGTGACGCATCGTGTTTACCCACTAATGGCTATCCACGTGTGATTAATGCCACATAAAGTATCTGTGGTCACGTCCGCCTTTCTTCCTCCTCACTCTCTTATCACAGAGTTCATTGCTGTCAGACCTTTCAGAAATAAGACCCATGAGGATGGAGAGAAGAGCCATATTTTCCAGAGATACAAAAGTATGATCTCGTTGCTGAAGGTTTGAATGACTGAAAGGTCACGCAAAAGCACTGTTTGCATTTTCAGGAGTTCAGGCACGGCGCTATTTATGTGACTTCTGCAAAGCCTGCATGTGGCAACGGTATGGTATGTGACCGGAAAATTAGCCACTAACCCTGTTTTCTCTCTCCTCCTACTCTTTATTGTGAAAAAGCTAGAAATGTAGAAGGCCATCTTGCACAATGCATCTTGCACTCATTATTACCCGATGATGCAGGTGCTTCTCTATGATCTCTCATCTGTCTCTATGTCTGAATCAGCTGCTGAGTGGCTACGGGATACCTGAGACTTAACAAGACACTAATAATTACAGGCAATGTGTTGTAAAGTTCCACAGAGATGCACGATGTGTTAGAATGTGTTGTTTCTATTTGCTACAGTACTATGTAAGTTAATTGGACACATGTAAGATTCAGGATGGGATGTCTATTAAATGAAGATATTTTCATTATCATAATTCACTGCTTGATGCCCGTGAATGTTCTGAAAAATGTGGTAAAGGTTAATTGGAGAAATGTGTAAGATTCAGGATGGTATGACTATTAAATGAAGATATTTTCATTATATCAACAATTCACTGCTTGATGCCAGTGAATATTATGGAAAATATGGTAAACACATGATCTACAGTATATAAATAATTAATGAATAATGTTTTGTTATTGTCAGAAAAATTAGGGAACACCATTCTAAGTGTTGCACACGATAGGCTATAGAGTATCCAATTATCGCTACGTTGAGTTTGACGCAAACAAACATTTGTGGGTGTGAACGTTTTGTGTGTTTAGGCGTTTAAATATTCATGAGTGATTATGAATTCAGCCAATCGTGAGGTTTATGTTAATCCTCCCTCGTTTAAAGCCGTTTGTTTGTCTTGCGCAAGCATTTAGACGAAGTGCGTGGGAGCCCAGGACACGTGTGGATTGCAGCTGCTTGTAGCCCATTTCGTCCAGATTATTATTGCCAGTATACCTGCTTTCTTTGCAGACTTAGATCGTGAAAGGTCCTGTCAGTACTCTTATTGTTGCTTTTGTGACAGCTGGAGGATTTACTTTGCAGTCGGCAAAGTGATAACCCGTTTTATTGCGTATTTCAAACGGCATGTTCATTCAGTCAGCACTATATTAGTGCTTTAGTGCTGCGTTCCTAACTACGAAAAATAAAAAGAAAGCTTTGCAGCTAGATCAGTGTTTCTTGGTGAATCGCTATGTCCTCCGGGAATGTGTCGGAGCAGAGTCGGCGGTTCTCTGTGCTGTCCTGGGAGCAGGTACGGCGTTTGGATGCCATCCTCGGAGAGAGCGTCCCAATCCACGGACGTGGAAACTTCCCTACATTATCTGTCCAGCCCCGGCAGATTGTGCAGGTAACCGGACAGAACTATTGGCTAAAATTTTAACATCCTGTCCTTAGATTAGTAAAGCTTCTTTATGAAAACGCTGAAAATGTGATGACTGCTTTTGCAATTAGGATGGAGATTAGGGTGTTCTCAATGAAATGTCTAATGGTGATTATAGAATAGCCTACAAGCAACTTCGTTAGAACTATATTTAGGCTAGTTGCTGCTATTCGCGAGAACTCCGACATTCGAAATGGCAAAGACTGCCACATGATGTATTTATCGGAACCGCAATTTGTCGTCTGTAGCTATTGTGGACATTTCTGTTTCTTTTTTGTGGCCTTGCTTTTAGAACGGGCGAACTGCCTTTACAGGTGTCTTATATGGCATAATTTTGCTTATCATATTCGGTCATCTGAAGTTCTGTTAATTAGCCTAGTTGTTGCTATCAATACTCAAGTTATTTCGGTGAGACCGTATATAAAGGCCATTTAGCTACTTCACCACGCACGCGTTTGCGCATTTAATTTATATTTAAATGAATGTAGGATGAATTTTCACAACTATTTGGGCTATAGCTGGCCAAAATGTCGTCTTATACTGGGAAGTTTTCTATTTATGGTTTCTTCAGGAAAGTAACTGAAACTGTTTTGACGCCTTTCAGGCCTAGACTCGTCCGTTTCAACACTGTAAGATTAAATGTTTCTCTTCCCGTTATTTCTTTGTAGCTAATTTCTTCTGTGTTTTTTCAGCTTTGGCAGAAGTTTTATTTCCGCTCCACAAAGACGTGGGCGACCGTAAATTGAAACGTACAGTAGGCCTATTCATTCGATTTCTCTAAAGTTGAAAGGTAGGCTATAGCCAATGACGCTTTGACATCCACCCATATAAAATTCACAGCTGAGGTAGTTTCCCCCGGTGCTGGGAAAAGGCCGTAGTAAAGGCATTATTATTCTTGGCATGAATCCAGAGAGAAACAGTTGCGTGTGCAATTTGGTTTTATTACACAGTTTGGAAAGTAAAGCTATCCCGCTGTTGCTGTGCTATTCACAACCTGTTCCAAATTTGGGACTGATTTGGCGGAACGCTCTAAAGCTGTTCTTGGGGAACGTATGGGGAGTGACGTGACGTAAATATCCACAAAACCATAACCGAGCTACTGAATTGGCATTGCCTTCCAATATTAGCATATAGGCCTTGTTAATTGTCACTAAAATATAGAGTACATATTATGTAGGTATTTTTAGAAAATGCAACTGACAAATGTTAATCTAGACCGACATTCCAGCTTCCACTTCCATGATCTAAATATCCTTAATGCCTCATGCAACATGCAACTGGTCTTTCTTTTCAGCTGTTTTTAAGGTGCCGGTTTAACTTTGGTATAACTTTTGGTAGTCGGAAGTTTCTCTTCCTTTTTGTAATAGCCTAATTTGGTGGAAACGGGAAGGTGGCGCATGGCATTGTAATGCTAATAGTTAAGGTGGTACTTTATGCAAGGCCCGTCTGGTCAGTTATCTTTGTTCCTCAGGATGTCAGCGCGGGCATCCTGACCGTCCATATGCATTCAACATTACTGGATTTCCCAAGTCTGGCTCTTCCTTCCTCAGGGTCCTCTGGGGGAAATAAACTGCGGTCGAATTTTCTTCAAGAAGAAAAGGTTATTCTTTCCCTCTAGTTTGTTGCAGAGATATTGGACGGACGAAAGTTTACCCTTCGTAAACCATCTGCCGCACAGATCTGTGCGTTATGGATGGGGGGGGGGGGCTGTAGATCAGGAATCTAGTGCTGCCACCGCTGTCTTTGATGTCTGCTATGGAAGAGAACTGAAACGATGGAAGACAGATGGAGGTTTCTAGAAGTCATAGTGGCACACGTTTAGCATGCCGATGCTGAGGAGCCCAGCTGGTCAAGCAGACTGCCGTGCATGCATGTGTGTTTCAGTATGCAGTACATCTTAATGCACGCATATCTGTCTGACAGTTACGTAGGGTAATGAGCAGACTCCAAGCACATTTATTTATACTGTTCTATCATGCAATTAATTATTTCAACCGTTGAACTTGAGTTGATTGGAAGAGTCCAGATTATGATTCGAAAATGTTTGGGAAGGATTTGGTTGCTACTGCCATATTTGGGGGGGGGGGTGGACAGTGGCCCATGCCAGCTCCACTCTCGTACTATGCAGCCCTGATGTGGTATGTTTTTGCTTCCTCCTCAGTATAATATGTCACCACTCACCATGACGGTATTGAATAAACCGGCAGCAGCAGAATGTCAGTATGACTATTGATGTTCGCCATTTTGTTTAAAGATCACTTACATGGGAAATGTAATGAATATAGAATGCACCACTGCATAAAATGAATACTGGGTATGCACACATTCTCACAAAAAAAAATTATAGGAAAATGTCCTTGGTTAAAAAAAGATGTCTACTTCTGAGGTTGGTTTTTCTCTGATTACATGATGGCACGGTTATCGTCATAATCAACCATCTACGAGAAATAACATGAAACCATTTTATGACGCAAAATGCATTCTGTTTTAAAAATGGTCTATATTGGCCCGGCTGTACCTATGGATAAATGACCTGCCTTGTTAAATGTTTTTACAAGTCTTTAGTTTACCTTTTGTAAAGGTTATTTTCCCAGTTCCCAGTGCTCTTTCATGAATGACCTTGCTGGTTTTGGAGCTGACCTCTGGAGGGTGGGGTGTTGCTGGTCTAGGAGATGTTTGTAAATTTTGTGGACGAGGATGTAGTTCTGTTGGAAATTAGCTGGTAATGACATGCGCTTGTGTAATGTCTCGGATCCCCGTCGCTAGTCTGTGGTTTCCTCCAGTTGTTGATTTGAAGGGAACAGTCGGAAGGCAAGGCGTAGCTCTGTGTCCTTGTTTTTTTAGAGAAGGAAGGTCCAACAGACTGGCTTTATTATTCAGTAGCCATGGTGCTGTGCAGCCTGTCGTCGGAGTGCACGGCATGTTCCGCTGTAATGAATGGAAATCCTTTCACTTTTCTGACTGGTTCATCCCAGCACCATCTGCTTGGAGGGATTGGGTTACCAGCATAAACATCCAACTTTCCTTGCTATACAAGCAGGAATGGCTTTCATATAAACTGCTTTTTAAAAAAAATAAAAATAAATGTACTCAAAGCCTATTCTCTGAAGACTGTTGTCTGAGCCCCCCCTCCCCCCTATAACCAGTGGCTTTAAGTGGCATCCCAATCTAAACCCAAGATAGTTTTTTTTCCTATTGTGTAATTGAGTTGAAATATTTTTAAAGCTTTGCTTAAATATTATTTTACTGGAAGCGCAGGGTTTTGTATAAATTCTATTGTCGTCTGTATTTGACGTTTTGACATGGCAGTTTGTTCTTGGTCATCTCTGCTATACCGCAGATACTGGAACAAGTCCCTGTTCTGCGGTGCTGGGCATGGTTGGAGCACCGAATTGGGCCTGCTGTGGACCTTGCAGGGGTCACCTGACATTTCTTGGTCAGGCTTCTGATGGCAGCTTACTGAGCTGGACCTGTGACCATGCCCACAGGAAGTCTGACAGACACACCACATACTCCTCTGTCTCAGCAGGGGCCAACGGCTGAGGGAAGGGAGGAGGGCGGAAAATCTGAATTCATGAATGAACGTCTTTGCCCTCAGAAGGCTGACTGGACTGCCAAAGATGTTAGAGGAGGGAGTGAATTAGTAATTCCTTGAGATCCTTTGCCATGGCCTTCCCTCTCTTTTACTGGGGTTTTGATGGTCTGGGAAACTCCCCCATGGACTGTGTGCAGTTGGCTGCGTGAGAGAATTCCACACAGGAAGCAGAACTCGCCGATGCAGAAACGACCCCCTCTGGCCTGAATGTCCAGGCTCATTACTGAATGCACAGTTCCACGCCCAGGTGTGAAGAATGAGGCTGCTGCTTGTTTGCATTCAGAGATTCGGGTCTGATCACTCCCCCCTCCACATTGGCGGAAGAGTGTGATTTTTCTTATGAGCCTATTGCACTGTGAGTGCAAGTAGCTCAGTTGGTCTTGGTGTGTGTAATCTTACCCAGAAGGAATGGATCCAATAAATTGTGATTTTTAAAAACCTTTTTTGTTTGAGATTAGTTGCACCCAGATAGTAAATACTTAGTCCCTGAGTGACTAATCTGAATAAACAAGGGGAAATCCTGTTGTGTGTTAAAGGATATGTGTACCTTGAATTCTGTCCGAGACCAGGGGGGTGTTTCACAAAGCAGGATTATGGAGTTAGCTGGATAACTGCATTGAGTGAAACCCAGAACCCTCCCAAATCTGGAACACAGGTAAAAGAGCCGTTCCAGATTTTACTCGGTGCAGTTATCCAGCGAACTCCGTAATCCTGCTTTGTGAAACAGGGCTCAGGGCTTCCGGGGTTGGCCCAGTTTCTTGTTTTGCAGCATCTGATTGGTTCATGCGTTTGAGATGGTAATTTGCAGCCCCTGCAAGTCATATGAAATTGTATTTGAATACAGATGTTTCAGACCCCTGAATTCAGTGTCCCAGACTCAGTTATTACCAACTTGGCAGTTAAGATATCATTGTAACAATTAGACAATTGAATAAAAAATAGCTTGTTTGTGTTTTTATAAATAGTTTTTCTCCCAAGGTATATTAACCTGTTTTAAAATGTTTTTTATTTTTTATAAATGCAGCCATCTATGAGATCTTGCTACATTTTATTGTTGGTCTATTTGATAGTGTAACCTGGGCTGTTTGCAAGCATGTTTGTCAGGATAAAGAAGGATAACAAGTGAGGTTTACATATCTGGATAAAGCTTGGGTAACTTGGCGGGCGTCCAGAAAAATCCATGCCAAATGCCTAAACGCAGACAAGCACTGGCATGTTCTCTTCAGCAGATAAGCTGCATGCTTTCTGAAAAGTAGGGTAAAACATAGCTGAAAAATTAGGCCCATGAGTATCTATCGATTTCATTGAAGTTGTGTCTGGTCTTTTTCCTGGGGGGATGGGGACAGGGAATGGGTAGGGGATCGGAGGGATGGGGTCGGGGATGTGATACCCCTCAAGGTGACACATTTCCAAAAGTGCTCCTCTGGCTCACCTCCAGTCTTCTAGGTTGGTCGGAAGTTGTGAATTGCACTGCTGTTTTATACATATTTGACCGAGTTTGAGAATAAACCTATAAAAGAGCACTTTTCAATGGCTGAGTTCTCTGCTGTCTCTTGTGGTAAAATGACAGTACTGCTGGAGTCGGCGAGTCAACCCTGTTCGTTGGTTGTCGATGCTACCATGTGAAGGGCTGGTTTTCACCAGGTGCAGCTGAGTTTCCCCAGTCTGATCGGGTATTTGTTTATACACTAGGGCCCTGATTTACTCAGACCTTTAGCATATGCAAAACCCAATTTCACACACACAAAACTATAAACGCATCCAATGATTGGTGCAAAACTAATATCATGTCCAATTTTTGGTCATGCTGTTGGTTTTGTGTGTGCTAAAAGGTTTTGCACTCGCCGAAAGTCTTTGTAAATCAGGCCCTAAGGTCATTTGTACAGGGTGAGAGTCGGTCGCATTGGAAGCCTGGTTGAGCTTCATCATTGTGGGACATTCCACTCTGAGCAGAAAAAAGGTTGTGTGTAGCTGTGGATATTTTCTGTACTTAGAATTTCATTCACCCTTCTGACTCCATTAGAGCAACCAGCTGAGGCAGGCGCACACTCTGCTCACGGTTGGATTTCCATCACATTACGAGTTCCCTGTGGCCAAAACTATGACCCAGAATCTACGTCATTAGTGGCTATTTGGCTAAAAATAGTAAGGGCTACCCATCACTCACTGATCTACTGTGGTAGCATTAGCTTAATTAACATCACATTGAAATGTTAATTGCATTATTTTTTTGTTTTCTGACTTTGCTATGTTACCACAACTCATAATATAATGTGAAATTTGCAAAGGCAAAGCTTGTACAATAAAGGTAAAAGCATTGCCCTGCTGTGTAGCTCCATTTTAATTTCACATAATTATATAGAAACTATCGGATCATGTTTTGGGATGATTCTTAAAGGAGACCTTTACTGTGTCTTGGTCAGGATAGCGTCGTGTCTTGATGTCTTTTTGCCAGTCCACATGCACACAGTTGGGCTAAATGCCTTATCAGCTGGGTTAAACCGATCCGGTGCCCGCTGTATGCAAAGGGAGAGAAAAAATAAATATGGCAGCTTGGATTGATGAGTGCTCTGACCATCTGTGAGATTATTGGATGGGTATGCGTCAGGAAGTATGTCCAACAAATTTCAAAAGGCCTCAGTATAACCCTTTTGGCGCAGGACAAAAATGCTGAGAAGACATGTGTAGACATTCTTTGTATGCGTGCGTGTCCAGACCTTGCAACATTAAGCAGGTGGCAGTATTGAGAAATTTTCTATTGGCTCAAAAAAAAAATTTTTTTTTTTTTTCTTTGTTATAACCCATCTGAAACATGTACTGCTTGAATGTAATCACGCTATATAAAATTGCAATTGATCAGGGGTGGGTGGGATATTCTATAATTTCAGTGTCTCATATTTGCCGCCTTGCCTTCACAGGTGGTACGGGCTCGGCTGGAGGAGAGGGGCATTGCTGTTCGGGACGTGAAGCTGAACGGGTCTGCCGCAAGTCATGTGCTGCACCAGGACACAGGGCTGGGCTACAAGGACTTGGACCTGATTTTCGGTCTGGCCCTGACGGATGACCGGGCCTTCAGGCTGGTGAAGGACGTGGTGCTTGACTGCCTGCTGGACTTCCTGCCGCCTGGCGTTAGCCGGGACCGCCTCTCCCCGCTGACACTGAAAGAGGCGTATGTGCAGAAGCTGGTGAAGGTGTGCAACGACACAGACCGCTGGAGCCTCATCTCTCTGTCCAACAACACCGGCAAGAACGTGGAGCTGAAGTTCGTGGACTCGCTGAGGCGGCAGTTCGAGTTCAGCGTGGACTCCTTCCAGATCGGCCTCGACTCCCTGCTGCTCTTCGACAGGTGCTCAGAGACGCCCATGTCGGAGAGCTTCCACCCCACCGTCCTGGGCGAGAGTGTGTACGGGGACTTCCAGGAGGCTCTGGACCACCTCCAGCAGCGAACCATCGCCACGCGCAGCCCTGAGGAGATCCGGGGCGGCGGGCTGCTCAAGTACTGCCACCTGCTGGTGCGGGGGTTCCGGCCCGCCTCAGAGAGCGAGATGAAGTCGCTGCAGCGCTACATGTGCTCGCGCTTCTTCATCGACTTCTCCGACATCGGCGAGCAGCAGCGCAAGCTGGAGGCCTATCTGCAGAACCACTTCAGCGGCATGGAGCATAAGCGCTACGAGTGTTTGGCCACGCTCCACCGCGTGGTGAACGAGAGCACCGTCTGCCTGATGGGCCACGAGCGGCGGCAGACGCTCGGCCTCATCTCCGCCCTGGCGCTGAGGGCGCTGGCCGAACAGAACACCTTTCCGACCGTCACCAACGTCACCTGCTACTACCAGCCTGCCCCCTACGTTAGAGATGTCAACTTCAGCAACTACTATGTGGCGCGTGTCCAGCCTCACACGCCCCTCTGCAGTAGCTCCTTTCAGACCTGGCAGCCATGTAACTGAGGTGCTGGGAGGACTGCTGGGAGCGGGGTCATGATCGCGGCGCACTTTGTTACTGTGGCATTTCTTTTCTCGCCGTAGGCAGGTGACATGGGAACGAGCTCACCACGTTGGCACCGGTGAAGCGGCTTTTGTTTTTCTTTGGAGCTACAGAGGGACAAAAGAAAAATCAACATTTTTTTTTTCTCCCCAAATGTCTGCTCTTCCTCCTGGCAGGACTTTGTTGACCATGTACTGCTGTAAATGTGATTTTGAGCCTATCATTTTGAAAGATTAGCTTTTTTTGTCACCTTTGCAGAACAGAGGCTATAGACTGCTGGTACTTTTTCTTGTGTAGCAAAAAAAAGTTGTGATTGAATTGAAGCACTTTTTGTTTTTTTCCTTGTGTAAGTTTACTCGAAGACTTAACATTTCTGTAACTTTAATGCTGCATTAAATTTTTGTTTGGGGGGGGTGGGGGGGTGAAAAATATAAAGCTGTATTTTCAGACTTTCTTTGAACCAAATGGACCAAAGATAATTTTTGTTTAGAAGGGAATATTACTGTTGCAATTCCAAGTGCCTCAAATACTGAGAACCTCTAAAGTTAGGCTATATTTTTTATCTTCTAGTTTACTGTAAATCTCTATTTTGAGGGACTGTGGCATTCCTATTCAAGTGATTAAAAAATGACAAATGATTCATAGGTTTTTTTGTGTCTTTGTTCCATTCTTGGTTACTTTCTTCCTGGAGGCTATGCAGATGTCATACTTGTGCAAATCTGACACCCAAATATCAGTTTATGCAGTATTCCACTGGACAGGAGAGGAATGTGTAAAGCCTGCCAGTTTGGATACATAGGGGATCTGTCTAAACATGCCCTGCAGAGCAGAACCAATGTCCATTTGGATTTCAGGGGTGTGAACCATGTAGAAATCCTCTTGGATGTGTGACGGGGCATGCTCTCTGTGGGATGCTGTGAACGGAGACAATGACGTCCTTGTGCGCCTACCCACTGTTGCTGCAGGAAATGGATTCCAGTGGGCTTGAATGATGAAATCTCGGTTTGGTTTGCATGTGTATTAAAAGGAGGGCTCCCTTGCACTGCCTGTAGTCAGAAATGGTTAAAATGGAGGCCAGTGGTTATCAAGCACCAGAGGTGTAAAATCCAGGTTCAGAAAGTAAGTCCTCAGTATTTTGTTCCAATCACCCGGATTTGCTAATTGGTGCAATTCTTTAGCCGGTTTAATGGTGGAAGAAACGCATGGTATGACTTTTACTTTCTGACCCCTGGATTGTACACACCTCAAGCACATAGCCATTGCAGATCCAATAATGTTAAGATGGAGCCGTCCGTATAGCTTGAGTCGGCCATATAATGTAATATCTGGAGCTGCAGTAAGGTCGCTCGATCTAAAAGTGAGTGGAGCCATATGAGTCTGCTTATCAAATTCACACTGCCCACCACATCAGCAGAACCTCCCACTGTAAAGCTCAAATCGCCTGAATTTTGCCCGGTAAACGCTTTCCTCAATTTTGTCCTTTGTCTCTAATGTAAATTCAGAATTTGTGGCAGGCTTTCAAAAGTGTGCATGCGTACAGTGTTTCCACTGAATTTAAAAACGAATATTGAATATCCATTTAGCCAAATCCAACAATACAAGTTTAGTGGATTTTTCCACAAATGCTTGACTGAAAACAATCAGTCGGTAATCAGTCATTTCATGATTTACACCAGGGCTACTCAGTTCCAGGTCTACTCAGTTCCAGGTCTTGTGGGCTGCAGGTATTTGTTCCAACCATGCACTCCACCACCTGAACCAAGGAGGTAAAATAATTGGTGGAAATTAGTGTTGTGCATGGTTGGAGCAAATGTCTGCAGACATTAACCCGTAGGACCTGGAGCTGAGTAGCGCTGATTTACACTTTGGTGCCAAGGAGCTGTACAGGCACTTTGGCACTAGCATCTGTGAGACATTGCAATACCAAGATTACATGAAAATCATCTCTTCTCAACCCTTCCCTGTGCAAAGATCTTGATCTTGTGCTGTACTGTCTGCAGTTGGCATATAATACATGATCTAGTAAACAGTTGATAAAATGTAAAATTGAGTTTAAAAATACTCAAATATTAAATATGTTGCTGCAGTCAGGAAAGAGTATTAAAGTAATTCCTTGTTTCTAGTGACCAATTTTTCTACAGCATGTTACAGTAACTAAATTTGGCCTCAATATAACCACAGTGTCTTTGCCTATAAAGCAAGCATGACTAATTACTTCCACAACATTAGAACATGGGTTAGGCAGTCACTGAAATAACTAAAGAAAATCCTGAAATACTGAACTTTCATGTAATAGTTGAGTTTTTTTTTTTTAACAGCCCCTTATTGATCCATTAATCAGGTTCACATATTAGCTATTGGTTGTTGGTTGGACGATTTTAAGTTCTCAGTAGATGCAGCATACACCTGATCCAAGTTTGAAGGCAGATGTGCAGGCGTCACAACGCTAGAATCACACCACACTAATGTGTAAAGAGTACTTGCCTCTGTTGGGAGGACACTAAACTACCAGCTGTGCCCGGGGTTTTTTGGGTCGAAGAGGAAGAGAGGATTGGGTTACCAACATAAACATCCAACTGTTCACTCAATCACTGTTTTGTCTCGCTTTCAGCTCCTGCATGAGTCTGACCATCAGCTTCCTTTCTTTCACACCAAAAATATGGAGCCTGAAAATCACTTCCTTTCAAGGGCTCGAAATTTGGGTGGAAATCTCAGCATACGTATATCAGTGGGAATCTCAAATTGCTTACGAGCCCCTGTGCAAAACAAGATGGGAGAGGGAAAAGCGTGATCTATTTTGACATGTACCGCATGCACAATGAGCCAACACAAAATGAGGCATTGACTCAGTTTGGACCCTTGTTGTATACAATGGAAAGTCAAAGGCTCGACTGTAAATCCATCTTTCCACGCTCCTTTTTTGCTGTCGTCATCCGCAGGAACGTTATTCCCTGTCTTTCCGCCGATTTTGCATGACGGTAATCGATCCAGCTGGGCCGCCTTAAAAGTCTGTAACACAAATAGTTTATGTAGGCTGCGTGCAGAACAGAGGCAGCTGTGAGCTGTGACGCTCTTGCATCCCCCCCCCCCCCCCCCCCTCAGATGGTTTATTCACACAAACGAGCTCCGCTTTGTCTCACAAACGTAACCAAAAAAAAAGAAGCAACACATCCCTCCCTGGCACACCTGATGTGCGCGCTGCACCCCGAGACTTGCTGCCAGTCGGGGCCTGGGGCCAGCTCTGTAATCATATCCACGGGGAATGGGTCACACAGCGTTCAGGCGTGTGTTTCTCAGGTGTTAAAAAAAGCACTGGACGGAGCGCGACAAAGGAGAAGCCTGGGAAAGGACAGGAGGAGGCGGAACCTGAAGCAAGCACAAGAGCCGGAATGTTTTCCCTGTCAGGGGCCTCTTTGTCCTGTCATATTGACACTGTTGTAATAGCATTATGATGCCCTGAACATTTCATTATGCTCTTACTGCCAATAGCACTCGTAGAATGCTTTATTTTTCTCATCCTCAGCAGACATTTTTTTCGATGTCCCGCAGGAATGTTTGCTAAATAGCGAAATGACACAGTGTAACACCCAAAACCACACTGTCAAGTTCAAGTCATTCTAAATCTGTTTTAAAGCCAACATAGAAGGAATATAGTGACATTCCTAGTAATTATATGGATGGGCGGTAGCCTGAGTTTTGCATTGTTTTATTCTTCCAACAAGCAATAAACCTAATAACTGCCATTTGAAATTTAATTGGTTAACAGGTATATTTATGTGTGATGATTAATAATAATTATGAATGGACCAGTAATCATATATTACACTTGTGGGATCCTAATGCTGTCATATCACCTGACAGTTGAATATCAGCCGCCACTATTAGCCAGATAATAGTGCATTACAATAGACAACATTGTGGCTACCAATATTGACTATCTGGAAATACATGATAAGTTCCCCACAATAGCACCTGTGTCAGCTGCCAATGCTGGCATACTGACAGCAAGATCCGAAAGATATACTCTGCACTGTTGCCTATATTGCACTGTAATTGGCTGATAACTCTCATCCAGCTAAATGAGTTTCTGTAATCAACATGGCACCCGCAATAGGGAGTCAAATTATTCACTCTGTTTCCTAACACAGAACCCAGAATGCTGCTCTTCCTATATTCCTGCGGGCAATATCCTCTCCAGCTCGTCACGGTACAGCTAGCGACCGTAACACTGGGCGAATACTGATGTTTCCGACACAACCAACCTTGACTCATTGTCAAGGCCCACTGGGTCATGTCTACAGACCAGATCGATTTACATCCATTTCCTGACTCTGCCTCATTTCCTGCTTCATGTACTATATCATGTCTGGTTTCATTCCCCTGCAGGTTATGTTTGTAGTATGATATCAATTTAGCTTAACTTTGGGGACCACAAAGGGAGGCTGCTGCTCGCACCCCACCACAGCCTATGTGTATGTTTTTTCTCTCTGATTCTGTGAGGCTACAGAGGAAGGAGCTCCTGGGATAGTATGGTGTGGAGCCCTGTTTTTGTCAGCAGAACCCTCCTTTGGGTTGCCTCGAATGTGAGGCAATGTTCTACTCGCTCTGGACACAGCAGAGAATGAAGAACTGTTCTCTATTTTCTGAGAACTTCTGCCTTCTTCAAAAGCTCCTATATCTAAATGAAAAACATCTGCAGAGAAAAAGAAGCCAAGGCCAGGACAATTCAAAGTCCAGCATCAGGCGGTTTGATGCCCAGTCTAATAAATCACATACTGCAGATGGTTTACTCCAGATGGATTCATCCCGTTTGTTCTTAACATGGCCGTTGTTTGCATATTCCCTCTATAACTATGAGGAGAGCCAAAAAGACTGCACTGTTATCTGCTCAGAGTCTCCCCAGATCTCCACTGTTCACCCCACAGCCCTGGGCTCTGGAATCCCTGGTATGAAAATGTTAGAATTCAAGTATTAACTTGTGTTTAGTCCATCTGTTCACCATTTCTGCATTATTGTTGATATCACCCCTGATGCGTAAACTGCTTGCCTGGCATTTACAAACAGTGACAACACCCGACCCCAAGTTGTTTAACTTCTCTGCATTCCGGGATCAAAGGTTCAAGGCAGAGACTCTGGTGTTTCCTATGAGAAAATACTGACTTCTCTCCCTCAGTCAGCACCATGTCTGGGTTTCTGTCCCAGTTCTTTAGCTCAAACTCCCTTTGCCTATGGGTGGTCCTTCTCGCACAGTATCTCCAGGCACCCTCCTCCTTTCTCTGTGGGAACTACGAGAAGAAGGGTCTCGGTAATCTATGAATGTCTTCCTTGCTGACACCGACCAGGAAAACCTCACCAGACGCATTCCTCCCAATATTCATACTTATTGCCTCAGGGAATGAGAATAATGCAAACGTCTAATTATCCCTGTGCTGTCAGGAAAACAGGTATTATGTGTCCCTGTTGTGTTGGATTGCATCTGTTCCTGCACTCTGCCCCCTGAGTAGGTACTTTGTGTGTGAAGTGTACTTTGGTTGTTCCAAGCCGCCACTGGCCAGACTTACTTTTCATATGCTGTGCATTCTGACTGGCAGGATACCCCAAAGGGTATTTTCTTCACATGGCTGTGTGCTTGTGCACCCGTGTCTAATAAAAGGATTTACATATTTTCATAATTTGTTAATCATGGTTTCCCAGCCTTACTGTATGTAGCCAATGATTGTGCACCTCAAACACGAGGTGTGCAATCCCTTATGGCTTAAGCACTGATCCTCATCCTCACCTTTCAACTAAGCACTGCTTCACATTTTTACCTTCCTAAGCACTGCTTCCCATCTTTACCTTCCTCCTAAGCACTGCTTCCCATCTTTACCTTCTTCCTAAGCACTGCTTCCCATCTTTACCTTCTTCCTAAGCACTGCTTCCCATCTTTACCTTCCTCCTAAGCACTGCTTCCCATCTTTAGCTTCCTCCTAAGCACTGCTTCCCATCTTTAGCTTCCTCCTAAGCACTGCTTCCCATCTTTACCTTCTTCCTAAGCACTGCTTCCCATCTTTACCTTCCTCCTAAGCACTGCTTCCCATCTTTAGCTTCCTCCTAAGCACTGCTTCCCATCTTTACCTTCCTCCTAAGCACTGCTTCCCATCTTTACCTTCCTCCTAAGCACTGCTTCCCATCTTTACCTTCCTCCTAAGCACTGCTTCCCATCTTTACCTTCCTCTTAAGCACTGCTTCCCATCTTTACCTTCCTCCTAAGCACTGCTTCCCATCTTTACCTTCTTCCTAAGCACTGCTTCCCATCTTTACCTTCCTCCTAAGCACTGCTTCCTGTCTTTACCTTTGCCCAAAGCCAGGCTATGAATGGCTTCTCCACAAGAATATATTTGTTGTGTCACCTGAGACAAGTAGAGGGGTTCAAATGTGAACCTTTCCATCCAGGATTGTACCCAAGATGTCAGTTACCTCAGCTGACAACCATTTGCTAGTGTACAGGTAGGTGACTCGGATGTTGCCAGAGAAGCTTTCATTTTCATTGCAAGCTGTAGCTTGGTGAATGTTACCTTTGTAAACCTAAATACATTCCAGCTGTCTCAGTATATATCATGTTTTTAATAATTCCAGGCTGGTATGTAATGCTAGAATTTTCATCATGTTGATTAGTACTTAGGAAAAAAAAGGATTAGCACTTATGGTGGAGGGAAAACTCTACAAACTATTTATTTGCATTCTGTAGATTAGCCTTTATCATTGGTGACGCACCAGCTCACATTGTCCACATGTTGCATGCTATATTCATTATATGCTATGAAGATGGAGGTTTCCTGAAGTGATTCAGGTACAGTAATTTGCTAAAGGGTACAACTGCAGTACATTGGTGTGACAGACAGCTGTGTCTGAACATTTCCTATTGGCCAGATAGGGGTGGTCAGTGTCAGATGGCACTTAAAAAGGCCATGGTAACCACTGAAAACACACCCATATAGTCAACATTTATACAAATGATAAGCACACCTTTCGTGTTGACTGAACTAAACAAACCTGTCACACCAGCATTTACTGTGCACTAAGTTCTATGCAAATGAGCAGTTTACAATAGTTAGCCTCTAGGCATTGCTGAAAAGGGCAGCAGTTATCATTAGAGTACATTATGACAGGTTCCGAAAAGTAAAAGTCATAAATCTGCTTTAAAAAAGTTTTGCTTTTTCTACCTCTATGCCACCATATCACACTGACGTCAAACATTGCATACATAAGGTGTTCAGCGTGTGCAGAGGTATGCAGATTCTCACAGCACGTGTTATTTTATTCATCTGAATTTCTGCGTGGAAACTCCCTTACGCGGCTTTCAGCACTGTTTATACATGTGGCCCCTGGACTGGAACCTCTACTTATGGGGCTCTGACTGGAACCAATCTAAAAAGAGAGTTGAGGAGTTAATCACACCAGTGAGGCTGAACGAATCACATTCACATACCACTGAGATACCAGGGAACAGGTGAGGAGACTACTGTGACTGCTGATGTGTGCTAACACACCCAACGTCATCTGGGTGGCAGCATGTTTCAGTGGCTTAGCAGCTGGCTCATACCACAGATCCTGCAGGTACAATTTGTTCAGCTCCTAATCCTGGATTTTTTCAGTAAATATCAAGCTGAATAATATCAACAGTGAACTATGGAAGTCACTGCTGCGTCTACTAATCCAATAAATAAACGTCTGAAAGGTCACATCATACATTCAGGCCTTTCACTTGCATCTCTTACTCTTTTCTTGGCATTCAAATATTCACGTCTGAGTGTTTTTCTAAAGCATGCAAAAATTTACACTCTACTCACTGTCAGCTCACTGTTATCTATGGTCATGACCTGGAACTAAATCAGTATTATGGTAGCTGCTCCAAGAAAAAATATAAAAGACAAGAAAGACTCTATTACATTAATAAATTAAGACTTACAGTGATTTTTTTTCTTTTTGCATATCTGATTACTCTTCAGACAGAATATCAATTCACGTGGCAGGACGCACTTGAATCAAAATGAAGAGATGTTCATGAAGTTAGTGGAGAAGAGGGAATGGGAGTGGATGCCAGGGTAGAGGAGAAGACCAGGGTGACTCTCAGTGGGTTTTAGCTTGGCGTCTAAAGGATGGCCAGCCGTGAACAGGGTCGGAGGAACTCCGGATGACCACGATGTCTGGCCCAGCCGTGAATGGCATTGGAGGAACTCCGACCGACCGTGACGACTGTTCCCCAGGGACTCCGGGCACGATATCCAGTTGGAGCTGAACAGGGGGCGAACTTGGTGTTGGGAACTTGGGTGGTCAGCCTTCTCCATAAGATGAGATTGATCATCACTGAGGAAGTTGGTTAGAGTTGTTGAAGGGGAGGAGGAGTGACCAGGATGCTGTGGGCATTCCTGAGGCTTGAGGTGTCCGATCGCATGTAGGAGTGGTAGGCCTGGGAGTTGTACAGTGTGATCTGGGCTGCCGAGTTGTGACACGGTGGATGCAGCACCGATGTGGAAGGAGTGGCCAGAGGCTGAATTAGTCGGTCGCTGTGTTTTGATAGTGAAGATCAGGGTGTCGCGGTCTACAACGGTGATGTCGGAGATGGTTGGGTGATGAGTGGGGTGGAAGGCTGAGCATGGGGAGGTGAACTCTGAGAATCACAAGAACCCAAAAACACCAGCAGGAGTGGAGGAAGTTGATGGGGTGGAACCTGTGGGCTGCGGGTTGGGGAGAGGAGGGTAGGTGGTTGGAAGGGTTAAGGGTTGAGGGTTAAGGGAAGACAGCCGGGCCTGGACGGTAGATACTACGGGGAGAAGGGTGTCTGAGGCGTGGTAGTTGTGACCCCGCCACATTCCGCTGGGCAGAGGAGAGACAAGAGGGAAGGGTTCAGGGAGGCTTGCTATAGTGTTTGGGGAGCTGGTCGGCCATGATGCGAGGCAGGGCCCGAGGCGGGAATGCAAGCCTGATGGGGAGGCTGATTGGTTGTGCCGGGTGGCCTCCGAGTCGGGTCTGGCCTGGGTTTGGTGGGAGGATTGCTTGGGGATGCTGATAGTGGAACGGATCGATCGCTCGATTCATAGGGAGCTCTCTTTCGGGAGCGGTGCTGGTGAATGCGAGAAATAGCTCATCGTCAGGCGCATGGATTTCCATGGAGGGCTTTTTAGTTCTTTTAAATTGCTAGTTCTTTAAATTACATTTCTTTAGTTAGTTCTCTTTGAACTGTTCACAGTGAGATAGCAGGTACAAATGAAGCATGTTGTTGGTTTGGACTTAAGTAGATGTTCAAGTGATTTGTGGCATGGTTTACAGGTGTGTTGGTGATTAGCTTAGTGGCATGGTTTATAGGTGTTGGTGATTAGTGTGAGGGATGTCAGGTGTGTCGCTGGATGGGGTGGGTGTTAGTTCCTGTGGGTAGAGGATAATTGGTTATGATTCGGTGTGGCCCTCCTCCAGAATTTTTGTTAAAGCTTAACTCCATATGTAGCTTGCTCTCCCTAGTCCAGGGGTAGGGAACCCTGGTCCTGGAGAGCCTCAGGGTCTGCTGGTTTTTGTTTTCACCTTAAATGCAGCAACTACTTAAACCAAAGAAACCAGGTGAGGTGAGTTAACTGTAATCAACTGCTTTAATTGATCAATTAAGTGGGGAGTAACAACTAAAACCAGCAGACCCTGTGGCTCTCCAGGACCAGGGTTCCCTACCCCTGCCCTAGTCAATTTTCACCATCCACTTTGGTAGTTGCAATCTCAGCTTTCTTCACAGCTGGGCTAAAGCTTAGGTGGGACACTACTGTTTCTCCTTTTGACCAATGTGCTTGACCTCTTTTGCACTCACCTAAAGAACATGTTACTGAGCACTGCAAGGTGCCATGCTGGAGGTATCTGTCAATCTCTCCAGTGCTTCAGCTGGACACGACATCAGGGAGGCCTTTCACTCTTGGTTTTCTGTGAGAAAGTGGCCACATAACACATTACACTGCCTTCCTAGGCTTGGGCCGGTCACAACATCTCTGTTCCATTTCTAACTGGAAGAGCAGGGGAGATCAGCCACCTATGATTACGTTTATCTGATAATTTATCCTTTTCCAGGGAGGCTTACATAGCTCACCTTTTACGCACTCCATTTAGAAAGCAGGGTATTTACCAAAGCAATTCTGGCTAAGTACCTTGCCACATTGCCAGCCCAAATGTGTAATTTGTGTGGTGGGTGAAGATGCTTACAGATGTATGATTTGAGCCTAATTTTAGTCTTTAGAGTTCATATTTTTTTTCTCTCATAGAACAACTCAGGTTGAACAGAATAGCAACAGCAGGTTTAAGACGTTGCCTGTTCCGTCAAATTTCTTCTGGAAATTCTTGCTCTCTGAAGTAAGGAATTCCTGCTGTCTTTTAATATTGTCTTGACCTGAAGGAAAATAGGAACTCTAACTCTCCAGCTAGTCTGATCACAAGTCTTGTACAAGAAGAACAGGGTGCTGATATCATTACTATCATAATTGTTTTTAAAATCACAATATTGAAACGGAGACTGACATAAAGACAAAATAAATACAACATACTGATCATAGACAAAATACATGTGTCAGCAAGCTTTATTTATTTTTCTTGAAAGAGAAACCATCAAATGAAGTTCATTTTCATCTCTGCTGCTCACGCTGCTGTTTTATATTTAAGTCTGCCCTTTTTCCTTCATGGCACAAAGATGTTTCATCCAGTTGAACTAAATATTGGGTTAGGTCACGCCATGATGATGACAGTGTGGCCAAGCATGCACTTTGATACTACTGTACAAAGACACAAACTGTATAATCTGGAAAACTATTCTGCTCTCTCTTTATCCTTTTTTTTTGTTTCTTTTGTCTGCCCTGGTCATTCAAATCAGATTTTCTTTTTTTGTCAGACTAGACTAAATTGGAAGCCTACAATAAAGGAAGTTAATGACAAAGAATGCACGGTTCTGTCAGGCTAACATAACAGACTGTACAGTAGACTCGGCTGTGCACAAGACACTAGCTGTTAAGCGCTTTAAAATTCTCATCTTAGAATTTTGTGTGTTTTTTAAATTTTTTTATCTGTAGGCTTCAATGACTTGTTGTGAGCTTGCTTCTAATCTATTAAATTGTTTATTTATTCTTTAACCTTTTTGCTAATGTGTTTCGTGTGTATGTTTTTATTGTTTTCTCCCCAGTTTAGCAGCTTAATCTTCTGCAGTGACCCCTGCCGATTTTGTGGAGTGCCGACTATCACTCTGAGGTGTGCGGCTACTCCTGCTTCTTTTCACTCCACAGGTCACTAGCTGGGCTTCACAGTCATTGCACAGCAGGGCTACATATCATAAGCAGCGCAGTGAAGGTCGACTCCAGACAACAATAAACAGGAGGAGGCACAATGAGACAGGGAGTATCCTGTTGACTGGACCCCCCTCCCAGGGAGATGGTATGAGTATGAACAGTTATTCAGTGGTGAAATGTAGTCAGTAGCATGAACGGTAGCATGATACTCCAACCAATAGCGTCAACGGCTTTTTAATGTTCACAAAAATATAAATTAGCAAACTAAATTACCATGTGAGGGGATGTTGGCAAAGAAAATGTTCAGTTGTATCTCAATGTAAGATATAACACATTATTTAAAACACATGGATAGTCAGAGGATCGACGAGGTGCATTAGGAGCATAAACCTACATTGTAATATCACATTGAGTACGGCTGTAGCACCACCCATGGAAATAAGAGCGCCCTCGCTATTTCCTCTTCTAGATCCATGCAGAGGAGTGCACAGCTGGGCTATATCGGCGCTAAGGTGACCCTTTCTGAAATGTTTAAAGCTTTACATCACAGTGTGTATTCCCCTGTAAACAAATGCTCTATCTGTCAGGCTGCGCAGTGCCATTTATATTTATATTGTTACCATGACAGCAGCCATTTAAGTTTTGAGCCAGTGACGTTAACATGTGGGTGCTCTGATCACAGGGCTTAAGTAGGAGGAAAACATTTCAGATCTTCTCATATTATCTGTGTGGGCAATGGAGAGATTTATTGTGTGTTTGTGTCTATATGTATATCCCATGCTTCTCAGAGCCAGTATTTGGGAGAATGTTGAGCTGTAGCCTATATGAAAAAATCCAATTAATTCTTTGTTGATTTTTTGTTCCCTTGTCAGTCAAGACCAGTAACTTCCAGCTGCGATAGGTGCTTTTTAATTACTTTCTGTTTGAAGAGAGATTCTTAAAAAGAGGTTAATGTGTTTCTAAAAGGTGAAAATGTTACATCCACCCAAAATGTTACAGATTACATCTCCCATTTCAAAAGATGGAGCTAAACCTGCACACCCCTTTAAATGAAAGAATGTAAATGATAAAATGCATGTAGTTTTCCAGTATTTTCCATCCCTGACATCCTGATCCCCACTGGACACCAGTAGCAACTATGAGGGCAAGCCTCAGAGAGGACCAGAAAGTGTATTTACTTAATGTATATCTACACACAGTGAACACCATAATTCCTTGGACGGTGGCACATTTTTTGTCATTTTGATTCTGTACTCTTGCACTTTGAGTTTAAAAGGATACAATGACAATGGGGTTAGTAAGTGCAGACTGTCAACTTTAATTTGAGGATATTTTCATTCATATCAGATGAACCGTTTAGAAATTATAGAACCTTTTGTACATAGTCCCCCCTGTCCAATGAATTATGGTGCTCACGGTATATGCGCATATACAAAAATATTTTGAATGTAACTGTTCAGTATTGCAATGAATACATTATATGTATATCACTCCAGTAGGAAACCTTTTAGCCAGAAAATCTAATTTCCCTCTCAAAGAATGCCTGAGGATGTTCCCATCTTCTGTGGGACCTTGACATTGTGTTTAAGATACGCCGTAAGGTCGACTTGTGCATAGTTCTGCTGATGTTTCCAGTGGTACCAAGGATGCTGCTGGTAGCTTTGCAGCCAATCATGGCAGGAGGGCAGAGGGGAGGGGAGAGGGTGGGGGGGTGAAACCCAGGTTAGAAGTTATCTGCCTAAAAGAAACCTTTCATTTTGGTTGGGAGGATCGGGTGAAGAATGGGGTCAGGTGCATTATGGGAGAGAGTGAGAGAGCAAGAGAGAGAGAAAGAGAGAGAGAAAAAAAGAGGCCAAATGTCCGTTGCTCTCTTCCTCTCAGAGAAGAAGTGGAACTGGGCATTCCTGGCATTGCTGGCTGCTGACACACAATCCCAGCCCTATTCCCCCTGTGCGGGGGTCTGAATGGGCACAGTGTCTGCACTCCGAGACCTGCAGTTTACCCAGCGAGGGGGAGCAGCCTGGGGAGCGGCAGTTCTCCGGCACGGTCCGGGCCCATTGCAGCCCCGTGCGGCTAAACCAAACAAAACCCCGTCTGAGAAGGCACTGTGGAACCGGTGTGTGGGCGCACCGGCGCTAAAAACACACTCTGGAAAATAAACGGGCGGCTCGGGGCCCAAAGAGCAAATATTTGATCAATTCCGAGAGACGAAAAAGGAAGAAGCGGGACGGGGAGAAGGAGGGGAGAGTGGGAGGAAGGGCAGAGATGAAAGGTCGTCCATCGGTGTTTATCCTCCTTTCATTTGCAACACCTTATTATTTTAGGGGCCAGGCTGTACGTGTCCACACCATTAGCATGTTTATTAATGATTATGACTAACCCCCAGCAAGGGATACAGTGTTAAACTGGATGAATCAACAATTTCACATTTTTTGTGGCTTGTTCCTGTGTAATAGTGCAGTAACAGCGTACGATTTTTCAAATTCTGCTGTTTATTATTCTTGTGCAATATTATGGCAAAATTTTTTATAGAATAATTCATGGTTAATTCCTACAAAGAAAGTGTATGATGTATCCTAGCCAAAATCATATGCAATAAATTGCAACAGTATTATCACACCCTTGGCTGACATATGGAATTTTTTTTGTTGGTCAAGGAATAAATCTGATCAGCGTTAGTTTCAATTAGTGTGTGTGTGTGTGTGTGTGTGTGTGTGTGTGTGTGTGAGAGAGAGATTTCTGCTCAGTTAATCTGTCTGGAGATCATGCTTGCTGAGTCACCGAGGTGAAGATTGAGTTACCATCCCTCTGCGACTTCACTGTGCTCTCTTTAGCAGACTTTTTAACCCATCAGTTTCTTCAGACATGGGGAGACAAATCATGTGGACAGACAACTCCTGTGGAGAGACCAGCACAGTATCACACCTTAGAGTGTTGGAAAAATGCTTTGCCATTCATACAAGCATATCTGTTCCGTGCATTTCTCAGGTTCTTTATGTAATGGATATGCCTCTCCATAATGGTGTCTTTGACAGACCCCAATGATTTCTGCTGGTTTTGAATGAAGTGCCATAAGTAAATGTTTTTTAAATTAAAAAGATACTCAATCTATCACGTATTCACACACTTGGGGGGCCTTCTCTCCTCCAGACCTCCTGTAAAATATAAGAAATTCACTCCCTGGCAAAACGAACAACAAAAACAAAGATGGAAAGTTAGGAGTTTTATGGTCACATGCATTATAATGGACTAAATGGCCAATTTCACAAGCTGTATTCATGACACAAAAAAAAAAAACTGAGATATGTTAAGACCTTATGTTTACAGTGTTCTATTTGTAAAAAGTAGACTGTTGAGATATTGATATTTCAACTTTTTACATATTTGTAAAACTATTTACATAAACTAAACAGGCACAATTCAAGGACCTTGGACCAGTCTAGTAGGTTGTTTAGGGGGTTTGATTGCAACCGGTATGACAACCCTATAAATAAAGCTGTTTAAATGTTGTTTATCTATAACTTCAGCAATATATTCAATTTCGGAAAACATTAACATCTGATCTAACTATGCCACATGAACAAAGCTGTACCATATTATCATCAGTAATTAATTGAATATCTTTGTAATACTACCAGTAAAGTTATTACAGTAGATTTTAAATATATCAGTTTATTTTTCTATATTTTTATTATATCTATATTTCTATATTTTTGTTTGTTCAAAACCCACAGGTATACCTTCAGGTGTTTAACACATTTTATAAGTGAAAGATAGTGAAAAGAGCTTACATGTGGACAGAGCTTGAGTTGAAAAGACTGCTTATTCAGAGAGAGCACTTGTACAAAGGCAGCAGAGACTACTCAGATGGCTCGGGGTGAGACAGCTTGTACAGAGACAGTTAATATTTCTGGATATGGTTTATCCATAGTGGTAGCTCTTGTGGAGATAGACAGCCTGACACTCTGGGTCCATGGAGCTTTAGGAGCCACGGGTCCTGGAACACACGCTGCTGATTCAATCAAGAGCGGGAACTGGCCGGAAAAGCAGGGGCCAGATAACGAACTAGGCGTGGCCGCAAAATGTTTCTGACACATGGGAGAAGCTGCGTTGCTGGCAGGTGGTGTGAACGATTTCCAGCGGAGCGGACAGTGAGGGGGGGGCATGAGAGAGATCACAGGGAGAGAGATCATACAAAAGCCGGCTTGGAGAAAGGACATGAGGGAAATGCCATATAGCAACAACATTGCAAGACGGTGAGGACATGAAGAGAGGTCATGCAGATGGACTGTGGCGACAGGCTATGGACAGAGGTTGTGGAGAGAGGGACTGTGGGGACAGGCTATGGACAGAGGTTGTGGAGAGAGGGACTGTGGGGACAGGCTATGGACAGAGGTTGTGGAGAGAGGGACTGTTGGGGACAGGCTATGGACAGAGGTTGTGGAGAGAGGGACTGTGGGGACAGGCTATGGACAGAGGTTGTGGAGAGAGGGACTGTGGAGACAGGCTATGGACAGAGGTTGTGGAGAGAGGGACTGTGGGGACAGGCTATGGACAGAGGTTGTGGAGAGAGGGACTGTGGGGACAGGCTATGGACAGAGGTTGTGGAGAGAGGGACTGTGGGGACAGGCTATGGACAGAGGTTGTGGAGAGAGGGACTGTTGGGGACAGGCTATGGACAGACGTTGTGGAGAGAGGGACTGTGGGGACAGGCTATGGACAGAGGTTGTGGAGAGAGGGACTGTGGGGACAGGCTATGGACAGAGGTTGTGGAGAGAGGGACTGTGGGGACAGGTTATGGACAGAGGTTGTGGAGAGAGGGGACTGTTGGGGACAGGCTATGGACAGACGTTGTGGAGAGAGGGACTGTGGGGACAGGCTATGGACAGAGGTTGTGGAGAGAGGGACTGTGGGGACAGGCTATGGACAGAGGTTGTGGAGAGAGGGACTGTGGGGACAGGTTATGGACAGAGGTTGTGGAGAGAGGGACTGTGGGGGACAGGTTATGGACAGAGGTTGTGGAGAGAGGGACTGTGGGGACAGGCTATGGATAGAGGTTGTGGAGAAAGGGGCTGTGTAGAAGAAGCATTAAAGGAGAGAAACTATGAAGACAGGCCACGGAGAGGGACTCCGTACAGAGCCTCTGTGGGTAGAGAGTAAGCTCATAGACTGTGGAGAGAGATCACACATAGAGCCAGTGGAAAGACACCATGGAGAAAGACATGTACAGGGGCTATGTCCAAGCAGCATTAAGAGTGACTGTCAGGCTGTCTCTCTCACTGCCTTTGGACAGCAGACAGATACATGTGGCCATACTTTCCCTTCAGGCCCTGGCTCCCATCATCTAGGCCTGCTGAGGCCATGCAGACATATTTCAGTCAGGAAGCCTGTGTGAGGATAACAACACATTTATTACACTTGGGACATACTGGTTGAACACAGCTGTGTGGCACTGACCCAGGCCTTTGAGGTCATATGTGTGTATGAGTGCGTGAGTGTATGTGCATTGACTGATTTATATCTGAAGAATGGTTTCCACAGTGGAAACATTCTGTCCTAGGATGAGGCTGCTGGAGAAGCCTCTGCTATGGTCCATTCAGAGGAAAATCACAGTGCCCCACCTGGCGAAGAGCTGAACTGCAGTAGGATTTCTCAGACCGTGTTATGAACTTTTGAACTTTTCATTTACATTTTGAAACAGACTTTTAACCTGTGTCCTTCCTCTGTTTGGCAGCTTTATGCTCTCTCTCTCTCTCTCTCTCTCCTCTCTCTCTCTCTCTCTCTCTCTCTCTCTCTCTCTGAGTGTGTGTACGCACATCAGCAGGGGTCAGAGGTCAGGGATATGTGTTTTTTTTTTTGCAGGGGGCTCAGCAGGGATAAGTGGGGAAGACTGTATAACCGGCAGAAGTGCAAACTCAAGGCAGAGAGTGCAGTAGGGGGACACAGGTCTGGTTTATGGAACCTCAGAGGCCACAGATTTACTGCAGAGGTCCAGAGATTTATCCGCCCTACTTGACTAATCTGCAGCTTGTTGCTTATGCGTCACCGCCAATGTCCCCTATGGAGGAAGCACAAATTTAAGCCATATATATTAGCCAAAGATTTCTAAACCTTTTTGCTATAAATTTACTTGTAATTGTGCTTTCTTACGCCCTGCTTCTCCTTGTCACAGGTCTTTATCCTTTGCACTCTCTGAGATATGATATTTCTGAGTACAGTAAAGGCTCAGAGTGAAATTATTGTGTGGTTATGAACACGCCCCTTTGTGTGGACTGGGCACACTTCAGCAGTTTGATCACATGGTTTCCCTTGCAAGGGTCCTTATTCATCCAGCATGTCAAGAAATCTAAGTAACCTTGTGGTGGTAGCAAAAATTTGGACTTGAATTGTGCAATGTAACCACCTTGAAATGCTATGGTTGAAAGAATGACAATGTCTGAACCTGAAAGGGAAATAACAGTGTCTACATTCTAAGCTGGTAAAATTGTTTGTTTGACCGTCTTGGCAGCGGCGTGACAAGTAAGATTAGAACCAAAGCTTAGAGGAAAATGATGTGCTTTAACTGTGGCTTCATTGGTCTGCCAGGTATAATGTGTATGCTCAGGACTATCATGGTTTCTTTCACATAGACACATTTCTTTCCAGATAAAACATGACATGATGGGTACACTGGTATGTATTCCCTATGTATTGTTGTTTTCTTTAAAAAAAAAAAAACTATACGCACAGATATACAGATAGGAGGATGCATGTTTTTTTCCGTTGGCTCTGAACCGAACAGAATGCAAGGTGTAGGTGTATGACAGAAATCCAATGAAAGAAAACCCACAAATAGAATGGTTATGGTGGAATGGATATGTGCATGTGTATAGCTAAGGAAGACAAGTGAGTGTATGGTTGACAGTTGGGGCTCCAACACTGGAAGTGTATTACTTATCATAAATCTTGACCCACTGGGACGGGTTTTTTTTTATTGAAGAAGGTCAGGTAATCAGGGATCTATACTCACAATACGACGCTGCTGAAATCAGCCTTCTCTGTCCCAGGTGTACAGGCACGGATTGAGATGAAGACTGTGGTGCATACTAGCTGTGCATTAGGCCCGTCCCATACATCCTTCCATGGTCTTTGCGCATGCAGTATTACAGCATGGTTGCCACCATTCATGTCGTCAAGCCTGACACATGTCCGGTGAGGCTTGGCACAACCAAGGGGGAGGGCCATCCCATTGAAATTTGTTAATATTTCCAATGTGCACTCTGAGAGTTACCCATTATTGTACCAGACATATTTTTGTATTTCCCCCAGTGATTATCAGAAGGGGGGGGAGGGGGCTCCCTGCTAGACCTCAGCATCACTGGTGGTAATCCCCCCGACACAGACATACTTCAACCTCCTCAGACCCTCCAGGGACTGTTTGTCCCTGACCCTCACAGACAGACAGACATACAGATGTGGGACTGTGGGCAAGAGAGGATGAGTCAAAAAGGAAAAAATTATAATGATTGGAACTAGAAATGGAACTAAATCTTGTGGTAGAAGTCAACACGCTCCGTGAGACGGGATGCCCACCCAAGTTGCTGGAGCTCATGTTCGGCACGTCAAGGACATTGGCGCAAGCCAGCCAACCCTGCGCGGACCATGAGGAGAGAGAGAGAGAGAGAGGCAGAGGGAAGGGGGGAGGGGAGAGGGGGGGAGGCGAGAGAGAGAGAGAGAGAGAGAGAGAGGGAGAGAGAGAGAGAGAGAGAGAGAGAGAGGGAGAGAGAGAGAGGGAGAGGGAGAGAGAGAGAGAGAATGAGAAGGATCCTGTAACTTTGCTTCATGTCACCGCTACCCCTCTATAATAGTGTGAAGAGTGTAAAACATCTGCTAATTCACCTGGAGCACAAACACACTCAGCGTGCACACACTCATCTTCCTTACACACACACACACACACACACACACACACACACCCACAAATTCTCTCATGGTCTCACACTCACACACATGCAGACCGACATGCATGCTAGCACAGGCACGTACACGCACAGGGGGCAGCAGGGAAGGGATCGCTCAGGACCCAATGAAGGCGAAGCAGCAGGAGCCAACAGGAACTCCTCACTGTTCTGTCTTAGTCTGTCATTCATCACTCCGATTGCTAGTGACCCCAGTGACCACCGTGGGGAGTTATATGTTACATGAGTGCTCGTTCCCTTCTGTGTTTTGGTTGCTTCAGCTTTCTCCGATCCCTTGCTGACGCCATGTGAGGAAGGCCAGGGGTTTATACCATTGGCTTTTCCTGCCTGAAGTTGTCACTCAACAGATGTGCTTTTTGCATAAATATTCTGATTCGCTGGGGGTCACTGGAAGGGCGGGATCACATCACAAAGGTTTGGTACAACCTGTATGGCCGAGGATGAAAGCCTTTTCATTACCCCTGGTAGAAATACAGTTGGCATGTTAAATTTCTCATCATGCTTGTTAAGTCCACATTTGTTGCCTCTTGGGCTCCAGGGATAATTTTTGTACCAGCAGGGGATTATCATTCAGCCCAGCAATTTGTTTTTGTTAATCAGTGCAATTTATTGTACCTGTCTGCTCCAATGATTCTCTCTGTGAGATGGAGGGTGTTTTCGGGAGGGCTTTTTTCTCCTTGTTATTTTCAAACTTTCTGACTGATCTTTTACTGTTTATTACTTGTTGCACAGTGGTGATATTTAGGTAATTAGGGGGTACACTTTAGGTTTTGGGGGGTTTTAGTGGTTTTAGTGAGACGCCGTTATGGCGTCTCAGTCAAATGGTGAGACTGTGTCTCTCCGTCATGGGATATGGTGTGTCACGGACAGCAGCGCCTCTGTAAAATTCATGCTGGTTGCTATTGCAGAACAGGTAGGAGGTGGGAATATTGATTCGGCATCACGGATGAACAAAGCGGTGATGGTTTTCTTAAAAAAAAAAAGTTAGTTTAGTGGGCAAATATAATTGCAAGTGGTCTGTGGGTTAAAGATGTTTTCATGTAGGTGACTTCCGCTATGAAAGTCATCATTTCAAATGTTCCCCTGTTCATTAAAAACGAGGCAATTAAAACAGAACTCGCCCGCGTTTGGAAAATTTGCTTGTGCAATGAAAATGATTCCCCTGGGATGCAAAAATACAGATTTGAAACATGTTTTATCTTTTAGGAGAAAAGATATTTATGTTTTTAAACTCTGCATCGCAAACACTGGATGGGTTCTTCCGTGTGAGGCATGGGGAAACCTCTTTTGCGGTGTTTGCCAGTACGGATAGGTTACGGTGTTTCGAGTGTGGGGATATTGGCCGTATGAAGGGGGCCTGTCCGCATAAGGATGAAAACAGGACGGGATAAGAATGGGGAAAACACGTCAGGCGGTAAATCCAACGAGAAGGCCGGTGAAAAATTGAACGGGGAGACTGTTGTGGAGCCTGGTGGGAGGGCAGGTGGGGAGGATGTGGTTGTACCTGAGGCTCAGGCAGAAGGGTAACCACAGACTGATGATCCCCAGGAAGGGACTAGTGCTTCCACCTGCGCAGGAGTGGTATGGGGCAGTCTACCGAGAGGATGAAAGGTAGAGTGGGGGAATGTTCTCACAAGCGCAGAACAAGCTGATGTAAATGAGAGTGTGAGCGGCACTCGCTCTTCCTATGAGTGTCTCTGAGGCGGGCAGTGCAGTTGCAGATGGAGGTAAAGAGGTCGATAGTGGAAGCCGGGGTAAATAAGCATGAAGGAAGAGGAGGGAAACTCTCGGTGTTATCAAACACTACGGAAAGTCAAGCAGGGGACCGGACTTTTTATAGTTTTGTGGAATTAAGTGATTATCTAGATAAAACAAAGGGGAAAGTGGTAAATGTCTTGAAATCTTTTCCGGACGGGGAGAAATTCCTGCACTCCCCGGTGAATCGTTAGTGAAAAATCTAGGAAGCGTTTTAAAGGAGAGAGCGAAGGGGCTCTTGTAAGAGCGAGATTCATCTCCTTGAAGGATATGGATGCCCCAAGTTCATTCTTTTTTATTTGGAAGAAAAGGTGGTGGCACCAAATGATTTACACTGCATAAAGCTTCCTGGGGGGGAGGGTGTCCACTGACCCTGGGGAAATCCGTGATGCAGCAGTGCAGTTTTACACTGATCGTTACAAAGCAGAGGAGGTGGACAAGCAGCAGTTCTCTGTCCTCCACAGCTTAGCCCAGAGGATAAGGCAGTTTTAGATTCTGTACTCAGTATGCAGGAGCTTACAGAGGTGGCGGGACAAATGTCACCTGGCTGTGCCCCGGGTATTGATGGCCTGCCTGTGGAGTTTTATAAGAGGTTTTGAGCGTGTATTGGTGAGTACTTATATGACATGTTTATGGAGGGTGTGGTAAATGGAGAACTTCCACAAAAGCTGTTGCCGGGGCCGTGTTAACACTCCTCCCAAAAAAAGGTGATTTATGTTTAGCACTTCTTTGTACAGATTTTAAGTTATTTTCAAAAACAATTGCAAACAGAATTAAGGGAACCAAAGCAGCACTAGTGCATAACGATCAGTCTTTTTGTGTCCCTGATCGTACAATCAGGGATAATTTGTTTTTAATGAGACATTTTTATTGAATTGACAGAGGTGTACAACCTGAGTGTTGGGGCTACTTGCTATTGACCAGGAAAAAGCATTTGATCAAGTTGATCATGAGTACCTGCTGGAGACCCTGAAGGCTTTTGGTTTTGGGGAGGGACTGGTGTCTATGGTAAACTTGCTTTATAGCAAGGCATCCTGACTGGTAAAGGTGGCAGAGGGGCTCAGCAGGCCGATTGGTGTGCACAGGGGTATCAGACAGGGGTGTCCTTTGTCGGGACTCCTGTACAGCTCGGCCATTGGAGCCTTTGCTGTGCCAGATACGGCACAGATTGAGGATCAAATAGTGCCAGGTGCAATTTTAGCCAAAACGGCAATTAAGGTCTCAGCTTATGCTGATGACATTACAGTGGTGGTCAGAGATCAGGAGGACCTGCATGCTTTGGTTGGCTGTTTTTCAAACCTATGAGCAGGCCTCTTCAGCCAGGAATAAACTGGGGAAAAGGTGAGGCTCTGCTCTGTGGGTCATGGCAGGACAGGATTGCTCCCAGGCTGCCGGGTAACCTAGCCTGGAAAAGGGAGAGGCTTAAGTTTTGGGGGTGTACCTGGTCCTGGGGACTAGGCAGTACACCCTAAAGAACTGGATAGTGCACTGGATAAAGCGTGTGCCAGGATGTCTAAGTGGAAGTGGCTCCTCTCTCAGGTTTCTTTTAGGGGGTGGGTGCTGATCCTCAATAATTTAGTTGCCTCTGCTCTCTGGCATAAGCTTTCTCTTTTAACCCCACCAAAGGGTTTCCTCAGTGAGCTACAAAAGACCATGGTTAACTTTTTTTGGTCCGGGCAGCACTGGCTCAGAGCAGCAGTGCTGTATCTGCCCTTGCAGGAAGGGGGGGCAGGGTCTTATCGACCTGGAGAGCCGTGTGATGGCTTTCCGCCTACAGGCCGCACAGAGGCTGTGTTACCATGCTGATGTCAGCTGGAGGGAGACTGCTTGTGCCCTGCTGAGGATGGCAGGGGGATTGAGACTGGACCAGCATCTCCTGCTTATGAACATGCAGGGGGGCAAGCACTGTGGGCCTTCCTGTCTTCTATACCTCCATGTTGAGGGTCTGGTCGGACGTTTTTATCAAGCAGCAAGGGGCCATTTGGGGGCTCGAAGAGCCTCTCTTCAACAGCCCACTGCTGAGACTGTCATCACAGGCGTTGGCCAGCCTTAGAGTTAATTTGGTGGAGGGCTGGCTTGATGAAGCTGTGGTGCACGGAGGACGGTGGTTGGAGAGACGCAGCAGCCATTGCTGCACATTCAGTGCGGCTGGTGGAGAAAGTCCTGGTAGGAATAAAGGCGGTTCTGCCTTTCCCACCCACCGAGAGCAATGTTGTTGTTGCATCACACCATAAGGAGGCCCCTGCTTTCCCACGCATCCACGTACAGGCGGCAGTGGGGGAGTGGCAGGAGGAACAGGAGAAGCTCCTAACTTTTAGGACACCACTGTTGGGGCAGTTTGACGCTGTGAGTAAGAGGGCACTGTACATAGTGTGTGTAAAGGTTTGGCACTTTCTTTCCCTGGGAGAGGGCAGGTGTTTGGCAGGGGTTGGGTCAAAATCTTACACCTGCTTTGAAAAATTGGAGGCTGTTGTACAAGGCTCCTTTACCAAAGCGGTCAGGAGACCCTCCAGTGGAAGCTTATTCACGGAGCCATAGCCACTAATAGACACCTGGCACACATAGATCCTGCACTGGGGGAGGACTGCCCCTTCTGTGGGAAGGGGGAAACAGTCTATCATTTATTCCGCGCAATGCGGACCGTTTGTCTGCGTTGTTCGCTTTGTTGCGGGACATGTGTGGGAGGCTAGACTTCTTCTTTGATACGGAGGTATTCATTCTGGGTCCGGGGTACATTGCTAAACAAAAAACATAGACTCTCGCTGATTAATTTTTTATTCGGGGCAGGCTAAGCTCGCAATTTGGATTACGAGAAGGAACAGGATCCAAGAGGGGCAGACAACGGTTTCCTGTACTCATTTTTAGGGGGATGGCTTTAGAGCTTCTCCAAATAGAGTATGCGTTTTTTTAGTCTCTGCAACAACATAGATGGTTTTATAAAAATATGGTGTATAAATGAGGCTATCTGTACTGTAGACAAATGATGGGGCCTATATGGAGGGCTTTTAAACCGATTTTGTAAGTTTAATTGTTTTACTGAAAGTCTGCTTTGATGGTTTTATAGGTTCATATTGGTTTTATTGTGGTGTTACTATTTATTTATTTATTTATTTACTCTCATATTGTCCCTTTATCTTCCTTTTAAACATTTTGATTAAATGGAAGTTATAGTATTTTAGTTTGTTCTATAAATACTTATTTGAATTGTTAAATAAAGGTGCCATAAAAATAAAAATAAATCTCTCTTCTCTCTCTCTCTCACACACACACTCACATATACACATTCAAATAGCTTTTACACTTAAACATAAAGACAGATCATAAAAGTACATAACTATAACTGTCACAGTAAACAACAACAGCAATACTAACTAATAATAATGATACGATGAGAATAGTCATCATCATCTTCACCATTATCATCATTACTACCAGCTTTCTCTCTCTCTCTCTCTCTCTCTCTCTCTCTCTCTCTCTCTTTCTCTCTCTCTCTCTCTCCTCTCCTCTCTCTCTCTCTCTCTCTCTCTCTCTCTCTCTCTCTCATACACACACAATCTGCTACAATCCAGTTAAGCACTGAGAATGTATTTTCAGTGATAAAATGAGGATGTGGAATCTTTAATATGGCACCTGGGACATCTACCCTCAAGTTCTCATTGCGTGAGGCCAAGCAGAAAGGACGAGCTGACGATAAGACATCAGGGTTTTCCTCCAGTTCAATTTATGAGAACTTCCTTCGGCTGAGCCAAGCTCTTATTCCGTGGGGACAATGTAGCTTAGCTCCACACAGCACAAAGGATGAGTTAGTGATACGAGCAAGGTGTGCTTTCGATTGTTCAGTTATGTCATCCATTGTGTTCCACCTCAAACCCCGGTTTGGCGTGACAAGCACGACACAAACGTTACCAAGGTTCCCCTGCCTGTTGTTTTGGTGACTAGAGGGCCGCCGGTCATCACAAGCGTTTGAGCATATCTGTATGTTTGTTTAGTGAATGCTGATCCATGTAGGATGATCCCAAGAAATGATCAACGATGAATTATCTCTGGATCTTCACAAGCATTTACGCATGATCCATGTAGGATGGTGCTACAAAATGTTCAATTAAATTATCTCTGGATCTTCAATGAAGACATTTGATTAAGCATTAGATGTGGGCGCCCCAAGACCACCCCTCCCTTTATTATTGCCTCACATTTATACTATCCACTCCCTGTCCTCTCCTGTCTGTCTTTCTACTGCATAAGAACAATCCTTTCAAACTGTAGTCTGTAGCAACTCTTCAAAGTAGCAGCAAAGAGTCGTTGATGGATTGATGACCTACAGGTATATAACCGACACTGAAGACTAGATAAATAGCCATTAAACGTCATTTTGCGTACACTTTTCTTCTGACAGCCCAGGGTATCTGGAGTCCTGTGTAGTTGATGGTAGTCTTCATGTTGGATCTAGTTAGGCTAAGTAAAACCGTTCTCAGTTTCCAGTGTATTGCCAAGATATCAATGAATGCGGTGCAGACAGATGGAAACTCAGAAATAGAATAACGTCGCACAGTGTATTCCTGGTAATGGATTTTTTTATTTATTTATTTAAGTCCAACCAAAGTTTTGGCGACAAAATCCTTCTCCTCAGGGATCCCTCATATTTTATTTTTATGCTATAATACTGTTATTATTATATTTTCCACTCTTCCCTATCATAATATTTTTTTTCTGTCACTTGAATATCCTTTGCTCATGGTCACATACTGGGAAACCGCTAAACGCCAAACTAAATACTAGAAAAAAAACGAGAAGAGTAAATACTATGAATTAGTTCAACTTGTATCCCAAAATATCTCTCCCTCTCTCTTTCTTTCACTCACTCGCTCATGCACACACGCACACACGCACACACACACACACACACACACACACGCGTGCACACACAAATGCACACACACAATTACACACACAAGTAGAGTGCATGCTTTTCTATTTGGAATGCTGTATGACGGAAATGCACAATAGGGGGTGGGGTGGTACTTACATAACGGAGTGATGAAACCTGCCACGGTGGTGGGAATTGAAACTTGACTAAAGTGTTGACTGCCTGCTGCCTGAAAATGTGCTTATTTTACATGCAAGGAATTGTTTCTTGGAGGCCAACCTGAAAGGGGTTTTGGGGGATGTCTTTTGGCTTTTTTAAGCCCTCTTTTTCATTTGTATGACTCACCCCCCTCAGTCCTATTCCAGGTATTTATGGGTTTTGTCCAGGAAACTTCCATGTTTGTTTTGGTTCATTTATATCCACACATGCTGAGCAAGAATTTTCTCTTTTTACTTTAATTTCCACACCAACAGTAGTTACACATTATGACACGCCAGGAAGGCTAAGAATGCTACACCTATAGGGGTAGGTATAGGTGTGTATATTAATATACTGTGATCGATTTATGTCACAGTGTTGCTCTTGTGCTGTTTTCTGACTAATTTCAAGTAAATAAAATTAAATTTTATGAACTCCCACGGAGGTCTCAACCTGACACACCATATTGCTGTTAATGGCAGTTCAGAAAGGTTAGATGAAGAACGGAGAAGGGCGTCTCTCTGCTCTGAAGGGGGGTCAACCGCACTCACAAAACAGCTTCCCTATCAGCCAGCACATTGTGCTCCACGTCTTTGTGACACGAAAAGGACAGGCGCCCAAATGTCACGGAATCTGTTTTCAAACTGCCCCCCCTGAGGCGTTTCAAGCTGGCATCACTGGGAATATCGGTGTCAGGCTTCGTAGTTTTATTAGGGCGAACGCAGCCAGTGAGGTTTTTTTCCCTTTTGTCCTGGACGGTTTCGTTCCGCAGTGTTTATTGTGCTTTTATAATAACATGGCTCCAGGGGTGAAGCGTGAGTAGCGATTCCCAGCCATTCATCAGTTTGTTTAAGCTGGAAGAAATCCCCTGTCTCTGTTTCTCTGTTTGTTCCAGTGGAAAACTCCAGTAGAGTGTTTTTTCACTTTATTATTTTAGAAAGTTCTGTTATGCCTCTCCACAGATGGCAAATTGCAGACTGCTGCATTTCCTCTGCTGTCACTGGCCTGGAGTTTAATTGCATCTTTCACTTTTGATAACCGTGACAGACGAGCAGTCCTGAAGTTTCAGGATTATTATAATGTGTTTTTTACTTACTGTAATCGTCCTTAATGAACTATTAACTGAGTCTTTATAAGTCATGGGTTTATGGTTTACTAACTGTAATCATATCCATGTGCCATTGCAAAGGTTTAGCCAATGGCATTCTCATTAAAG
>CM056390.1:32263656-32335395 GCA_029718625.1 Synaphobranchus kaupii | reverse complement strand
CCTCTCCTCCAGGCGGCAATCCGGAAAGAACTGAATGAGTATAAGGGCTCTGAGATGGAGGTCCATGAAAGAAGCCGGATCAACACCAGGTGATCAGCAAGTCCATTGAATATTCAGTTGGCATCACTCGTAAAATGGCATCTTCATATATGCATTAAATTATACGTATGAAAGACTGGTGTCATGAAGGGCACTTGTCGGCGTGTAATGAAACATAACCAGTGATTTCCTTTATTAATATAGAGCATGTATCGGTCTTTCATAAAGCTGTATTGGTCAAACAGATTGACTGTTGATTGAGGATCTTTGCAAGTGTTCATTTTCCTGTTTGTCCTCTTCCTCCCTCCATGCAGATTCCATCGGCCATAGCCAATCACATAACATCCGGGGAGAAAATAAAAGAACAGCATGCATAGCTTCTGCATGGAGGTCATATGGTCTTGGTTCTCCTCCAAGCGTGGCATTCATGAATGACATGGTAACAAACACTGTGCGTATAAGGAAGTGCCACACCTTCTCCTAATCGTGTCGCAAAGGAGCAGCAGGACGCTGATGATGCAACACGTTTTGCATTCCGGGAATCTGGGGGAACCTAGTGCCAATGCAGCGGAGAGGAGAGGGGGGAGGCTCTGTAACCGTGCTGCGCTACCTGGCCAGCAAGGGGCGCCATCACATCTCTCCTTCAAAAGGAAAAGTCCTGGTGGCTTTTATCTGCTTTTATTTTACTCTGATTATCTTTTATTCGTTCAGGCAAAGTATTGATAACGTTAATATTAATTGACAAATGACAACGGCAATTATTTAAGTGATGAGACGTAATTGTGGGAGAACTGTGTTGTATGCGTGTGTGCCTGCATATGTGCGTGCACACACGTGTGCACGTGTTTGACTACAAGAGCACACGATAAAATGTCCAAATATATATGCATACCTGTTGCAATTGTACACATGTATGTATATGTTTGATCGTATGTGCAGAATATGCACATGTAAGTGTGTGTGTGCATTTTGCCAGTGTTTTTTAAAAAGTTTTTTTCTTAGCCCAACATGGAAAGGCTTAGTAATCGAAAAACGTTACTTATGCACTACAATCTTACTGTTTCACATGTGAAATAATTGCATTGATTGAGATGCAGTCTGGTTCTCATTTTGCCATCAGTATATTACTTGTACAACCAGTGACCTTTAAAGTGCCTTTTTACTGTATTTGTCCCTATTGTTGCTTTATTTTATTATTACCTGATAGTTATCTGAAAATGTATTGGTGAAAGAAATTATTGATATTTTCCCCTTGACCATGTAAACAAAATTCAAAATGAGTGCAATTGATTGACAGGGGGAAAATTATTGATGACTACTGTCAAATGTGTACAGTGCTCTGGGCCAGAAGAACGTTTCTGCTATATTCATAAACAATAATCACACCAATTGTTCTGTATATCTTGAATTCTCACTGTAAAAAGGATTTTTACAATAATAAAAGTATTATAGGTTTGTTTTTATAAAGGAAAACATAGCATATGATTCAATTGAATTTTGAGAACAGGGCTATACAAGTATGCACATTTTTATTTTGTTGTACATTTTATTTTTTATAAAACAAAATTTATGGAAAGGCTGACAGCAGAGTTTGTTAAGCTATAAACAGTCACTGCAGATTCAAATTAAAGACTTACAGAAATTCAGTCTGCCTTGTATGAGCTTTCATTTGTGAAAAATGACTGCATTGATTTTCAGTAAATGTAGCTGTTTTAGCCTATATTTTGGCCTATAGTATAAAATGTAAAACTAAAAATTAGTTGGTCTAATGGACAGGTACTTACACATTATTCTGATGGACAGGTACTTTGTAAACGTAAATTGCCAAGTGGTTTTCATTGTTACTCGCAATTTGTCAATTAAAGCAGTTCATCCTTTAGGCACCCGATTCCTCAGAACTGAAAGGGTTGCTGGTTTTAGGGTGGAAAGAAAGACCAGCAGTCCTGTGTAAATATAATAAATAAAATATCAAGTCTTTTTATATCCTTTTATACCCAGTCATGATACCATCACCTGTTTACCTGTGGAATGGCAAACAGGTGTTTTTTTAACTTCGTTTTTTTAACTTTTTTAACGTCTTTTTTTTGGCCCTGTCCCAACTTTTTTGGAATGTGTTGCAGGCATCAAATTCGGAAATAGCGTTCAATTAAATATATGTAAAAGAGAATTTACAAATCACTGATTTCTGCTTTTATGTGTATTTTACATATACTGTCCCAACTTTTTTGGAATTAGGGTTGTAATAATACAAACCCCAATTCCAAAAGTTTTATTTTTTCACAGAGTTCAATAGGAAAATGAGTCAGGAGAAACAACCCTTAAATTGATCCATCCATATCTACTGCATATCTGGCAGCAGAGTGATGGTTTGAGGCTTGTTTGATACCTCAGACCCTTGATGACTTACAGCCATTTAGCCAACCATAGGTTCCATAGTATTCCCGTGTAATTTGCAACTTAATCTAGTCCCACCCCCCAATTCCCATAGAGATCCATTCAAATGCAGAAGTTATAGTACCGCTTGTAAGAGTACCTGAATATAAGATATCAAGAGTCTTTTGATATCCTTTTATACCCAGTCATGATGGCATCACCTGTTTACCTGTGGAATGTTCCAAACAGGTGTTTTTAGAACTTCCCAGTATTTATTTATTTTTGGCTCCTGTCCCAACTTTTTTGGAAATTCGACTTAGCATATATTTTAAATAAATCAAAAAAGGTAAACATTTAGTTTTCAGTTAAATGTATGTAAAAAATCACACCCAGGTGGTGAAGTAAGCGGTGCAGGTTTTGAGCAATCATTTGGTGATATTTTTACATTATGCTTATTAATTACTATACTTACAGACATTGCATTTAACAAACATGTAAAAGAGAGATAGAAAGATATAAAAGGACAACCATTGGTATTTCAGAAGAAACAGGAAATATGACAGTTAGTACTCTGATAACAAACAGGAAAGATTACAGTTACTTGAACAATATCAATGGAATTCCAAACTCAACAAGAGGGTGCATGGATTGTTGGGCCGTTCCATAACTGACTGGGTCCAGCAGAACACTGGTGGTAGATTTTGTATTGATTTTGCTTCGGGGGGTTGCTACGGCGACTCACCTTGCTAGCAGGTGGAATGTTCAAAACTCAACTCTAGCGGCAGCTGGTCATTTAAATTTCAAACCCATTTTCTAACTTGTGACCACGACTACAGTTTTTAAGATACACAAGACATATTATATACAGATGTGCATCTGGTTCCCAGGATTCCTACGGTGTGAATATCTAAGCTGTTTTTTGAGATGTCTGAAGCTGGGCATGCTTTTCTCAAGCTACTATTGTATTGCCGGGCATGTGACGTATAGGCGACTCCTGATTGGTTTAAATCTCATGACGGACGGACACACATGTCACGTATAGAAGCGGCTGCACCGCTTAAAAAGAATTTACAAATCACCGCTTTCTGCTTTTATGTGCATTTTACAAACTGTCCCAACTTTTTTGGAATTCGGGTTTGTATGTATTGTTTCCCTGACCCTCCCCTAACCCCTTCTCTATGATCCTTCAGCCCCTTTATCCCAGCCTCCCCTGACCCTCCTTCCTCCCGTTGCCCCTCCTCTCCCAATTGCTGGACTCTACATAAATCATCTTATTCGAACATGGCCTAACAACTATCTGACTTTTCAGCTGAGCGCCGTGAGGAGAGTCACTAGGGAATGAGGCTGAATATATTGAAGAAAGAAAAATAGAAATAAATGAATATATAGAATTTCTTAAGAAACTGTTTAACTGATTCTATAGGCTGTAAGTGATAGCTGAGTACCAATTTACATGACACTTCCTTTCATTAAATCAGTAGGCTATTATCAAGTTAACAGTTCACACAGTTATCAGAACGTGCATAATGTAAATAACCTTGATTGTTATTGTAGTTTCTCTCATAGACTAATGCCATTGTCATTTACAATTGTTCTTCAATATATTCAATTTTTCAATGTTTATGAAATTGTCATATTGTCAATATGATATTGTGAAATATCGAGGTTGTGTTTCTGAAAGTGGTAGGCCTGCATTTCAACTGTGAATTTGTTCAATGCAACCACCAATGTATTTAACGTTAATATGATACCTTTGTCTGTGACTTAGTAACGTTACTTTAATTTTAACAGGTCAAAAACTACAACAACTAATAGAGTACTCAAGTGACTACGTCACGCTGGTTTCGGAAGTAAATTCCCCATTCATTTAGAGCGTAGACATTAACTAAAGCTTACTTTTAAACCATTTCTACTGATTATGTCTTACCGTCAATTTCCCGGATTGTTCAATATAACACCCGTTCGCAAACTATGTCGTTTTTCTGGACCAGCTTCGAGTATATTTTACGTTTTAGTATTTTTTTTTTGTGAACATCCCAGCGCTGGCACTGTTTAAAAACTACACGTCCCATAATTCCCTCCGAACGAGCAGCCTTATCTCCAGACGTTTTCATATAACGTTAGCCAGCAGTAGCACACAGCTCCGTTTTTAAACACTTTTTTCTAACGTTAGCTAGCTAGCTTGAAGGACTTAAAGCTAGAATTGCTTCATGTGGTTAACCGTAGCATAGTTTCTGACCTTGTCGGGCGGGCTTCTTTACTTAGCAAGCTAACGTTAGCTTGTCTTGAGCGGCACGAGCCTACTCCCATCTGCCACAGAGCAGAGAGACGAGATGATGATATCTTATTGGTCGAGAACCACCCGCGCGTTGCAGTACTGGATATGTAGTCCGTTAAAGTGGACTACAAGTCGAACTACAATCATTAATGCATTACTTTAAAAAATAAAAACATTGGAACATGCGATATATGGTCTACATGCTTGTACCACACAGGCTAATCCAGGAACGTTTCGGCTCATTCTATGAGTCAGATTTCAAGAAATAGTCGGTAGTCTCCGAAGCCCATTCTATTTTCCATAGGGAATTTACTTCCGAAACCAGACTCCGCCCACGACTGACGTACTCACTTGAGTACTCTATTGTGATCATTCATTACGTGCTATGACGAGAGCAAACGGGAGCAAAGGTCTTTTTTCGTTTTGGTGTCCTCCAGTGGTGTTTCACGTTGAGAGCATTTCTGACGTTAGTACGTTCTCAAAGTAGGTAACAACGCAGCCGAAACATGCGTTGTTACTATATATTTTTTCCCGAATATCAGGACTTTGATTAGTTAAGAACTTTGGTCGTTAAACATTGTAGCTTAGCAACAACACTGACGCGAATGCTCGTCACTAATAGAAATGGAACATGGTGACGCTGATGTTAGTCTCGTTACAATGTAGAAAGCAAATAAAAATAAAAACTGTCAATGGAGTGTTTATGTAAACGAAATGAAAAGCACACTATGCAAAGGCCGGACCCCTGACCTATTTTCTCTGGCAAGTTTGGAGGCGATCGGAGGAACGGTGCGGGGTCCAAATCTGGACAGACGAACACACCGCTCTCCAATTATAGTAGTAGGATGCACTTTATATGTTCATTGTTGTACTGTCCGAGCCTAGGCTATATGGCCTATTATCTTAAAATAGCCGTATTATTTTATTTTCGTTCGTATAGTAATATCACCTTTCCTCTCCTGAATTATTCTTTTACACAGAATAAATCAGGGCCTGCCACTGTCTCTGGCATATATTATTGCCGTTTCGCCTATAATTAGTTTTAACGAGATAAATACATAACAAAATGGAAATACCAGTAGGGCTATTTTCTAGTAAGACACTCGGCATGGGTATGGCTCATGTTTTGACTGGCATCCCAGATAGCAAGCGAACGTTGAATCGACGTAGATTCAATGTGGAATTCCGACGTTGATTCAACATCAATTTGCTCATCGAGATCACGTTGACAATGTCACAATACCGACAAATATTGAATAATCAAGGTTAAATATTTACATGATATTTAAAAGTTTTAATGTTTGTTGCCATCACTGACACTCCATTAGCTTTCAACGTGATTTCGATGAGCAAACTGATGTTGAATCCACGTCGGAATTCCGCATTTAATCTACGTCGATTCAACGTTCGCTTGCTATCTGGGTAATTAAAGGGAGAAAGTTGCGCACCTCTACTGGGGAACGGGGATGAGTGCAGACACCAACCATACAGCATGGAGAGTGTATTCTTAATACCTGCACCTTGCAGACAGATATGCATTAAGGGAGGTTGTAAATTAATGATGAATGGTCTCCTCCGCATTCATTAAAGAGTGATTTTGAATTTAAAAAATATTATGTTCAAACTTTATTTGCATAGCCACCAGATCGTGTGAGCGGAGTTGAGCGAAACACTAGTTTTGAATCAAATTATTTCAATAATCTGGACAGCTCATGCTATTTCTTCACCACAACAGGAAAAGATGACGAATGCGATTGTTACCAATATTCAACAAAGGGATTAGTATCCACAAATTATGGAAAGTTTATATTTTAGATTTATATAACAAGGAATACAACAAAAATACTCAAATGTGTGTGTAATGCACACGTTGCCTAAAGAAAAAACTGTGTTATAGCCTAATTATAGGGACAATTACTGAAGGAAAACAGAAAAATAGTAGGCTAACAAGGTTATCACCCTTATGCATTTAGGACATGGGAAAGGAAGGAATCATGGCGAAAGTGAACTTTGTCCAATAATAGCCTGCCTTAATGAATAAAATCACAACAGGTGGTCAAAGTGGGGATTTGAACATGTATAGCCACAATGTAACATAATAGCCACAATGTAAAATATAATTCACACCACCATTACATAAAAAATACCCCTTGGCTGCACTAAAAATTTCGCCATTAATCAGAAAGGATTTTAACCAGTTTACATCGAAATCAATGGCTTGCAGAACACCAAATTCTAAATTCCCAACCTCGCTTTTTCCATCTGCTACCTAATCGTCCCCCAGTTTAATTGGCAACAAATTGTTCTCTCCCTCTCCGTCTGGTGAGCATACTGGTGCAAAATGGCTGCCGTTGCATCATCCAGGTGAGTGCTGTACATTGGTGGCGGTTGAGGCCAGTCCCCCCTCATCATTGTAAAGTGCTTTGAGTGTGAGAAAGACGCTATATAAATGCCAGGCATTATTATTATTAATTATTCATGTCCACCAGAGGGAGCTATTCTGACTAATTGACTGAGTACCCATAATGCATTTCATCTACTATCGCACATCTGTGAATGTGTGCATATTTCGATTGACACCGTTTACTCTCAATGCTTTTTATGTGCTAACACAATGTTTTGTGTATATAAATATGTGTCAACATGCCATGCAAATGCTTTGTAAGTATGTCTGTTTAGAAACAGATAAGTAACTAAATAAGTAACTAAAGAGTCAAAAAGAAGTTCAAATGAATCAGCAAACAGGTTTATTTCTGGGTACCTAATGTATGTGTTTTCCAATGAATCCATTCTGATTACCCACAATGCATTTCATGTATTATTGCAAACCATGAATGTAAGAGTATGGTATTTGATGTACGTAGTAACAAGGCAAATTGCACTGTTCACCTGGTTTGCTCCTTTTTTGGGGACACATTAAATGCATAATCAAAATAATACATATATTTTTGTGGAATTCTTTATTTAAGAAAACAAGGATATTCCCTGTTTTGCACATTTACTTAAAATGATTTATTTTATTTGAAAATGGCAATCTTTTTAAGCAACTCTAAAATATGCTATTTCTAGAGTAAGTCATTTGGTTTAAATAAATAAGCAAAGTAGGGAATATCCTTATTTATAAAATTAAATTCCCCAAAAATATGCCTGTCTACTTTTGGCTACACATTGTCCCCTAAAAAGGAGCCAACCAGGTACACCGTGGGATTGGCCTTCTTTCTACATCCATAAAATACTGTCAGAATCTGTGATTTCTTTTCAGGGTTGCCAGATGCTTAAATCTGGGTAGTTTTGGATGGCAGACCTGGCCTACCCGAAACAAAAACCCAGGGACGCCAGATCGAAAAATCCCCCATTTGAGGGGAAAAAACTCCCAAAGATCCCTTGTTTGGGGGATTTTTTTAAGAAAACTTTTCGAAAATCTGGCAACCCTGAAAATGTATGCTTCAATTAATTCTCATTAAAAAGTTCAGATTACCCACAGTGCAGTTTGTGTATTACAAAATGCAGATGAGTTTTATCAGCAGCCATACCACCATGCGATCTGCTCCTGCTGAATGGCTGAAGCTAAGCAGGTGTGGGCTTGGTTAGTATTTGGATGGGAGACCTGATTTGTTGCTGGAAGTTAATTTAAACACTCGTAATTTACAATTACAGTAACAATGGTATGGATGTTGAGTTTTTTCCACACCTATGAATACATTTACCTTGACTCGACTGCATGGACTTCTTGTCTGGAGCAAGATGCTTTATTAATTCTTTCTCATAAGCCACTATCAGTCTAGCTCACTAAATATGATGATAGATATGTTTGCTTTTTATGACTGTCCCTCAGATTTATATAACTAGGTTAGTAATCAAGTTTACGATGATCCACTTTAGTTAACAGCAGCAATAGCTAGCTTTCTGCCTTGGCTGTTTTCTTTTTGTATTTTTCTGTCATATCAGGTGTTATTCCAGATGTCAAAATATTTCAGATTTATAAGTACATGTGGTCATATGTAAGTACATACTGGCTATAGAAAGTTTGCACATCCTTTCATAAATATGCACAGTGAAAATGGTGACGTTAAATCCCCCCATGAAGTTTAATTAGAGTTTGAAGTTGGCCATCTCATATCGTTGTATATAACAGTACTACCAGATTTTGACCACAAGATGGTGCCATTTTGACAGATAGTTGAAATGGCACCATCTTGTGGTCAAAATCTGGTAGTACTATATGTGATATACATCTCATATCCTTGTATTTCACATAGTACTACCACATTTTGACCACAAGATGGTCACCTAGTTATATAAATCTGAGGGACAGTCATAAAAAGCAAACATATCTATCATCATATTTAGTGAGCTAGACTGATAGTGGCTTATGAGAAAGAATTAATAAAGCATCTTGCTCCAGACAAGAAGTCCATGCAGTCGAGTCAAGGTAAATGTATTCATAGGTGTGGAAAAAACTCAACATCCATACCATTGTTACTGTAATTGTAAATTATGAGTGTTTAAATTGGAAGTTACGCAGTGTTGCATTTTACTAGTGAACTTACTCAAAATAATCCGATTTTTTTTTCTAGGTTTAAATAATTGGACAGATAACTAGCAACAAGATACATGCATAATGGAGTAGCCTATAATGTTACTTTGTAAATGGTAACCATGTAAAAAGACGTTCGGTATATTTAGCAACGTGACAAGAAGCCATGAAACATTAGCTAACACATTAACGGGGGTCAAGTTGCATCCCTGCTTAAACGATCTTGCTAACATTAGCTGGATTGTTCATTCAATGGTGCCTGTCTAGCTAGTGTTCTCTACAAAGCCAGCTAACTAGTTCATTTATCGATGCAAGCTTGGTTAAATATATGGATATAATTAGGTATCACACGCGAAGCATAGGAAGTGCTATTTTCAAAAGTTGGAGTTAGCTGGTACACATCACATAGTTAACTTTGTCTTGCTACAAAATAAGTAATTACCTTTCTGTAGCACTGTACCGGTGGAAGAATGTTTACGAGTTGCAGATGTATGGAACGCCGTTTGGGCCAAAAACTGTATTTCGACGTCCGCATTAAGACGTCAAATTTGTTCGTCTTAAGACGTCCATTTTGAACGTCTTAAGGCGTTTGGACCATTAAGGATCCATGCTATTGGTTGGCGTCAACATACCCACCCCTTTTTTACGTAGGGGCTGCGTTGGGCTGTACCTGAGATTTGAATGTTAGTTACTATTGGTAGAAATGTTGTATTCCAAAAGAAGAGAAATTTGATCATATTTGAATATTTATTGCAAAATGTGCATTCTTATTTATTTGCCGTTAAATGTATAGAATACTTTTGGACGCTTGCTGTTATTCCTGTTATGTCCACAGGGTGGCACCAGAAGGTCAGAAAGGCAAATGAAGGTTCATGTTCCACTATAAGATTTTATATAAATCGTTGAATAGTGACAAAACAGGACGCACGGTTTATTAACCCATATATACTCTCGGTAAAAATGTTGCATTCCAAAAGAAGGGAAATATGATTATATTTTAATATTTATTGAAAAATGTGCCATCTTATTGATTTGCCGTTAAATGTATCGGATATTTTTCGACGCTTCCTGTTATCCCTGTTATGTCCACAGGGGGGCGCAAGAAGATCAAAGGCAAGGGAATGTAATGTTGCATACTTTTTGACGCTTCCTGTTATCTCTGTTATGTCCACAGGGGGGCGCCAGAAGGTCAGAAAGGCCAGTGAAGGTTAATGTTCCAGTAAATGATTTTTATGTAAACATTACATTACATTCATTTAGCAGACGCTTTTATCCAAAGCGACGTACAGTAAGTGCGTACAGAGACATCATCAAGATCATTACAGAACAGACAAGGCAAAGCACATCCTTCGCATAATGTAGCAGCTATCCCTAGCAATGAACGTCGACTGTAGTTCACAGTAAGCTGTGGGCAAATCAGCAACACCACACTTCCATTCCAAATACTATTATAAACTAATAAACAGACAGGAAAACACAGGGAACAGGGAACTGATATTCCTAGGTGAGGATATCAGTCAAGGTGGAGTCTGAAGAGGTGTGTCTTCAGGCCTCGACGGAATGCAGGCAGGGTTGGAGTAGAACGTAGGGGAATGGGAAGTTCATTCCACCACTGAGGAGCTAATGTGGAAAAACTCCGCAGTCGGGACAAGCGAGAGCCTTTGACACGGAGGGGGGGAAGTGCCAGTCGCCCTGCTGTAGAAGAGCGAAGTGGTCGAGCAGGAACATAGTTCTGGATTAAGTCCTGCAGGTAGGCGGGGCCTGTCCTATTGGCTACAGTGTAGGCCAGGGTCAGAACTTTGAACCTGATCCTGGCTGCAACTGGCAGCCAGTGGAGAGACCTCAGCAGGGGGGTTACATGGGAAAATTTCAGGAGGTTGAACACAAGCCGGGCAGCTGCATTCTGGATCAGTTGAAGAGGCAGAATGGCGCAGGCCGGTAGGCTTGCGAGCAGGGAGTTGCAGTAGTCCAGGCGTGAGGTGACCATGGTCTGGACAAGAAGCTGGGTGGAGTAGGTGGTCAGGTACGGTCGAATCCTGCTGATGTTGTACAGGAGGAACCTGCAGGACCGTGCCGTCGCCCTGATGTGCTCTTTAAAGTCCAGCCGGTCATCCAGGACCACCCCCAGGTTCCTTGCAGAGCGGGAGGCAGCCACCACGGTACCATCAACGGTGATGGAGAGGTCGTTGAATAGTGGCAAAACAGGACGCACAGTTGGTTAATCCTTAGTTACTATCGGTAGAAATGTTGTATTCCAAAAGAAGAGAAATTTGATCATATTTGAATATTTATTGAAAAATGTGCCATCTTATTGATTTGCCGTTAAATGTATCGGATACTTTTGGACGCTTGCTGTTATCCCTGCTATGTCCACAGGGTGGCGCAAGAAGGTCAGAATGGCAAGGGAAGGTTATGTTGCATACTTTTTGACGCTTCCTGTTATCCCTGTTATTTCCACAGGGGGGCGCCAGAAGGTCAGAAAGGCCAGTGAAGGTTAATGTTCCAGTAAATGATTTTTATGTAAATCGTTGAATAGTGACAAAACAGGACGCACAGTTGGTTAATCCTTAGTTACTATCGGTAGAAATTTTGTATTCCAAAAGAAGAGAAATTTGATCATATTTGAATATTTATTGCAAAATGTGCATTCTTATTGATTTGCCGTTAAATGTATAGAATACTTTTGGACGCTTGCTGTTATCCCTGTTATGTCCACAGGGTGGCGCCAGAAGGTCAGAAAGGCAAATGAAGGTTCATGTTCCACTAAAAGATTTTATATAAATCGTTGAATAGTGACAAAACAGGACGCACGGTTGGTTAACCCATATATAGGCTACTCTCGGTAAAAATGTTGCATTCCAAAAGAAGGGAAATATGATTATATTTGAATATTTATTGCAAAATGTGCCATCTTATTGATTTGCCGTTAAATGTATCGGATACTTTTCGACGCTTCCTATTATTCCTGTTATGTCCACAGGGGGGCGCAAGAAGGTCAAAGGCAAGCGAAGGTTATGTTCCATCATTTTAGACGTTTCCTGTAATCCCTGTTATGTCCACAGAGTGGCGCCAGAAAGGCAAATGAAGATTCATGTTCCACTAAAAGTTTTTTTTAATATAAATCGTTGAATAGTGACATTACATTACATTACATTACAGGCATTTAGCAGACGCTCTTATCATATTTGAATATGTATTGTAAAATGTGCATTCTTATTGAATTGACGTTAGATGTATCGGATACTTTTCGACGCTTCCTGTTATCCCTGTTATGTCCACAGGGGTGGTCAGAAGGTCAGAAAGGCAAATGAAGGTTAATGTTCCACTAAAATATTTTTATATAAATCGTTGAATAGTGACAAAACAGGACGCACAGTTGGTTAACCCTTATATACTATCGGTAGAAATGTTGTATTTCAAAAGAAGAGAAATTTGATCTATTTGAATATTTATTGCAAAATGTGCATACTTATTGAATTGACGTTGGATGTAGCCGAAATAATCAGATCTCTTTTCATGTGAAGAGATTGTGCCTCATGGAACAACATATGATTTCAATTAATGTTTTTAACAGTTGATGAATGATTACACTCCAGAAAGGATATGGTTGTACTTTGTTGGCAAGTTTACTTTAGAAAATGTACAGGTTTTAAAATGTTAACTGCTGCTACAGATTTCTTTACAATTCACAACCAGATATTTATATCCAGAAACATCATGTACAATAGAGAAAGGGGTGATGAATAAATAAATAAATGCAGATAAAAGAGTAATATAATAATGCATATAGCATTTTTACAAACGTATCCAGACATGTTTGTGGGTCAGATGGTGGCAAATAAGTAATAGTACCAATTTTATTAACATAATAGTAGTTATGATATTTGCAAACAGAATTTTGTGAACACAAGGATATCTATGCGCTGTAGGACCACACAGGTTTTGATAGAAATCCAAATCAATAAATCAATAAATTCATAATAATTATTATAATAATAATAATAATACATTTTATTAATTCTGTGCTTTTCATAGACCCAAAGCAGTGGATGCAGACAATTGTTCAAACATGCCCTATAGTGTAGTATTTTTTCTGTTTAATTTCTAAGTGCAACACATCTGAATAAGAGTATTTCCACTATAAATTATTTTCATTTAGCAGTTTGATGTGGCACATACAGTTTAACTGCCCGTGTAACCCCACTCCTTAAAAAACCTAGCTTAGATCCCGCTGATGTCAGGAACTACCATCCTGTATCTCTCTTGCCCTTCCTGTCCAAAACAATTGAACGTGCTGTCCTTAACCAACTGTCTGTTTTTCTCCACCAGAACAACCTGCTTGACCCGCATCAGTCTGGCTTCAGAACCGGCCATTCGACTGAAACCGCTCTCCTGGCTGTGACTGAGGCACTCGCCACTGCTAGAGCCTCCTCCCTCTCCTCTGTTCTGATTCTCCTTGACCTGTAAAATAATAAAATCATGAATTACATGATGAATTTTTCCCTTCCCTTTTCCCTTCTAGTTTTATAGAGTTTTGTTTTACGCAAACAACTTAGAATGTACATTCGCTCGCTGAGGCATAATAGTTGTTTCCTGTTATTTTCGCAAGTTTTTACTAATTAACTAACTCCGTATTGGCAAGAGGAAATCCTTGCCTGCTTACATGGATTTTGGGAGTGGGTCAGAAGAAGATACCATAGTTACCAAGATATCATAGCATTGATTTTGTCGGAGAATATGCCTGAGGGATATGCATGAAGGATATCTTTCTCCTCAATATGTAAGTATTACTGCTTGTGATATTTCAAATATATATGTTAGTTTTTCCACTCTGCCAGTGTTGTTCCATATGTTCGATATTGTTATTTTCACATTTTGAGTGCATTTCACATACTGTAGTGTAAGTGTTCATAGGTGGCTCATTCATGCTTTATGTTTGATTTGCCCTTAAATTAGAACATTTGCCAGCATTTTCCTGATGGTGAAATATTATGTCTGTGGCGTATTAGTATGTCCCTGGGCAATACTTGTCACTTAGGGCATGGAAAATACTCATTCAAATTTACTGTGCATATGTGCTAGATTAATATAAAATTTTCCTTTGAGTGAGTATAGAATAGAATAGAATAACTTTTATTTTCCTGAAAGGGAACTTCAGTTGAAGCCACCAGCAACAATAAAAAAGACATAGACAGTGGGGCAGACCCACAACACACAAACAAACATATAAAATTCCAATATACAGACGTGCTCAAATTTGTTGGTACAACTGGTAAAGATGGGTAAAAAGGGTTATAAAAAATTCACCGTTTGGTGAATTAGCTTAATCTCACAGTGAAATAATGAGAAAAATCCAACCTTTAATTGACGTCCATTTATTATGAGAAAAAAAATCTCATCAAGAAATTATTATTTTTAACAAAACCACGTTGGCCACAATTATTGGCACCCCTGCATTTATATATAGAATAAAGTAATCATTTTTAATATTTGGTTGCATGTCCTTTGCATGCCATGACTTCCTGATGTCTGTGACCCAACAACATCAAAAGACTCTTGATATCTTTTTTTCTGGTAGTCTTACAAGCGATAATATAAGGTCTCTGCATTTGAATGGATCTCTATGGGAATTCGGGGGTGGGACTAGATTTAGCTGTAAATTACACTGGAACAGTATGGAACACATTTGCACAGTTCAGGAAACGAACTAATCACTCACGCGTCGTTTTTACTCGGTGCACTGCTCATTCGTCAGATAATGATCAAAAAGAATCGATAGTTAAGATTTTGCCAAATAAACCATGCCTTGGAAATGGTGCAAGGTGCAGGTATTAAGAATACAGTCTCCATGCTGTATGGTTGGTGTCTGCACTCATCCCCGTTCCCCAGTAGAGGTGCGAAACTTTCTCCCTTTTTAATTACCCAGATAGCAAGCGAACGTTGAATCGACGTAGATTAAATGTGGAATTCAGAGGTGGATTCAACATCAATTTGCTCATCGAAATCACATTGAAAGCTAATGGAGTGAGTCAGTGATGGCAACAAACATTACAACTTTTAAATATCATGTTAATATTTAACCTTGATTATTCAATATTTGTCGGTATTCTGACATTGATTCAACGTGATCTCGATGAGCAAATTGATGTTGAATCAACGTTGGAATTCCACATTGAATCTACGTCGATTCAACGTTCGCTTGCTATCTGGGATAGGCCTACCATGTTTAAAAACTAATTCCGAATGTTTTGAAACAATAACACGGTAGCGTTCTACGGTAGAATTTAGTTAATGTTAACGAGATGTCAAATAGCCTACAATCCCCTTGAGTTTGAACCCAACTATTTTTATTTGGTTATCAGTTTCAGCTAGCATGTTGGTCATAACACCAGTTAGGCCCTGCTGGAAACGAACACATTAGTAGGCTATTCGGTAACTAAGCGTATTAATGATACTTGTTTGTTTACACACTGGTATCCGAAGGTAGCGAACATTTCTAGGCAACACAATGCAAAAAATATCCTATGTCACAGTAGAATAACAATAGATGAAAGTTTGGTATTTTTACTTAACAACAGCCTACAAGTAGACTGAATATTTGCTATAAATTAATTTGATCACAAATACTCCATATCACTGAAAAAGACAGCACTGCAATCAATTACCAAAATGAAATTCAAGTATTCAATGTTGTGCTGTTGCTTAATCTTAATTTAATATCAATTGATTCCTCTCATATGTCTTTTTTTTCTTTTTTTACATAAAACAGACCTGGGATAAATACAATAAAAATAGAGTATTTAAAAAAATAACAATTTGTCTGAGTGATGTTTTATCTTGGATAGAATGTAACATAATTAGCCGTCACCAATATTTCATAATCACCAATAAATTATCCTACATAATTGTCTTCTGAGCTCCATGTATAACAATATTCCTCATTCAGTTGACAAGAACAATTTTACCATTTTGTGGTGAGTGGAAAAGACAATCTCTGTGTCAGGAAAATAGATCAATACAAATGATTTATAATTTTGTAATGCATTTAGGCCCAGGTATTGGATGATGATGAGAAAAAGAGAAATACCAAGAAGAAATGGAAAAAGGTGAAGAAAGGAAGAAAGGCCCAATCAGCATCTGCAGGCCAGCTGGCCCTGAAGAACAACTGCAGATAAGCCAGCTGTTACCATCGACTGCGCAGAGAAACCAGCTGTTACCATCGCCTGCGCAAAGAAGCCAGCAGTTACCATCGCCTGCGCAGAGAAACCAGCTGTTACCATCGCCTGCACAGAGAAGCCAGCTGTTACCATCGCCTGCGCAAAGAAGCCAGCAGTTACCATCGCCTGCGCAGAGAAACCAGCTGTTACCATCGCCTGCGCAGAGAAGCCAGCTGTTACCATCGACTGCGCAGAGATGGCAGCTGTTACCATCGACTGCGCAGAGAAGCCAGCTATTACCATCGACTGTGCAGAGAAGCCAGCTGTTACCATCGCCTGCGCAGAAAAGACAGCTGTTACCATTGACTGCGCAGAGCCAGTCACTATCGACTGCGCAGAGCCAGTTACCATCGACTGCGCACAACATTGACTGCGTAGAGGGACCAGCAGTTACCATCGACTGTGCAGTGCCAGTTAACATTGACTGTGCAGAGGAGCCAGCTTTTACCATCGACTGCGCAGAGCCAATTACCATCGACTGCTCAGAGCCAGTCACCATCGACTGCTCAGAGCCAGTCACCATCGACTGCGCAAAGCGAGTTACCATCGACTGCGCAGAGAAGCCAGCAGTTACCATCAACTCTGAAGAGGAGCCAGCTGTTACCATCGCCTGTGCGGATAAGTCAGTTGTGACTATCGACTGCAGAGAGCCAGTTACCATCAACTGCGCAGAGAAGTCGGCTATTACCATCGACTGCGCGGAGCCAGTTACTATCAACTGCGCAGAGGAGCCAGCAACTATCAACTGCGCAGAGGAGCCAGCAGTTACTATCAACTGCGCAGAGGAGCCAGCAGTTACCATCAACTGCGGAGAGCCAGTTACCATCGACTGCACAGAGTCAGTTACTATCAACTGCGCAGAGGGGCCAGCAGTTGCCATCGACTGCACAGATCCAGTTACCATCAACTGCACAGAGCCAGTCACTATTGGTTGCACAGAGCCAGTTTCCATAGACTGCGCAGAGCCAGTTACCATCGACTGCGCAGAGCCGATTACCATTGACTGCTCAGAGCCAGTTATCATCGACTGCGCAAAGCAAGTTACCATCGACTGCGCAGAGGAGCCAGCAGTTACCATCAACTCTGAAGAGGAGCTAGCAGTTACCATCAACTGCGCAGAGAAGCCAGCTTTTACCATCGCCTGCGCAGAGAAGTCGGCTGTTACCATCCACTGCACAGAGCCAGTTACCATCGACCGCACAAAGGAGCCAGCAGTTACCATCAACTGTGAAAAGGAGCTAGCAGTTACCATCAACTGCGGAGAGCCAGTTACCATCGCCTGCGCAGATAAGCCAGTTGTGACTATCAACTGCGCAGAGAAGTCGGCTGTTACCATCGACTGCGCAGAGCCAGTTACCATCGACTGCGCAGAGGAGCCAGCATTTACTATCAACTGCGCAGGGGAGCCAGCAGTTACCATCAACTGCACAGAGCCGGTTAACATCAACTGTGCAGAGGGGCCAGCAGTTGCCATCAACTGCGCAGATCCAGTTACCATTGACTGCGCAGAGCCAGTCAACATTGACTGCGTAGAGGGACCAGCAGTTACCATCGACTGTGCAGTGCCAGTTAACATTGACTGTGCAGAGGAGCCAGCTTTTACCATCGACTGCGCAGAGCCAGTCAACATCGACTGCATAGAGGGGCCAGCAGTTTGCATCGACTGCGCAGTGCCAGTTAACATCGACTGCGCAGAGGAGTCAGCTGTTACCATCGACTGCACAGAGCCAATCACTATCGACCGTGCAGAGCCAGTTACCATCAACTGTGCAGAGCCAGTCACCATCGACTGTGCAGTGCCAGTTAACATTGACTGTGCAGAGGAGCCAGCTGTTACCATCGACTGCGCAGAGCCAGTCACTATCGACTGCACAGAGCCAGTTACCATCGACTGCACAAAACGAGTTACCGTCGACTGCGTAGAGGAGCCAGCAGTTATCATCGACTGCATAGAGCCAGTCACTATCGACTGTGCAGAGCCAGTTACCATTGACTGTGCAGAAGCAGTCACAGCAGTTACCATCAACTGCGCAGAGGAGCCCGCAGTTGCCATCAACTGCGTAGAACCAGTTACCATCGACTGCACAGAGCCAGTTAACATCAACTGCGCAAAGGGGCCATCAGTTGCCATCGACTGCGCAGATCCAGTTACCATTGACTGCGCACAGCCAGTCAACATCGACTGCGTAGAGCGGCCAGCAGTTACCATCGAATGCGCAGAGCCAGTCACCATCGACTCTGCAGAGCCAGTCACTATGGACTGCGCAGAGCCAGTCACTATAGACTGCGCAGAGCCAGTCACTATCGACTGCGCAGAGCCTGTCATCATCGACTGCGCAGAGCCATTACCATTGACTGCGCAGAGCCAGTTACCATCCACTGCGCAGAGCCAGTTACAATTGACTACATAGGGGAGCCAGCAGTCACTATCAACTGTACAGAGCCAGTTACTATCAACTGCGCAGAGGAGCTAGCAGTTATCATCAACTGCGCAGAGGAGCTAGCAGTTATCATCAACTGCGCAGAGGAGCTAGCAGTTACTATCGACTGCCCAGAGGAGCCAGCAGTTACTATCGACTGCCCAGAGGAGCCAGCAGTTACTATCGACTGCACAGAGCCAGTCACCTTTGACTGCACAGAGCCAATTACTATCGACTGCATAGACGAGCCAGCAGTTACCATCAACTGCGCAGAGACGCCAGCAGTTACCATCGACTGCACAGAGGCAGTTACCATCGACTGTGCAGAGAAGTCAGCATTTACCATCGACTGCACAGAGGAGCCAGCAGTTACCATCGACTGTGCAGTGGATCCTGCTCTTACTATTGACTGCGCAGTAAACACAGACCTTCCCATTTACTGCGTTGAACTCCTGTCCCTGACAGTTGACTGTACAGACCAGGAAGAACAAATAAAGAAGAAAAAGAAGAAAGGAAAGAAAGGGACGAAGGCAACGTCAGTTTCTGCAGGGAAGATGGTCTTGTCCACTGACTTCATAGACAACCCAGCTGTTACCATCAATTGCACAGAACAGCCTGCTGTTAACATCGACTATGCAGACCAGCCTACTGTTACCATCAACTCTGCAGAGGCAGCTCTTACCATTGACTGCATAGAGCTGTCATCCCAGACTATGGATCATACTGACCAAGCACAAGAAATAAAGAAGAAGAAAAAGAAGTGGTCCTTCAAGAAAGGAAAGAAAGGGACGAAGGCAACATTAGAGTCCCTGACTGTCCACTGCTCAGAAGAGTCTTATCTCTCGACTGCGCAGAGCAGACATCTGTCCCTAACATCCACTGCGCAGAGCAAACACCACTCCTGACTATCGACTGCACAGAACAAAGGTAGTGTTTTTCACTTAATTTCATTTCATTTAATTTTAGCACTTCTGTTTGCTGCTCGGACACTCAATTTCTAAGAACAAATTGAGCATGTTTGTCCTTTACTCACTTCTGTTCCATAGGCTGGAATTCCAAAGCTCTAGGAAGATTCAGGAGGAACACATCAGCCAGGACAAGACGTGGAGGAACATAATTGATCACGCTGTCCTTGGGTAAGAATGACAGTCTGTTCATTCAAACTGTACAATGGAAAGAGTTTTCCTAAGTTCCTGAATGTGCTGTGTCGAAGAAAAACCAATCAGTTGTTCTCACAGATCAGTCTTTTGCATTCATTTGCATCTCTAGTGTTCTTACATTTAATCCAAAATGTTCTTCAGAAATTATTATTGATCACAGCTCTATTATATACTGTATATTATTAAACTATTTAGGGAGTATCAGATGGAGTTAGTACGTAGAACAGAATTGTGCTGTGTCCGAAATCGCTCCCTATTCACTATATAGTGCACTATTTAGGGTATCGGCCATTTTGTAGAGTGTCCGAATTCAAAATGTAAAATTTGACACCCTATATAGTGCACTCAATATCCCCCACAATGCACCACAAAATGTAGGGTACAAACGATGTACACTACATTACCGGAGACATTTTTTTTGTCAAGATGGCGACGGCTGAGCCTGCGCTGGTCTACAAATGTAAATATAAATGCTAGTTTCATCTTGTAGCCTATATTTAAATCAGTTTAGTCGGCTTTATAACCGAAATATAAATAAACGCGGTAGATTAAATATATTACAAAGTGTTAACAATTTTTTTAATTTAACAAATATTACTATGTTTAATGGAAAATGCAACTTAATTAGCTAGCTAGCTGCCTAACTTACCTACCTACAATGAGACAAACAAAACCCTTTTTCAAAATAAAAAAGAACAGTTTTTACCGTTTCTTGCATGCTTTCTCACCAAGCCAGTGACCGCTGTCACGCAAGCGTCGCGCGTTGCTAAGTAACCTGCTCAGAAACGGTAGTGTCCGAAATCATCTCCTCCTTTCACCAGTCAATCCCTATCTAGTGCTCTATGTAGATTCCCTAAGTAGTGTATAGGGAGGGAGTGAATGAGTGAGCGATTTCGGACACAGCCTTGGTGTGCAGTCTGTACTGCTTTATTTTCATATGCTTCCATTCTATATCATTTGATTGTATTATTTCTGCACCTTCCCACTGTGTGGAAAACTCTGTCAGTTCGTGTATTGAAGATATAAAACATACCCACTTAGTGGGTATGAATGACCTATTATTACCTAACTTCTGTACAGTAACTAAGGGATGTGTTCATGTCTCTGCCACAGATTCCCAAACATCGGGAACACCTGCTACATGAACGCGACTCTCCAGAGTCTCTTCAGTCTCCAAATATTCATCCAGGACATCAGGAGAGAGGAGAGCTGCTGGAGGTCTAATCTGACCACACATTTACTGAAGTGCGTAGATATCTACGGTTCTTCTCATCTGTAGATACCAGTGCTGTTATTGACATAACTTTTATGTCAGTGTTTTTTTGTCTTGGCCGTGATGGGAAAGGAATTCAGGATTTTATTGCAAGTTCTACTTTACTCAGCCAATGTATTTGCCTGAACTGACATTTTAGCTGGGTTTATTGAAAAGCTTGTGCACGACTGCTCAAAACTGTTTTTGTATCCCAATATGAAACGTTTTATTCATAGGTGTAATTTTTGGCGTCCCAACACAAGTCCTAGGGCTACACTGCGTATGCTGGGTTTCGTTCCAGCCGTAATTACCCTAATCTTAAAGCTAACTTTTATTTTGAAAAATGTCGGGGAACGGTCATGCTTAATTGGTAGCAATCATAGAAAGAACTGTTCTGAGAGAAATCCAGCACCATAGACTGTGTTTATACCCTCAAATTCTGCATTCTAAAACCAGTAATTCGAAGTTTTCAAAACAGTGGCTTAACCATGACCACATCGCGGACCAATCAACTGTGAGATTGACCTTGCCAGTAGCTAGCAAGTTCACCAGCTAGACATTTCACCTGTTACACCGTTGCTATTTCATGGAAAGAAAAATCAAAGGGAATTGAATAAAGCTTGCTCGAAAACTGGAGTAAACATAGGTGCTAATTTCACAAGGTTGTGAGATTTTCAGGAACAAATTGGTTTAAAGACAGACTGGACAGGTAGGTCAAAAGTTTCAACATGAATGGACTTTTTGCTTGCCAGACAACTGTAATTAGTACCTATAATGAATAGTTGCTAGGTTATTAATTGGTATTATTGATAACATTACTTTATTCGGTGGCTAGTTCTTGAAAGAAGGGCATGCTCGTTAACGTTATACATCGTAGTATAGATCGCGTTCGCTCGAACTGGCTATGCAGCTAAGTTACCAAAGCGTAGCTACCAGCTGTAGCCAGGTAATGCCTGGTTCAGACTAACGCTACACAAAATCAGTGTTATGCAACAACTTTGCAGCAACAGAAAAGATTTTGTTGTTTTACCTGGAATTTTAGATGACATTTTTACTGTAAAATATTCTGTAATCTTGAAATTGTATCTAGCAGACTTTCACATTCATAATGAGGTATGTGGGGTGTGGGTGTGTCTCTTTCTCTGTGGGCAGGACCAAGGATGTTGTGACAACAAATGTGGGGAAAAACTGCATACTCTAGCTTTAAGTGCCGTCTTTCTGACTGCCTGCCACCTCTGTCGCCCCCTGCAGGTGCCTAGCAGATCTGCACTCAGCACGGACCAGCTGTTGCAGAGAGCGAAAGATCAGCCTGCTGAAGACCCTGAAACGGACCATCGCAACTAACTACAGCGACTTCTGTGGGGAAGAGCAACAGGTGAGAGAGAGACACACACAAGCACGCGCACACACACGCACACACACACACACACACACACACACACTCCAGGGTTCTTCAGATATTTCCTCCTGTAGACCAGACTATTTTTTTTAAATTGTGCATACAGGCTACACATTTGCCACACATTTTAAAAACAAATGTAGAAATAACAGGTTTTCTGCATGTATGTAAAAAATAAAAAAAATAAGTAGTTGCCCGATAGATAGATTGACCAACTCACATTTTTATGTTAAACATTGTGCAACAGGGAGATTGGGGGTGCTGTGCTTTAGGTAGCAAATCAAATTAGATTGAGGATAAGGTGTATGATTTACCATAGACAATAATGACTAATAAACCCATGTCTCCAAATGCTTGGGCCTACAAACTATGTCTAGGTCACTGTTGAAGCCTGACGCCTCTCCTTCCCTCATGGGGTTTCCCTCTTTCTGCAGGATGCTCATGAGTTCCTCAGTGTTCTCCTGTCCCAGCTTAAAGAGGAGGGGGCTTCCCTGAGGACAAGGGTGGGGCTGCACCCCTACACATGCACTATCGAGTCAAACTTTGAGTTTGAGCTCCTGTCCACCAGGATGTGCCTCAGGTGAGCCGTCCCAGCTGCAGTCTTTCTCCACAGCCCCGTTAGACTCAATGCCCATCTCCATTTTCTGTTGTCCTCCTTTCAATTTGGGGATTTCCAAGAACCACAAAGCGGGCTGGTCTGAACCAAGATGTGTGGCTTATGAGTTAGGCCTGGTGGGTCAGTTCCATTTCAATTGTGTCCATTCAGGAAATTGTAAAATTGTCAAAAAAATTCATGAATTGCATTTCATTTGGTTTCCTGACTGGAATTGACTCCATTCCCAGCCGTGCCTGTGAGTGCTAATTTCTGTGTCTCTGTGGTTTCCTCTCCAAAGCTGTGGGGACATGGTGTCTAAAACGGAGTATTACAACTGTCTGTCTGTGGACTTAGTCCCCGGGGGCTCTGTACAGGACAGTTTGGCACTCTACTTCAAGGTAAGTGTCCACCTGGGAGACCACCACTGACACATGGAGCACCATCACTGCCAACATTACCACCACTGTCAGTATAAAAATACTGCATTTGTCTGTGAGCTTTATGGTGTGTGAGGTCAGTGCTGAGTGTCTTTTGAGTGTGTTTTGAGTGAGTTTCTGTGCTTTGCTCTCACAGGTCTGTGAGGTAGAGTGTCAGTGCCATTGGTGCTGTGGGCAGTTGGCCGCTGTGGAGCAGAAGTTACAGTCCCTGCCTTGGTAAGTGCAGCCTCCTCCCCTCTCTCTCAGTCTTTCTGTCTTTCAATATGGCTGGATGGTTAAATTACTACTTATCTGGTTAAATAAAGGATTCCTGTGTCTGTCTCTGCAGAGTGCTGGTTGTGCAGCTGAAGCAGTTCAGTCTGAACTCCAGAGGAAACCTGGTGAAGCTGCATGATCGGCTCCACGTCTCCCCACAGCTCTGCCGGCAGGCCCACAGCAGGACCAATGTAGGTAGGCCAGGGATGCCCAAGCCCCACCTGTCCCAAGGGGATTGTTATGAGACCTCCCCTCTACCAGAGGGTGCTCTCTTTACAGGTAGTTTACTTATGAGAGACATTCCATCCCCTTTTACCTCCTGTGATGTGGAAAGTTATTATCAGACTGTACTCCTGTGCCGCAGTGTCTGCCGGTTATTGGTCTGTTTCCACACTTAAGTCCATTGTAAGTCCATACACCTTTGTTCCAAGTCCTATATTGGCTGCTGGTTAAGAAGAAATCAGAGAAACATGCTGGCATTTTAACCATGCAGAACCTGTAACTCAGTGTTAAGAATCCAGAGCGGAGGGGTAAGTCTAGATTCTGTGGTAGTAATGATGAGGCAAGAGGTCTAATGGTGCGTTTGATTTTGTTTGGTTTCCTCTGAAGCTGAAAAGAGCTCTGTGGAGGGAAAGTCAGCTGGCAGAATAGGTCAGGACAACTACACTATGGTGAGCAGCGAGAGAGAGAGAGAGAGAGGAGGGGAGAGAAGGAGGAGGGGTAGTGAAAGAATAGAGCAGTAGGCAAAGTCTGCTCCTCCCTGGGTTTTGGTTTATACCTCTTTTGACTGCAGGTCTGTACCTTCTCTTCTAGAATGACTACAGAGTCACCAGCGTGCTCTCTCACATTGGATCAAATATGCGGCACGGTAAGATACACTGAAGCCCACGCTCACACGTTCCAGCCCGCGCTATCCTCCATCTGATCAGGAGACATTTTCAGTATACGATTAACCCTCTATTGTGACCACATTAAGCAGCGTTAACTAAACATCCATCTATGTTATTGTGCAGGTCATTACGTCTGAGAGCAGTGAGGGCAACACATCATGGCTGTCGTTTGATGATGAGAGTGCAGCAGATGGACCAGATGTCTGCGTTGAGGCGCAGGTCAAACTTGCTGTTTTATGAGTACAGGTAAGCGCTCGTCCATAACTATAGCCCTGCTGTTGTCTGAGTGTGGTACAGGTAAAAATACTGCTGAACTATGAATACAGGTAATTCATAAGAATGCAGTTCTGTGTTTGGGGAGGTTGCAGGCATTGTTGTGACTGGGCTGACATCTGTTGTAGGGGTGCTGGTGGATAGAGAGGCAACAGAGACAAGGGTCAGCCTCTAATGGACCACGCAGACCACTCTGCCTCTCCAAGAGAGTGGAACAGCCAGTCAGGTTTATGTTTGTTACTGATGTTATTGTATGACATGTATATTTTGTGCATTGTGGAAAAGACAATGGGTCATTCTATGAAAATGTGCCACTTTGCATTTAAAGGGATAGTTCGGAATTTTGGAAATAATGTCTCAATTACGACTTACCCATGATGTAGTTGATTAATGGAAACCATTTTCAGCTAATTCCATGCTGTCCTCCTTTTGGACATACACACGTTGCTAATGCTAGCGCAACTCTATGGTAACCGGTAGCATCCACTACCAAACGCACTTAAACACTCCACAGTGCACCCAAAGCAAATAAAATACGACGACAGTCTATCAGGGTTATTTTTAGTGTTTATACCATCATTTTTGAAGTCAAACTATCGTTGAATCCTTTACTTTGTGCTGACCTATATTCTCTGTGGAAGTACGGTGGCGGAGTGAACATGGCCATTGCAACTTGTTGCTCTTCTTTGTTGTTGTAGTCGACCAGTGCCGGCACTACATTTGTAGGTAACGTAAAGTATCGCTCCGCCACCGTACTTCCACAGAGGTTGCAATAGGTAGCAATTCCAAGAAGGGAATCTAAGGCAGTCTGTCTTGCATTAAAAACCTTTATTCACATTGGAAAGTGTAAGAGGTTCAAATACCAATGTGTTAAAGCTCAGTTTAGCCTTCATCAGCCAAATGAATTGATAGATATGAAACGACCAATACTAAATAATTTGGGAACAATGATTGCACTTTCCACGTTTGTAATTACCCTTGGCTTTTAAAAGCCATGTGTTGGTAGCCATGTCTGCTGGTAGGTGGCTGGGAACCAGCCTGTCCTTAAGAGTAGGTGCCCATTGAATGGAAAACGATGTGATGCTGGGTAGTGCGAGATGTAATGTTGGGTCTGAATGCAATATCGCCCAGTTCTTTTTTATAATGTTTTTTATCTGGTAGGCCATTTTGCTGTACTGTGTCAAAAAATAGACTTGTGGGTCCCAATAGTCTGGTGTTCTTTTTAAATAAATCTTTTACGATTCAGTGACGATTTATTTTCCCCTGCTATTATCTAATCAGAAATTCAAGAGCAACATGTTGTGGTACAGACTCTGGAATGGACCCAAATGCAGGACTCAGAGACAGACTTGAGCAAAACTCCTACAGGAGTGAATATTTATTAGAACAGGCAAGCGGACAGACAGGGGAGCGGGTGAGGGGCAGGACCGGGAACAGGGCAGGAACGAGCAGGACCAGGGAAGCAGGATGGACGAGCGAAACTCTGCGGGTGAGCCCGGTGGAAGTCCCGAATGAGGGAGGGGTCGAGGATGAGCTGGCAGGAGATCCAGCTCCGATCCTCGGGCTCGTAGCCCTCTCAGTCCACCAGGTACTGGTAACCGCGCCCCTTGCGGCGGATATCCTTCCACACTTGGGAGGAGAACTGGGGCCCATGGTCCGAGACAATGTCGGAGGGGGTCCCGTGCAGCCTCACCATGTGCCGCACCAGGAGCTCTGCCATCTCCGATGCAGAGGGGAGCTTGGGTAGGGGGATAAATTGGACCGCCTTGGAGAACCGGTCGATGATGGTGAGGATGGTGGTGTTGCCATTCGAAGGTGGGAGACTGGTTGCAAAATCCACCCCGATGTGGCTCCAAGGTCGGCCCGGGATGGGGAGGGCGCGGAGAAGGCCGATGGCTGGCTGGTGGGAGGCCTTGCTCCTGGCACAGACGGGACAGGCAAGGGCGAACACACGGGTATCCACCTCCAACGTCGGCCACCAGAAACTCCTCCTGACCACGGAGATGGTGCGTTGAACCCCTGGGTGGCAGGACAGGTGGGAGGAGTGAGCTCACTGCAGGACCTGGGAGCAGACCGAATTGGGAACAAAGAAGCGGGAGTCAAGGTTATTGCGGGGGTCCGGCTGGGTTACCCGAGCGGCCTTGATGACCTTCTCGATCCTCCAAGTGACCGCAGCACACAACACAGGATGGAGGAACGACGGGGTGGGGACCGCAGGACTGGCTTCCGAGGAGTAGAGGCGGGACAGGGCGTCGGGTTTAATGTTGCAGGAACCGGGTCTGTAGGTGGTGGTGAAGTTAAAGCGGCTAAACAGAGCCCAGCGGGCCTGGCGGGAGATGAGGCGTTTAGCCTTAGTGATAGAGTTAAGGCCACGGTAGTCAATACAGGGGTGAAGGGTACTGTCTTTCTTGGATACGAAGAAGAACCCCGCCCCTACCGGTGAAGAGGAAGGGTGAATGATACCTGCAGCCAATGCGTTGTGGATGTACGTATCCATGGAAGCCCTCTCTGGAAGGGACAGGCTGTAGAGGCGGCTGGATGGCAGTGTGGCCCCTGGGAGTAGATCAATTCCGTAGTTGTACGGTCTGCGGGGAGGCAAGGACAGAGCAAGTGATTTATTAAACACCTCAGCGAGGTCATGATACTGGTCAGGAACAGAAGACAGGTCGGGAAGTGGAGCGCTAGGGGCCGACTAGGCGCCTCCAGAAGGGGGCAGCACGGAATGGAGACAGGTGGAGTGACAATTGGAGCTCCAACTCTGTACTTGAGTGGTTTCCCAATTTAGGTGTGGGTTGTGGAGCTTCCACCACAACTGGCCGAGGACCATGGGAGACTGTGATGAGTGGAGGACGAGGAATTGGATGGTTTCCCGGTGGTTTCCGGACAAAATAAGCTGGAGCGGAACAGTGGAGTGGGTGAACCGGGCAATGGGTTTGCCGTCGTGGGGATGCCGGAACGGGAGATGAATGACGCATCCAAGAAGTTCGAGTCGGCTCCAGAGTCGACGAGGGCGGACAGGGAGAGGGATAGGTGATTCCAACAGACAGTGGCTTTGAGCAGGAACCGGGACTGGGCTAAAACGGGTGTGGAGATGGGGCTCGTCAGTACGCCCAGTTCTACTGACAAGCCGGCACTTTTGGGCGACTGGGGCAGGCGGCCAACCGGTGGCCCGGATTACCACAGTACAGGCAGGATCCAGTGCGGAATCTTCGTCGCCGCTCTTCAGAGGAGACCAGGGTACTGCGCAATTGCATGGGTTTCTCTTCAGAGGGATCAGAAGTCGAGCGAGCAGAAGGACCGGAGGGTGGAGGCGGCGAATCCGGATGCGAACGGAGAAGCTGAGTGGAGGAGCCATGGTGGCCTGTCTTCTCCCTCTTCCGGGCCCGCAGACGGTTGTCCAGGGAGATGGCGAATGCGATTAAGTCGTCCAAGGATTTGGAGTCGTCCTGGACCACAAACTCGTCCTTCAGTTCCTCCCTCAGCCCATTCAGGAAGACCCTGGAGAGCGGCGTCGTTCCAGCCAGACTCCGTGGCCAGGGTAGGGAACTCCACGGCATTCTCCACAGTGCTACGGAACCCCTGGCAGAGGTGGAGCAGGCACTGGGTGGTGTCACGGCCACAGACCGGGTGGTTAAAGACCTTGCGCATCTCAGCCATGAAGGTCAGGAAGTGGGAACTGGCGGGCAGCTGCTTTTCCCACACTGCGGTCGCCTAATCCCGCACGCTGCCTCCCAGACAGTCCATCACAAACTCGATCTTGCTCTGGTCAGATCCGTAGGAGCCAGGCTGTAGTTGGAACATAAGATTGCATTGCATGAGGAAGCCCTGACATTTTCCCAAATCGCCCAGGTAGCGCTCAGGATGGGGAATGCGGGGCTCTCTGGCTGGGAGGGGCGGCGGGGCTGCAGGTTGCACCTTGGGAGCCAGAACTGGTTGACCGCCAGGGAGCCTCGGGAGCGGCAGCTGGGTGGTGAGCTGGGACATCAGGGACCCCATCTGACCCACTTGATCGGAGATGATGTTCAGGATCTCCTGGATGTCTGCCAGCTTCAGGCCGTGCTGGCTGATGGTGGCCCCCTGGCAGGCGAGGGTGTGATGGAGTTGCTCCGAGTCTGCTGGGTCCATGTCTGGCCAGTTTGTTCTGTTGTGGTACAGAATCGACGTAAATGCAGGATTCGGAGACAGACTCGAGCAAAACTCCGACAGGAGTGAATATTTATTAGAACAGGCAAGCAAACAGACAGACAGGGGAGCTAGGTGACGGGCTGGATGCGGGGTTGGTGAACTATGGCAGGCATGTGAGTGGGTGAGGGGCTGGATGCAGGGCTGGCAAAAATAAGAGGGCAGGACTGGGAACAAGGCAGGAACGAGCGGGACCAGGGAAGCAGGCTGGATGAGTGAAACTGGAACGGGACAAACAAACAGGTTAACAGCACCACGAATAGCAGAGATCAGACATGTAGCAAACAGACAGAAGGAACTGGCAATGAGACAAAGAGTGGAACTTAAATAATGGGAAAACAGGTGTGAAGCATGAGGGATAATTAAAGTGAGTGAGGAATGCATGAGTAAATGAGGTCATGAAGCGAGTGTGGAATGTGAGCAGAGGGGGCGAGTTATAATGAGGAACAAATTGGGCAGCCACGCCCAGCCTGCACAACAAGGAATAGACAGACAAGGTAAATGGAAAAACATGACACGGAACAAGAGGAATGGGGAAAACAGGGAAAACTAAAGGAAAGTGGACTGGAGGGAAATGGCGGATGTAACGCAACAAAAGCAATGGAAATTCAATAAATGCAATAATCAATTAGTATGGGATAGCTTTTCCCTTAGATTTTTATGGAGCTAATTTCATGCCAAAACTTAAACAGAACAAGTTTTAAAAATACCCTACGATTCGCAAACAAGCATAGTGTGTTTTGCAAATGAAAAACGCAATTATCAAAGAAACAGTGTTTTGCAAATGCAAAACACGATGATCAAACAAACACAGCGTGTCTTGAAAATACAAAACGTGTTTAACAAACATACAGAAACAAACAAACAGAAACACAAAACAAACAACACATTTTACAATTGCCCTATGATCTGCAAAAAAAAAAACACTTCTGCAAATCCAAAACACGATTATCAAACAAACACAATTTGTTTTGCAAATACAAAACAGTTTTCTAATACATGAAGCTTCACAAATGGTCTCTTCCATTTGTGAATCATGTGACTTTTGGCTCTATCACATGACTTTTGGCGCAGATGTTCTGTGAGATTTTCTCACATGTGCCTGGCCTTCTTTAATAAATGATTAATAAATAATGAATACAATGATTTTCCCTCTTCAATATGGCCTTACAGGTATCCCAGAGCCTGTAATTAGTAGTAGTTCTGCCAAGTAATGTTGTAGTTCTATTTTCAATTGTTCTTTCACTGGACCATTCAAAATACTTTAATTCAGTATCCAGAGGGTAGTTTTCTCTTTTTGCCTCAGATTCATACAGTTGAAGTCGGAAGTGTTAAGGTTCCCGCAGGATAGCGCGGGGGCCCGCAGCGGCACTCTGGCCGTGGGGGGGTCAGGAACGAGGACATCACCCTGGCCGTGGTGTCCAGATTAAGGATGGCACGCCGGCCGTGGGGTCAGGAACGGGTGCGGGGTTCCCGTAGATAGTGCGGGGGACCGCGGCGGCACTCTGGCCATGGGGGAGGTCAGGAACGAGGACATCACCCTGGCCGTGGGGTCCAGATTAAGGACGGCACGCCGGCCGTGGGGTCAGGAACGGGTGCGGCACTCTGGCCGAGGGGTCAGGAACAAGGGCGGCACTCAGGCCGTGAGGTCAGGAAAAGGTGTGGCACTCAGGCCATGGAATCAGGAACAAGGGCGGCACTCAGGCCATGGGGAGGATGGGAGGCACTAGGCCACGCACGCAGTCAAGGGCTCAGGTGCTCAGCCTGGGGAACAGGAACTCCGCCTGGGGGAACGAGGGAGCCTGGAGGGAGCAAGCGAGCCTGGAGGGAAACGAGGGAGCCTGGAGGGAAACGAGGACTAAACATGATAAAGACAAGACAAGGAGGTACTTAACACGAGGGTACATAACAAGAGGGTACGAAACAAGACGGAACATAGCGAGACAGAACAAGACAGGACCACAAACGGGAAACCCAGCTCACGAACAAACACGACGAGCACACAAGACGGTCCGGCCCTGAACAAAGTGACGGCGCAGACTATATACAAGACATGACGAGGACAAAACGAGCAACAGGTGGGAGAAGGGTAACAAGGACACGAGAGGAAAACACAATGCATGTGTGGGGAGTGCAAGACACAAGTAGGAGGGAGAGAGGGAAAATACGGGGTGGACTGTGAGACAATAGGAAAACCCGGGATGGAACCCGGGTGCCTCACAGTACCACCCCCCTAAGGGCGCCACCTGGCGCCCACAGGAGAGTCGAGGGGGACTGACCGGCGGACAAGACCACACAACAGGACAAGAGACATGACGAAACCGGGTACCGAGGGGTGCAAGAGACAAGACAAGAACCGGGTGCAGAGGGGTGCCGAAAAGGGAGCCAGGAGGAGCCGCTCCGAGTCTGCTGGGTCCGCAGCGGGCCGGACCGTTCTGTTAAGGTTCCCGCAGGAGGGACCAGACCCAAATGCAAGACTCAGAGACGGTTCAGAGGGAAACTCCACCAGGGAGTACATTTATTGAGAGACATAGGCAGGGGCAAGACGAAACCAGACACGAGGCAGGAACAAGGCGAGGCAGGAACATGGAGGGGTCAAGACTAGGAGGGGGCTATGACGAGGAGGGGTCAGGAACTAAGGAAGTGTCAGGAACTAAGGAGGGGTCAGGAACTTGGAAGGGTCAGGAACCAGGCTAGGCATGGGCGGCCCTCTGGCCGTGGGGTCAGGAAACATGGCAGCCCTCTGGCCATGGGGTCAGGAAACATGGCGGCCCTCTGGCCATGGGGTCAGGAAACATGGCGGCCCTCTGGCCATGGGGTCAGGAAACATGGCGGCCCTCTGGCCATGGGGTCAGGAAACATGGCGGCCCTCTGGCCGTGGGGGTCAGGAAACATGGCGGCCCTCTGGCCGTGGGGGTCAGGAACGAGGACGTGACCCTGGCCGTGGGGTTCAGATTAAGGACGGCATGCCGGCCGAGGGGTCAGGAACAGGGGCGGCACTCTGGCCGAGGGGTCAGGAACGGGGGCCGCACTCTGGCCGTGGGGTCAGGAACGGGGGCCGCACTCTGGCCGTGGGGTCAGGAACGGGTGCGGCACTCAGGCCGTGGGGTCAGGAACGGGTGCGGCACTCAGGCCGTGGGGTCAGGAACGGGTGCGGCACTCAGGCCGTGGGGTCAGGAACGGGTGCGGCACTCAGGCTGTGGGGTCAGAAAGGAGGGAGCCTGGAGGGAAACGAGGGAGCCTGGAGGGCAGTGTAGTATAATGGTTAAGGAACTGGCCTTGTAACTGCAAGGTTGCAGGTTCGATTCCCAGGTAGGACACTGCCGTTGTACCCTTGAGCAAGGTACCTAACCTGAATCGCTTCAGTATATATCCAGCTGTATAAATGGATAATATGTAAAAAATGCTAAAAAGTTGTGTAAGTCGCTCTGGATAAGAGCGTCTGCTAAATGCCTATAATGTAATGTAATGTGGAAACAAGGACTAAACATGATAAAGACAAGACAAGGAGGTACTTAACCCGGTGGGTACATAACAAGAGGGTACGAAACAAGATGGATCATGGTGAGACAGAACAAGACAGGTCCACAAACGGGAAACCCAGCTCACGAACAAACATGACGAGCACACAAGACGGTCCGGCCCTGAACAAAGTGACGGCGCAGACTATATACAAGACATGACGAGGACAAAACGAGCAACAGGTGGGAGAAGGGTAACGAGGACACGAGAGGAAAACACAATGCAGGTGTGGGGAGTGCAAGACACAAGTAGGAGGGAGAGAGGGAAAACACGGGGTGGACTGTGAGACAATAGGAAAACCCGGGATGTAACCCGGGTGCCTCACAGGAAGTTTACATACACTCAGGTTGAAGTCATTAAAACTCATTTTTAACCACTCCACAGATTTCATGTTAGCAAACTATAGTGTTGGCAAGTCAGTTAGGACATCAACGTTGTGCATGACACAGGTAATCTTTCCAACAATTGCTTACAGACAGATTATTTAACTTTTAATTCACTATATCACAATTCCAGTGGGTCAGACATTTACATACACTAAGTTGACTGTGCCTTTAAACAGCTTGGAAAATTCCAGAAAATGATGTCATGGCTTTAGAAACTTCTGATAGCCCAATTGACATTATTTGAGTGAATTGGGTGTACCTGTGAATGTATTTTAAGGTCTACCTTCAAACTCAGTGCCTCTTTGCTTGACATCATGGGAAAATCGAAATAAATCAGCCAATACCTCAGAAAGAACATTGTGGACCTCCACAAGTCTGGTTCATCCTTGGGAGTAATTTCCAAATGCCTGAAGGTACCACGTTCGTCTGTACAAACAATAGTACGCAAGAATAAACACCATGGGACCATGCAGCCGTCATACCGCTCAGGAAGGAGACGTGTTCTGTCTCCTAGAGATGAACGTGCTTTGGTGCGACAAGTGCAAATCAATCCCAGAACAACAGCAAAGGACCTTGTGAAGATGCTGGAGGGAACAGGTACAAAAGTATCTATATCCACAGTAAAACGAGTCCTATATCGACATAACCTGAAAGGCTGCTCAGCAAGGAAGAAGCCACTACTCCATAAAAAACCAGACTACAGTTTGCAACTGCACATGGGGTTGTCCCATGCAGATCTTACTTCTTGGAGAAATATCCTCTGGTCTGATGAAACAAAAATGTAACTGTTTGGCCATAATGACCATCGTTATGTTTGGAGGAAAAAGGGTGAGGCTTGCAAGCCGAAGAACACCATCCCATCCGTGAAGCACGGTGCTGGCAGCATCATGTTGTGGGGGTGCTTTGCTGCAGGAGGGACTGGTGCACTTCATAAAATAGATGGCATCATGATAAAGGAAAATGATGTGGATATATTGAAGCAACATCGCAAGATGTCGCAAATGGCTCTTCCAAATGGATAGTGACCCAAAGCATACTTCCAAAGTTGTGGCAAAATGGCTTAAGGACAACAAAGTCAAGGTATTGGAGTGGCCATCACAAAGTCCTGACCTCAATCCAATCGAAAATTTGTGGGCAGAACTGAAAAAGCGTGTGCGAGCAAGGAGGCCTACAAACCTGACTCAGTTACACCACTTATGTCAGGAGGAATGGGCCAAAATTCCAGCAACTTATTGTGAGAAGCTTGTGGAAGGCTACCCGAAACATTTGACCCTAGTTAAACAATTTAAAGGCAATGCTACCAAATACTAACAGAGTAAACTTCTGACCCACTGGGAATGTGATGATTCTGATGAAAGAAATAAAAGCTGAAATAAATCATTCTCTCTACTATTATTCTGACATATCACGTTCTTAAAATAAAGTTGTGATCCTAACTGACCTAAGACAGGGAATGTTTACTAGGATTAAATGTCAGGAATTGTGAAAAAACTGAGTTTAAGTGGATTTGGCTAAGGTATATGTAAACTTTTGACTTCAACTGTATATACTGGGCTATAATTTGAAATATTGTGCTAATATCATAATAAAGGCAAGGCAGAGTGTCTCGGAGTCCCTTTTTGGAATTGCTACCTATTGTAATGTTATGCAAGGGTGAGAAACAAATTCCAAAATGATTTATTAGCCTAATTGAATGGAAGAGCCTAATTCAGTTGCTGCACCTATTAGCATTTATTGTTGATTCAGAGCAATTTGTCAGAGTTTTCGTAGAATGGCCCCCCCAAAAAAACATTCTATGTACTTGAATAAACTATTTAAACCATGGTGTGTGGTATTTATCTTCAGTTGAATGTAATTTTAATTAATATTTTAGTAAATGTGTTACATACTGACAAAGCTTTTCGTGAACTAGAGAAAATATAGTGTAAACTGTGTATTCGGAAGTAATAAATGATCCCATCTATTTAATGATTTTTAGATACTGTATGTTTTGGATCAAAGAATAATATGAAAATTTGATTTCTGGTTAAGGTTGTAAGATACATTCAATAAACTATGTTTATCTGGGGAGTCCATTATTTCAGTGTATGTGTGTGTGTTTTTCTTTTTTTTCTTTATTTTTTTTTTTTTACTTTGCTTTAGAGCACATGGTCAATTTATAATCATGTTGATTAAACCCTTGTGTTTGTTTTGGGTGATATTGACCCATTTTAAACATTTATTAAAAGAGGAATGACACTGGATGTTTTTCATAACCAATGACTAAATTGGTCCTTGTTTTGTGTTTCTATTAGTTGTTCATCATCAGTATTTGCTTTATGTATTTTTGATTGTATGTTTTCTTTGAATATAATGAGATAAAGAATATCAGTTCAAAGCAATAAATAATTTACTGCATGTAAACCTTGTTTTTTTTTCCCACACCTAAACATGATTTATGCACCCCATGCCTTCATTACAGTAGATTTATATAAATCACATCTTGAAAATTAATCAACCATTAACCAGAGAATATATATATTACACACTGGATATTGATTATTGATTATATTGTTTGGGATTGAGATGAAGATAATATATATTGAGTATTTTTGCAAATATTTGATTTATTATAATCCCAATAATGTCCTGGGTATATTTGATCCAGGCTAACAGTTTTACAGGTGCTAATAAGTAAACAGAATACAAGCACAAATGAATTTTATACAAAAACTGGTTTCGTAGAGAGGCAGGTACATGGGGATAAAGTGGCACATTTTACATTACACTTTTTCATAGTATTTAGTATTCTAACTCCAAGAATCATTTATATATAGAATAAAGTAATAATTTTTAATATTTGGTCACATATCTTGTGCATGCCATGCATGACTTCCTGATGTCTGTGACCCAACAACATCAAAAGACTCTTGATATTTTATTTTCTGGTACTCTTACAAGCGATACTATAACGTCTATGCATTTGAATGGATCACTATGGGAATTGGGGGGTGGGACTAGATTTAGCTGTAAATTACACTGGAACAGTATGGAACACATGGTTGGCTAAATGGCTGTAAGTGATCAAGGTTCTGACGTATCAAACAAGCCTTAAACCATCACAGGAAGAAATCAGAAATATTTGGCAACTGTCCAAACCTGCAACTAAAAATAACAGAAATCCTCTATAAAACAAGGGTAACGTCAATCTGGCAACCAAAAACTCCAATAACGGACAGGCAGAACCGTCTACAACAGAAACCAGAAAAGGGCCATGCCTAAATGCCACAAAAAAACCCAAAAAAAAACAGTCCTCCACAGGCCTGATTACCAAGCCCTTTTATTACACCCAATAATGAAGTTTAGATAGGCAGCAGCTGCACTGATTACAATAAATTACAGCCGCTGCCATACTTGGGCGTAGAGCCGGTGCTGCCCCCTTGTGGACAGCACCCCAACTCCTTCCCTGGCACCACAATAGTTATAATGTATCAAATGTTTAAAAAACCTAATAGTAAAAATAAAAAATAAAACTACTGGAACAATTAATGAAGATTTATAAAATCCAGAACTGGGTGAACACCTTGCAAATTAAATTCTATAATGCCATTTGTAAAGATTTGCAAGTAGGCAATGACAAGTTAAGATAGCATTGTTTTATAGGTAGGCCACAATTAGGCCATGTAAAAAAAAACAGTTGTTGATCGTCCCCGCCCGACATCCGAAAAAGGCGCCGACGACTTTTTATTTTATTTTATTTTTTTTTCGTGACGATGGCCAGAAGTTGCAGAAAACACGGGGAAATCCTATTTCTAAGCCATTTGGATAGAAAATCGTACTCACACCGCACTAGGAGATCCTATCCGATCCACTAGGCCAGAGGTGGGCAACGAGGGCCGTATCTGTTTCTGGTTTTCATGCCAACTTCTGGCCTTAATTACCTAATTAGCCCTAATATTTACGCCATCTGACATTTTAGCTACAATTCTTAATAAGTGCATGAATGACAGCCGGAGACTTCTTGTGTCCCTATATGAAACCTTTTAATGTGATCTAATCTACCAGTGTTGGTGTAAACAGGCAATTAGCTCATTTAGCTGGGGTAATTGGTGGGAACAAAAACCTGCATACACATCGGCCCTCCAGGACTGGAATTGCCCACCCCTGCACTAGGCCTAGCCCTCTATCGACCACAACGCAAAATTGTTAGAGTGCAGAGTGCAATCAGATCAGCATTGTCAATCTACCGTCGGATAGGCTAAAGCAGTGGTTCTCAACCCTGGTCCTGGGGACCCCCTGTGTATGCTGGTTTTCGTTCCAACCACAATTGCAATACTTGAATTTTAACAAGCTGTTAATTTTTCTTAATTAGGTGTTTTTAATGTTTAGAGGGATTATTTACATTCTTAAGCATTATGTTAGTAATAGCTATGCATGCCATGAAGAATAAAAGTCCAATATTCATATTGTGCTGTATTGTAAACAATTAAAAGGAGGTAAAAAATGTTTTAACTGATCAAATTAAAGACTGAGGTGAATCAATTGGCTCATAATTGGTGAAATTGTGGACACATGGCCACTAAAACTAACCGTTTAGTAAATAATGAAGAATTCAAAGACAAAGCTAATGATAACAAGCCAAACCTGCATTGTGTTAACAAGTTTAAGGAAAAAATTATGAAGGAACTTAAACTTGTGTTCAATTACCTAATTAGGAGCCTATTCACCTGAGTTCTTACCTCTTCTTTGTAATTGTTTGCAATATAGCACAATAAGCATAACGAACATGGGATTTTTTTTCTTCAAAGCATGCATAGCTATTGCTAACATAATGTGGCTTAAGAGAGTAAAGAGTTTAAAGTGTTCTCTCTATACAATAAAAACACCTAATTAAGAAAAAATAACAGCTTGTTAAAATTCTGGTATTGCAATTGTGGTTGGAACGAAAACCAGCATACACAGGGGGTCCCCAGGACCAGGGTTGAGAACCACTGGGCTAAAGTATCGTGTTTTTCATTCGGTTCAGCTGTGCGTTAGTTGATTGAACTGTTTGTAGTGTAGTCACTGTTTAGTTAATGTAAATTGCAGCATTACCGGTCACTTGTTTACTTGCTTTGTGTTTCTAGGTCAGCTGCTAGTCTTTTGTGTTGCTAATCGGAAATAGATTCACCTGAGTGAATAAATAGCGTGTTTTGAATTCCTAGTTCAGAGTGCAATCAGACCAGCGTTGTCAATCTACTGTCGGATAGGCTAAAGTATCGTGTTTTTCATTCGGTTTCAGCTGTGCGTTAGTTGATTGAACTGTTTGTAGTGTAGTCACTGTTTAGTTAATGTAAATTGCAGCATTACCGGCCAGTTGTTTACTTGCTTTGTGTTTCTAGGTCAGCTGCTAGTCTTTTGTGTTGCTAATCGGAAATAGATTCACCTGAGTGAATTAGCCCTGCAAGCAGCTGAGTGCAATCGGGAAATTAGCAAGTAGTCTATAAGTTAAAGTAGAGGCTGCCGTGAATACACCAGCCTCATTGCCAATTTGAACTGTGTTTGTAATGATCTTTCCCCACCTAACCTGTCTTCTCACCCCCTACCCCACTCTTTAAAAAAACCTAGCTTAGATCCCGCTGATGTCAGGAACTACCGTCCTGTATCTCTCTTGCCCTTCCTGTCCAAAACAATTGAACGTGCTGTCCTTAACCAACTGTCTGTTTTTCTCCACCAGAACAACCTGCTTGACCCGCATCAGTCTGGCTTCAGAACCGGCCATTCGACTGAAACCGCTCTCCTGGCTGTGACTGAGGCACTCACCACTGCTAGAGCCTCCTCCCTCTCCTCTGTTCTGATTCTCCTTGACCTGTCTGCGGCATTCGACACGGTCAACCACAAACTCCTGATCTCCACACTCGCTGAGATGGGCATTTCTGGAACTGCCCTCTCTTGGTTTGTATCGTATCTTATCTTGTATCGTATCCTACCAAGTCTCCTGGAAGGGTTCCGTCTCTGCTCCCCTTCCCCTGTCTACAGGAGTCCCGCAGGGATCTGTATTGGGTCCTCTGCTGTTCTCTATGTATACTAAGTCTCTTGGTTCAGTAATTAATTCACATAGCTTCTCATACCATAGCTATGCTGATGATACTCAACTCTTCCTCTCTTTCCCTCCCTCTACCCCACAGTTTAAGGAGAGGATATCTGCTTGTCTGACTGAGTGGATGGCTACCCATCACCTGAAGCTCAACCTTGACAAGACAGAGCTGCTCTTCATGCCGTACAAGACCTCCTCACTACATGACCTCTCCATCACCATTGACGGGACCGTGGTGGCTGCCTCCCGCTCTGCAAGGAACCTGGGGGTGGTCCTGGACGACCGGCTGGACTTCAAAGAGCACATCAGGGCGACGGCACGGTCCTGCAGGTTCCTCCTGTACAACATCAGGAGGATTCGACCGTACCTGACCACCTACTCCACCCAGCTTCTTGTCCAGGCCATGGTCACCTCACGCCTGGACTACTGCAACTCCCTGCTCGCAAGCCTACCAGCCTGCACCATTCTGCCTCCAACTGATCCAGAATGCAGCTGCCCAGCTTGTGTTCAACCTCCCAAAATTTTCCCATGTAACCCCCCTGCTGAGGTCTCTCCACTGGCTGCCAGTTGCAGCCAGGATCAGGTTCAAAGTTCTGACCCTGGCCTACACTGCAGCCAATAGGACAGGCCCCGCCTACCTGCAGGACTAAAAGGCTCTCGCTTGTCCCGACTGTGGAGTTTTTCCACATTAGCTCCTCAGTGGTGGAATGAACTTCCCATTCCCCTACGTTCTACTCCAACCCTGCCTGCATTCTGTCGAGGCCTGAAGACACCTCTTCAGACTCCACCTTGACTGATATCCTCACCTAGGAATATCAGTTCCCTGTTTACTAGTTCCCTGTGTTTTCCTGTCTGTTTATTATAGTTTATAATAGTATTTGGAATGGAAGTGTGGTGTTGCTGATTTGCCCACAGCTTACTGTGAACTACAGTCAACGTTCATTGCTAGGGATAGCTGCTACATTATGCGAAGGATGTGCTTTGCCTTGTCTGTTCTGTAGTGATCTTGATGTCTCTGTATGCACTTACTGTACGTCGCTTTGGATAAAAGCGTCTGCTAAATAAATGTAATGTTAGAGCGCATGTGCAGCATGAATTTCAAAACAAAGCCTATCCATGACAGGGTATGCTTATAATTATATTGACCTAGGCTATTAAATGTTTTATGATTGCTTGAACTTTGGTCTATACAGTATTTTATTGTTGTAAAAAAGGTTTTGTAGCCAGATCTGGTCTATGGGGTAGTACAAGCATAAAACCAATAACATACAATCAATCAAGGAACATTTATTGACCAAAAATACATGAAACATTACAATCAATATGAGCAAAACTGATGTTGACAGGCTACAATTAAACAGAAGCAATTTGGTCGAGAGACGCAATGTTCCATATATTCTGTCCTCTTTATTTCTCTACGGTCCGCTGTACCTGGTGCTAAAATAAAAACCGCCCTCCCTACGACTTTTTTTTTAAAAAGACGATCAACAACTTATTTTTTTTACATGGCCTTATGTGCTGAAGAAGAGCTTAGAATACTTGAGGTTTATTTGGATTCAGATATTGCGCTGAAGCAGTAAACAAATAAAACAAGCCAAACAAGATGTTGGGATAATAGCAAAACATGTGTTGAGCATACATCAAAGGAGGTTACATTAATGATATGCAATGGCTTCTATAGAGCTCTGTCCTGTTTTGGAGCCATGCTATAAAAATATATACACTCTTGAAAAAGTGCAAAGAAAGGCTACCAACTTCAAGATTAAAAATGTACGAAGTCGTAGCGTCAGTGTAGTGTAATGGTTAAGGAACTGGACTTGTAACCGAAAGGTTGCAGGTTCGATTCCCAGGTAGAACACTGCCGTTGTACCCCTGAGCAAGGTACTTAACCTGAATTGCTTCAGTATATATCCAGCTGTATAAATGTAATAAGAAGTTGTGTAAGTCGCTCTGGATAAGAGCATCTGCTAAATACCTATAATGTAATGTAAAGTCTTCAGAATTTAAGAGAACATTTATTCATGTTTGAAAGGGTTCATAAAGTATAAGAAGATATTTCAAATGGAATACTGCATTCATTGCTCGGACTTCAGTATCTTTAGCCTACCATTTTTTCAACTATTTATAAAGCTTCTATCGAGGGAAAGGTATTAATGCATGCCATTTTGAACACCGGAGGGAGCCATTATTACAGCCACTTCATCATCCTAACAAATCTTCTGCCCATCTCGCAGTTGGCTCACAGAAAATTCAGAAAATTCTTCTCATTACTGACACCGGTGGCCATAAGTGAACCGCAGCCAGTTCTGTGACTGCAGCAGCAGAGAGAGGGAAGGCAATCGGAAGCACGCTTAGACGTCACATCCTTCATTCACAAAATGATTTTCCCAGCATATCCGACCCGAATTCTTAAAAATCAACCCGTAGGCTCGCAACTGAGAAAGTCGGGGAAGGTCTTGTTTTTTAAGTTACGTTACAATCTGTTCATACATTGGCAATTGAAAGTAATTCATGCATGTAAAAATCTTACATATAGCTCCTTTAAAGTAACAGATTGCACAGCAAATGGTTACACAGTAAGTGTCTCAGTAACAACAAAAAACTGGGGAACTAGTCAACGTAGGCTACAGTAACTTAGGCTACTGGCGTGACATGACATTTAACTATATTTGTATATGCTTGAATACTGTATAAATTGACGTTACTGTATTTGTAAATTACCAGGTTACACAGCTGGCTGTAGGCTACTGAGGGTAATTTATATAATGGTATCTAGTGCAATGCTAGCTAACTTGGTTGATATCCAGCTAGCAAGTAAATTATTGAACTAGATCTTGCCAATGTAGTCCGCCATTACGATGGAAATTTTGGTCTTGACCTTTTTCTCGAAAGGAATTTTGGGATTTTTCCCAGTCGGAGCAAGCATCGATGCATGCTTCAAATTGTGAACAAACGGAGCATGCATACGGATACTTTATTCAAGCTCTGTACTACCGTACTTCGGTTTGGACTCACACTCCAACATGGATGCGTGCTCGCTATATGTGCTCAGAGCATGGAAGTATGTGGTTTGAGACACAGCCAATGTCTGCTCTGCAAATTCATTGTTTACTTAGTACTCTATTTAATGCCCTATATGGGCATGCACTAGTTTTAGGGATTAGTGAATAGTGAGCGATTCAGACCAGTATGAATCCCTGAACTGATGCTGTCATATCTACCAGCAGGGAGCACTGGTGGTCTATAGAGAAAACTGGAGCCCAGGCTGTGAGAGAGCTTGTTTGAGACTGGGAGACACAGAAAAACACAAACCCAGGATTCATTCACTGTTTACTTATTATAAATGTCTGTTTTTTCCCTAAAAATAAAACCTTGGGAAAGAAGCAGGAATATAGAGCCTGCATCTGTATTTACTTTATATAACCTGATTTATCTTATGACGATAACAGATTTACTGGTGCATTGCGGGTTGTGCTGCAATCAAACAAATACCGCAAATCTATGAGCCAATGTATGTTCCCCCAACAGATGTCTTAGCCATTTGTGGCTAATGAATGGCAATACTGGCCCTATGTCAACTACCAGCATTGTAAAACAATTGGATATGCCTAGTATAACTGAATATGTATCGGTCAGCAGTTGTTTGGACATTTGCCCTAAAAGTTTTCCACATTTACCAAGGAGCATATCACAGTAGGCCAGCCTGGATTTTTTGTTTCCCCTTCTGGTGGTCAATGTGATTTATTTGACTGTAATAAAAGTTGGATAGCTGCAGTTGTGCATAATTGTGTGTACACTCATTCAGGACACGGTCATCCATTTTGTGAGCTCACTCTTTCTCCCTCTCTCTGTCCTGCAGGCTCTCCCTTTACGGCACATGTTATTGGTGTTCGGTTTCACAGTTCAAAGCCAGGTGTGTTCTGTTATTAAAGGGTTATTGGAATGATTGGTTATTGTAATTACTGGTTCCGATGTCTATAATTGGTTTTAAGAGAAAATAAAGTTATTTACTGAATAGACTGTTTGTAGTATGATGTTCAGCGGCTCAGAGCCATTTGATATCTGTCCTGCCTACATCGCCATGCACATCTAATATGGCCAATCATCCCATTTGAAGAGGTGCACTTAAAGCAGGGCCAGGATGCCATAATCACAGCGTCACCATTCTGTGATGCCCGACTCCCAAATCGAGTAGGGACAAAGGAGCCCCCTTCATGAAAAAGCCTGACCGGCAGTGGTTTTGGGCAGAACGCTTTAATCATCTCTCTCTCCATCAGCTACTGCTTTCATCAGAGTGAAAAAAACCTCAGGCATACACACACCTGTCTCAACACACCTCCTTTACCTCAGAACATATGAACGCTCACATTCACACATCTCTCCCAACAAATATACATTCACTAATGCACACTCACACCTGCCTCAACATGCGAACACAAACATGCACATACATGCACGCGCAGCTTCCTCCATGCACAGAAACATATGTGTTGTCACACAATATCCTTTATACACAAAAACACTTCCACATGTTGCACCACACGCGTGTCACTAAATGCACGGATCTGGGCAGTCCACACGCATAGAGCATGATTTTTTAGCAAATATGCCCCCACCCTTATTCCCAAAGACTTGGGTCTCTGGCTCAGACTCTGACCACCAGATCGCCTTTGCTGAGCAAAGCCAGTTTTAATGAGATGAATTGGGTCTGTGTGATTCTTCATGTCAGCAACTACTCTGCTTCCAAATTAGTGGCTCTTCCCTGTGTGTCGTCATCCAGCACCGCATTTAGAACCGGGGTTTTGTTCAAATTAGCTAGGACTTCAGACCAGATGTAGACATCATTATCTTTTTATTTGTATTTCATGTCATTCTAAAGAGGATGAATTATCCTGAACCTATTGTCAAGGGAGAGACACTCCACAGCACTGGCACTTTGCTGACTATTCACTCATAGTTGCTTCTTGAACGTGTCTGGATTTTGCATCTGACAGTTATTTGCCAGTGATGGGAAAGCTTCAGAAACCCCAAAGTGGGTGGAGTTACCATGCACTCTCAGTCACAGATTTAACAAAATATGTGCTTTCCACAGCAACATACAATGGTTGGTTAAAATTGGTGAGTCACTGACAGCATATGATCACTACACTCATTTTGAGGTTTGTGAAGCTTCACTCTCCCATCAGTGGTTGACGATCAAACCAACTTTGTAAAATCATAACTTTGTTCCTGGCAATGACAAGCTATTGGTCAGTTTCATAAAGAACCACTTTTTAACTATTGCACTTTCTTTTAGCTCATGTATCTGCTGTGTGCCGCCATTGTACTCCACACACCAAGAGAATTTATACCACTTTTTATTCATACAGAAAACAAACCAATGTGATCCTAAAATAGAGCCAAAGGCCAGTTTCTCCTACAGTGGATAGTCTCACTACAGTGGGTAGTGGGTATGTGCTCTTCATCATTCAATATACCTTTTTTTTTTTTTTTTTTTTTTTTTTTTGCCCTCTCCAAGCGTAACTGCTAGATTTCTAGCTCACATTAGGCTTCTAGTGTTGGCAAAAGCCGTTTCATTTTACCGCATCTTGACCTTACTTAACAATTCAATGACATGTAGGCTATAGGAAGGTTATAGCTTGTTCACCCTCTGACTTTTATGGGAACCAAGCTGAAGCTAAAACCAGTATGGGAAACACTGCTCCAGGTCTGTAACAGACTTTCCATACCCTTCAGAAATTTCTTCTTCTTCATAGGTTCTCCCATTATGTCACTCTTATTCGTCTCCTTGACGATGACCTTTGGTTGTGCACTTAATACAAGGTTCCACCTCATCTCCACTGCTTGTTGAAGCAGTTGTAGTTTTATGTACCTGTCAGGCATGATGGTCCCCAAGGTCAGGATTAGTTCATGGAAAATCTTGAACTTCCTAGTTGGTCTATGAAAGAGAAGTGAACACAGACAATGCAGTATTTATTTAAAAATTCAACCGAATTTATGTTTTTTGATATACATTATTTGTGCTATATGTACTTTGTACAGGTAGCATATAGTTATGCTTTAATTCTCTGACACTGCCCTGTCCTTTTAAATACTCCATCTATTTCTGTATTTCCTTTTTGATGCCTAAAGCTTTAACTGTGTTTTTTTTTTCTTTTGTGATTATACACTTCTCTTCTTACAGATTCCATGGGTCCTTTTTCTTCCATTTTTTTTGCATAAAAACCCTTAAATTAAGGGCTTCTCCGGCAGAATTTCTGGCGCTTACAACCTCCGCTGGCATGAGCTCCACACTTCCTGTCACATGACGCCCTCTGAGCATGATGCTCCCCCCCCGCATCCTCCCACAATGTCCCGTTCCACTCTAGCATACCTTCTGTATGGTCTGAACCACAAGCCACAGCCAGAGGGGAGACAGGAAGGCAAACACAATACAGAACGGAGCAGCAGTGATAAAATCAGTTTCCCCAGCTGAAAGCGGAATTCGGAACAGGAATATATACAGTTTTATTGCTACCTACCTAAAGCTGTTAATTACATATGGTCACAAGCAGACGCTGAATCATTCCTGTACCACGGCCCCAAAAAAATCCTGTGGTTTTCAGCATGCTGGCTGTGTTTATCCTCCACATGCTGTGTTTGCCCCCTATCCTAGCTTTAGACAGGAACAGCCCAAAGGCTTGATTCAGTTGGCATATAGACCAGAAACAAAGCCTTCCTATAGGAAAAAGTGAGGAGGGGGGAAGCACACACTAACCATATTCTCCAAATCAAATATACAGTACCAAAGCAGCAGCTGAAAAAAACACTAGTTACTTTAGTCACTTTAGTGCTCCAGTTCCGAGGGGACTTTTGCTTCTGAATTCCACAAGCTGTTAATGGCACTCTAAAATACTGGCCGTGTGAACAGTACCTTTGTAGCAGCCTCAAACCAGACACCAGGGAAACACGTGTGTTTGGATCTCAACCAAGTTCCTCTGAAAGCTCGGTCTTGCTTGGTCATGCTTCTGCCCTGCTGTTGGTCCAAACATCTGGCGTCAGCGTGAGCGTCAACACGGTGTCTGGGTGAAGAAGAAACCTGGTGGAGCGTGGTCCATGCACTCCGCAGGGCTCCTTAGGAATATCCCAGCAAAACGCATAGCTGCAACTGTGTCAATCCCCACTTGTGCTCATTTCTAGCACCTTAATCCTCTTCCAAAACAAACTGATAGTTCAAAGTTTTTCTTTTGGATGTCGACACTTCTGCGACTAGTGCTTTCAACTTGCTTTAACCTTCAACTAAATCTGATCATCACCCCAGGCTGTACTGACCAGGCTAAACTAAGTGCCTGTCCATATTGGTCCATTGCAATGACTTCACAGGGGTTTAAGCAAAGAGTTTAGATCTCTGAAATCAAGCAGAACTTCATCGGCTCTTCCTGATCTCACTGAGTAAGCACGGCCACAGTTCCTAGTTTAGTAATTGAGCTAAACCTGATTTTGTACGATACTTCCATTCATGTATGTGCGTCCCTGTGTGTCTGCAAGATTCTGTATGTCTGTGGTAGTCAGTGTTTATCTGCTGAATATGTGTGTCTGCAGTCCTGTGGAATTGTGCATGTGTTTGTGGAAGACTGTGTGTGTCTGCGAAAATATGTATGTGTCTGCGGAAGGCTGCGTGTGTGTGTGTGTGCGCGTGTTTATTATTAATTTTCAACCAGTAGAGTCAAGCTATTAGTCATACATGGAGTATGTACATGAGGTGAGCTTCCAATTCCAGAAATTTCTCATGACTAATCTGGAAATGCCACTAAAGTGCAGTCTGTGTCTGTGGGAGCCAATGTGTGTTGGAAGAAGTCCGTGGGCATACGTCTGTGTTTGTGGGAGCCAATGTGTGTTGGCAGAAATCCGTGGGCATACGTCTGTGTCTGTGGGAGCCAATGTGTGTTGGCAGTCCGTGGGCATACGTCTGTGTCTGTGGGAGCCATGTGTGTTGGCAGAAGTCCGTGGGCATACGTCTGTGTCTGTGGGAGCCAATGTGTGTTGGCAGTCGGTGGGCATACCTCTGTGTCTGTGGGAGCCAATGTGTGTTGGCAGTCCGTGGGCATACGTCTGTGTCTGTGGTAGTCTGTATTTGGGAGTGTGCCATGTGCAGAGCTAAGGGTGACCCTAACTTTCCCTCTTTTAATGATTATATTTTGTAATTACCACCTTTTGTTCATTATATAGTTCGCCTTCATTTTTCTTTATTTGTGTTTGTGTGTAAGGCAATAGCCTGAGAGGAAAGCATCTGCCAAAGCACTCGAGGACACACAGTATTGATATTGTTGCAGTAAAAACGCTATTTGAAGTCCCTGGTGCTAAAAGTACTGAAGTCACAAAATGTCTATTTTGAGAAAATCTAATCCGAAAATATCATTGATCCATAAAATCAGCCATTAAAAGTTTTTGCTGTTTTTATGCCTTTCTTAGGCACCTTTTCTGTTAACAATATTTATAGGGTGGACCTAGCTAAACAAATACAACATGTTTCTAATGCTCAACTTGAATTGTCTAAAAATGTGACTTCAGTACTTTTAGCACCATGGTCTTCATTTTCAAAAACTATGTTCTCATTTCCCTGACACACTTTGATTGAATTCAGTAATCTCAGAGGCATTTGCGTGTGATTAACGCTGGGAGGCTGAGGCGCTCTGATGAGAAGTGAGCCTGGGAGCGACAGATAGACAGACAGGCAGACAGACAGACATCTGCGCATCAGTTTCAGGAAAGATCACAGAAGCACTGGAAACAGTCAAACAGTCTCCGCCAGGAATTTGCACGCTCTGCGCATCCACTCAAACCCAAACACCAAACCCCTGGGAGAGCTAGCGTCTAAACAGGATGGGACTCGCCTGCTGTATGAGTGATCCTTCTGAGTCTCTGAGTATTTATAATTGGAAAACATTGTTGTTATTATTACTATTATTATTATTATTATTATTATTATTATTATTATTATTGTTATTGTTTTGTTGTAGTAATAATAATAATAAGAAGAAGAAGAAGAAGAAGAAGAGAGAGAGACTCCAGTGTGGTATAATGGCAGTGGAGTGTGTGTTGATCCTTGGTGTGGTGCAGTGACTGTCAATTTGTTCTTACTCAATGGGATCAGTGGAGTGGAGTAGTTTCAATGGGGACTCTCAGTAGACATTGACTCTCAATTGGATAGTGACAGAGGGGTGTGTCAACTGTCAGTCACTTTGATATGGAGACTGAAGAGTGAATGTGACAGGCCTGGAGATTAAAAGTGGGATGTGCTGTTCCAATGCCATAGTGAGGTCACTGTAGCCCTGTGAGTGTGGGAGCGGGGGGGCGGGTTAATGAGACCTGGCAGGAGATTGGCTGCCATTACTCCAGATTTCCTCGTAATCCTTCCACTCTACCTGCCTGTGTTTGTGTGTGTACGTGCATAGGTGCTTGTTTGTACTTGTGTATGAGCGCAAGTTTGCGTGCTATAACCCTCCCATAAGGCTCATAATGGCGAAGACAACTGCTGAAAGTTTAGCCATCCCTCAGTGCTAGTTCATTTCCGTCCTTTTCCCCAGTCTAACCCAATTATTTAGACTAGGTGTCCATTTCATGGGCGTAAATGCTGAAATATTAACGGCCTCCTTTGTTTTCAGCCCATATTCAGGAAGCTTTTTTTTCCCCCACCCTTTAATGTATTTTTCTACATGGTGGTCTCTGCCCAGGTACGCCTCTGTCTATGAGTGGAACCTGTGTGGGGTCCAAGGGCTGGCCAGGGGGATTTGTGATTTAGCGTTTGTATGACAGACGGAGCTGCCAAACCCTGCATGACGCAGTAGTTCGCCAAAGGAAAAATAAGACTGCTAGTTTCAACGGGTAAGTGATAAATGACTTATAATGTTCACTGCATGCGTTCCCCTTCACTGCATGTGTTCCTACTTGTGTGTTTTGTCTCTTGCTTCATCTTCTAATTGGCCTGTGCAGTCACTCCCAAGTGGCTTGGTAATTTAACACTATCTGCGACCTATCGACAGATATCACAGGTTTGAGCTGGGCTAGGACTGGGAGCCCATTGCAGCAGAACCCAGGTGGCTTTGTCTCCTTAGAGGTAGCATGGGTTTAAGTCAGCCAGTTCTCCCGCGGTTACCACTGCATTAGTTCATTACAAAAATGCATAAAATACAGAGTTGTTTTCAGCAACAGATGCACCTCTTCTCTAATTAGTACTGTGTGATCTTGTGTGGGGAAGATACAGGGAGTGGGCAAAATATCGGAAACACCCCTGAAGAATGGCTTTAACTTTGAAGCATCTAAATCACAATTACAAAAGCATCTACACAGGTGATTCATATTAAATTAAATGCTAATTAGCAGCATATGTCTGCTTAAAAGAGGTCTAACCAGCAGTACTTTGTGAGGTAAGTCTCCAAAGCAAGATGGCAATACTAACAGTTCCAAATGAGCCAAATAGTTGGTGCCCGAATTGCAGGTGCGTTTAAGGTGGCAAGGGGAACAGTGTCAAAAATTATCACATCTGCCCAACACCAAAAAACAGCATCAGCAAAAAAGAACTGTGGCCGCAAGTCAAAGCTCTCCGACAGAGACAGACGGACATTAGGATAGTTGCTAATAACCAGCTCTAACTACAGCTCTAAAAATCACCACAGAATTGAATCAATCCATATCTGAACCAGTTTCAACAAAAACAGTACGTGAGCTTTACAAACTGGTATTTATGGCAGGGCTGCCATTCGGAAACCGTTTGTATGCAAGGCTAATGCACAAAAACGCATAACATGGTGTAAGGAACACAAAACCTGGACCCCTGAGCAATGGAGAAAAGTCCTATGGTCTGATGAGTCATCTTTTACTCTTTTTAATACATCTGGATGGTTTTATGTTTGGAGAAATCCTAAGGAGGCATTCAATCCACAATGTATGTTGCCAACCGTTAAGTATGGTGGTGGTTCTGTAATGGTATGGGCAGCTATTTCATGGGACTCATTGGGTCCAATGATTGCTCTCCATGGACGTGTAACTGTTTGAAACAGTTTTGAAGGCAAAGGGTGGGCCTACTCATTATTAATTACTAGATATTCAGTCTTTGTATGTGTTTCCGATATTTTGTAGTTGCATATGCTACCGCTACAGTGCCCCTTGTGTTGGCATCAGGTAGCACAGCTGTTGAGTGACACTGCTGGGGATTCCAACTTGGGGCGAAAAAAATGTAGGAAAGACTTTGTGGTTCCATCAAAAAATGTGCTCTCTAAGCAGAGTGGCCAGGTGTCTCACAGGTGACCCAACAGCCTTCTGCCAGGCCAATGCTCTAATCACAGGGTCAGCTGAAGGCCAGGTCTGCCCATTTACTCCCTCTTCCAGGCCAGGAATTTCCAGACAAGGGTGTGAAATGGTGTCTGGCAGAGACAGTGGCTGCTGCCCTACTGACGGCACGGCCCCAGGGGCAGGAAACGCCTCTCCTCTTGATGGCACACTGACTGGCAGCAGGCCAAGCCATCTGCTGCTGCAATGATGTGATGGTATCTTTGTGCACTCCTTGCCCCTGGCCCTCAGCCCAGCCCATCCCAGCCTTCGGCACAACCCCCACGTTGACCCTGCACCAACACTGGTCCCGTCTGCAGAATGTCTATTCACACCTCAGTGTCTTCTCCATTTTCTCCTTACACAGTGTCCTTCCCCAGGTGGGCAGTGATCGAACTGTGTTTGGAGCAGAGCAAGATAACCCTTTTGTCAGCTTACTGGTTCCTTAGCCCAATGGGAGCACTAATAAATAAGACCCTGCTTCCATCAAGGAAAGTTGGCCCAAATTAAATCTACATATAATTTACCTCCATTTTAGAAATGCATACAAATGTGTCGAAAGAAGGCTCTGCTCAGTTTGCCTAGTGCCATAAAACACAGTTCCCATTGGTAACTGTCCAGTTTCAGGGTTATCTTCTGTCCATTGGGTTCATCGTGACAAGTGGGGCATCTAAGACACACTGGTAGCTCTGCCCTTATGGAAATGTAATATACTGCAGTAAATTACATTTCCATAACTGCAGTATATTACATTTCCATAACTGCAGTATATTACATTTCCATAACTGCAGTATATTACATTTCCATAACTGCAGTATATTGCATTTCCATAAGGGTGGTGTCCTGTCCCCAGCGCTCTGCCATATCCTTCCATTTCAGAGAAAACAAAGAAAATAGAGATATTTTTGAATGTGGAAGAAAAGACAATCGGGGCGATCCAAACATCTCTCAGCTGTGCTTTCAAGAAGGAAAGGATTTACTGCAGGTGGAGGTTCCAGCTGCTCAGAGGAAATGGAGGGGGTTTTATGCAAAGTGATCACTGATTGAATCTCCCTTTGAAGGACTACAGGGCCACCCCTGGGTTTTTTAAGGGAACAGGGAAGTTAGAGGGGCGACCTAATGAGACAGGTATCCCAGCACACTTTTCCCCTCAGGTGGGGTTTTAAGCTCATATCCAAAGCCACAAGAGACCCCGATGTCTTCTGTCACTACACAGACAACAGTAGGGCTGTATTTATTTATCCCCATAGGGGGCATTGTGGTCCAGGAAACACATTCCCTACTCCCCCATTCCTCTTTCTCACACTCCACTTCTCCAATTTTTCCATCCCTCATTCTTTTTCACTTTGTTCCCCTGGCCTCTCTTCATAGAGAACACTGTTTTCACAAGCCTGTCAGTCCCTGGGGGATATGCATGTTTCAAATGACTGTCTCATCAGACCAGAACAAGGGCTACAGAGGATTTGGAGATGGATGGGTTGGGGGACAACACTAATGCAAAAAACCTGTTACACAATGCACAGGCCCAACATGGTTCATAGCCTCCGTTGGATTTTTTGTTTTTCATGATTTATTTATTTTGCATAATAATATTATGGTACAAACCCCAATTCCAAAAAAGTTGGGACAGTATGTAAAATGCACATTAAAGCAGAAAGCAGTGATTTGTAAATTGTCTTTTACATATATTTAATTGAAAACAGTACAAAGGAAAGATATTTAATGTTTTACCTTATCTTTACCTTACTTTATTGATCTTTGTAAATATACGCTAATTCCGAATTTGATGCCAGCAACATGTTCCAAAGTTGGGACAGGGGCAAAAAAAAAGACTGGGAAGTTCAAAAAACACCTGTTTGGAACATTCCACAGGTAAACAGGTGATTCTATCATGACTGGGTATAAAATGATATCAAAAGACTCTTGATATCTTATTTTCAGGTATTCTTACAATCGATACTATAACCTCTCTGAATTTGAATGGATCCCTAATGGAACTGGAGGTTGGGACTAGATTAAGCTGTAAATTACACAGGAATAGTATGGTTGGCAGTGTTTGAGGCTCGTTTGATACCGCAGACCCTTGATGACTTACAGCCATTTAGCCAACCATGGGTTCCATACTGTTCCCATGTAATTTACAGCTTAATCTAGTCCCACCCCCCAATTCCCATAGAGATCCATGTACAGTATTAGTCAACCCGTTCTGAAACATGTTTATTTGACTTATTTGTTTTACACATTTTAAAACTGTGTCACCTGTAAATTTCACTGTTCTTTACTTGTCCCTCCTCACATGACGTTTGCTTTTTCTACTTGGAAAATGTATGGCTGCTGATTAAACATATGAAGTAAATTTTGTAAAAATTATTCAGGCTTCTGTAAGTTGTTAATTATTTTTGGTTCATTATTTTTGAGTTGTTATATTTTATTTTTGTTAATTATTCTATAAACGTATGTATTCAGTTCATAGGAAATCCCAGTATACACTAGAAACAAGGCAGGTTAGTCCATTTGCAAAAGCCAGAGGCATACAAATCAATAAATATAGGCAATTACAGGCCAATTAGTTTAACATGATTTGCATGCAAAATTGGACACAATATTTTTCTCACTGAGGATGTTACTTTTGAACTTTTATGGATTATATCTATAATGTTTTCACAAAGCAGTGCATGAGAAAATTGCTGGAATTTTTATCTGGGGCAGTGTTCATTGGGGTGTTAGGACATGTTAGCCAGCAAATCCTGATTTTTTTGGATCAAACTGATTCCAATCCTATGTTTTTGTTTTGAATTACCCGTTTTGAAGATCTGTTCCTGATTAAAGCTTGGATTTGATTTCCTGATCCGATCGAATATCAAAGTGATCCCAGTCCTGTTTTTTGGTTTTGAACTACCAAAAATCCAAATCTGATCCAATCGGATAGGAATTAAAGGTCTTTAACTACTGGGCCCTGGAGATTAACTGGGTCATGAGGTACGGGCCTTTCGAGGAAAGGGGGAAATATTGAATCAGTGGGAGGCAGAAACCTGTACATGAGCTCACTCATGTATGGCTATTCTTCCTACTCTATGTCTCCAGGGTCGCAGGAAGTCAGGTTGCTGTATTACATCACTGCAACCTGTTGGCTAATCACAGCCCACTTTCTTATAGCCTGTCCATAGTCATAACAACAGGCACTGCCTCTGTTCAGTCCCGCTGGACATCCTGGCCTGCATGTGTTTCGTTTTGCTTAGTAGTTTATGGAACAAGCCACTTTGTGTTGTTTTGTGCATGGGCATTTAGTTCCAAGATGCACTCCAAAACTCTTCTATCCAACAGCTATTTGCATTCGCAAAATAAAGGTTGTTAATTGTTCTATGTATATAGCCTTCAGTAGCTCAATACAAGGGAAATACATCCATATTATAACTCCTTCATTTACAAATGAACAAATTTTTCCTCAATTGGTAATGCCAGTTGTGTTAGGCTTGTCCCATCATTGCAACATACTTCATGAATTTTGGATGGTGAAAAGTAGGCCGCTTAAATGCTTAAAAATCAGCTAACGACTTTTTGCCACTCTGTAGTCAACCACCTAATCGACCACAGCTACTGCGCAGCTTGCACAGGCATCCAATAAAACAGGGGCGTTGTTGGTGAAAAACCAAGTCGGGGTTAGTCTCCCACCCTGGAAAATGCTATGGTCAGTAATGTGTTACAGCTATATGACTCCCAACCACAGTTGGCACAGATTTGCTCCAATGTGCCAAACAATTCTCTACATTATGGAAAAGTGCCTTAACCCGATCTGTGACCAAGAGCCCCCCTAATATTAATGTTTTTATAATATGTTTATATTAGATGTAATACAGATGGATACTTCATGGATATTCATTAAATCAAACTATTTTGTTCTCCTTGCGACGCTGTCAAAAGCAAACCTGAAATGACGTATTTTATGCTTACGTGGTGGAAGGCATAGATTTTCAAAGATTGAATTATGAAACATGAATCATCAGCATGTCTCTGATCCTTCACAAACTAGAGGGGCTTGCCCAGAAGTCCCCAGGCTAGATCCAACGCAACTGCTCAACACATTTTTCACTGCTCACCCAGGACTGTGAACAGTAATTCTTTTGGCTTTTGGGAAGGGGAATGCCTGCGATTGTGTCTTTTTTTCTCCTTATTTGCACGCAAACGTTTTTGGTAGTTGCGGTTGTGTTTATGACCTTGGAACGTTCTCCTGCTAAACTACAGTTCAGGGACAGTTGGGGAAAATCTGATCTGTGTGAAGACGTGGGCCGGTCCACGGCTGAGAAAGATCTGGCAACACTATTTTACTGCTCTGCAGACAGATCTGGCAGCACACTTATTACTCTGTGGGGGAAAAAAAGGTCTAACCGTTTTCTTGACCTGTATTATGGCTGCATAAACGTCCTCAGTTTATTGGATGGTGGTTAGCCTTCTCTTTTTGGTGGTTTGGATACAGTACAGGCTCCATATACAAGGCTCACCAAAACACATGGTTATAACTGTGACATACTGAAGCTGTCAGACTCGAGGCTCACAGCAAAGAGCTATAGCCCATTGTGGAAAAAAACTCACCTTGCAATGGGTGGCAGTGTGGAGTAGAAATTTAGGGGCCTTTGCTTGTAGCTACAAGGTGCTTTGGCTCCTGGGTGGGGCACAAACGTTGCATCCTTCTGTGGTTGAATATTATATAGCAGCCAGTGAACCATGTTAAATGTGAGCCATATTAATTAATCTTGGATAAGGGCAGCATTTGAGTACCCTGAACATGGTACCGTTTGAACCTTTTTGAATTTCATTTAACAAGGAGCTTTTATTGTAAAACAGCAGTGGTTGGACGATAATGGCCAATTCTGTTTTTGCAGGGGGCTCATTCAAAGGGGCTCAAAACTTGTTAAAAGCCATTAATGAAAATAGAGTGCTTCTTACTCAGCACTAATGCTCAAGTAATGAGAAGAAGCCATGTTAATAAATGCTATAGTCTGTTGATGTGCTGATGAGAGTAATTGTGCAAAATGGCTGCCATGTATCATCCCGCTAGTGTGATGCACATTAATGGAGATTGACACAGATTCCCCCACAACCCCCAGACTATAGAGGTTGAGACAAATTCTTGAATGAATAGAAGGCACTTGTAATTACAACTTGTTTTAATTCATCATTCATTACTGATTTATTTCAGAGGGCCTGTGGTGTTGAATTGAGATGAAATGGCTGGTGTGAATTTGAAAAAAACAGTGTGAACTATTAGAACACTCTCTGAAATTGATTATTCTGTTTACTGTAGCATTTATTTGTGGGAGCATAATGTATAAATTTGCTACAAATACAGATGTTACGTTCATAAAAAACTGCAGTCATTTTATTTTTATTTTATTTTTGTTGAGCCTGAAAGACTGAAATATTGCTTTTGTCATTGAAAATATCGCTAAAATGTGTTGGGATATTAGATCCTTTTATAATATACAGTACCAGTCAAAAGTTTGGACACACCTACTCATAGAAGTTTTTTTTTTTATTGCTTTCCACATTTTGGAATAGTAAAGACATCAAAGACATTTGAGATAACACAAATTAAATTATGCAAAAACCAAAAAAGTGTTAAACAAATTTGAAAAAGTCTTATATTTTAGATTCTTCGAAGTAGCCACCCTTTGCCTTGATAACGGCTTTGCACATTCTTGCCATTCTCTCAAACAACTTCTGTGGTAAACAGGTATTCCACAGGTAAACAGGTGATGCCATCATGATTCTGTATAAAAGGATATCAAAATACTCCTGATATCTTATTTCCAGGTACTCTTAGAAGCAATACTATAACCTCTCTGCATTTGAATGGATCTCTATGGGAATTGGGGGGTGGGACTAGATTAAGCTGTAAATTACACGGGAATAGTATGGAACCCATGGTTGGCTAAATAGCTGTAAGTCAACAAGGGTCTGAGGTATCAAACGAGCCTCAAACCATCACTCTGTTGCCAGATATGCAGTAGATATGGATGGATCACTTGAAGGGTTGTTTCTCCTGACAAATTTTCCTATTGAACTCTATGGAAAAATAAGTCAGGAGAAGAAACCCTTCAAGTTATCCAAAGCCGTTATCAAGGCAAAGGGTGGCTACTTTGAAGAATCTAAAATATAGGACTTTTTTTTATTTAACACTTTTTTGGTTTTTGCATAATTTAATTTGTGTTATCTCATAGTTTTGATGTCTTTACTATTCCAAAATGTGGAAAACAATAAAAAATAACGGGAAAAAACCTTCTATGAGTAGGTGTGTCCAAACTTTTGACTGGTACTGTATATTTTGTAAAATTCCAAATCTTATGAGTCTGCAGACAAATTGAATCAATTTTTTTATTGAAGCATTGTAATCTCCCACACCTCACTTCTACTTATGGAAGCGTTCCATGGTTTGTAAATCTTGTTTAAATCTATTTTAATTTGTTTTTCGAGGGTGCAGATTCTCAGGGAAACCTGTATTTTGGACATTCTTTTCAGGTTGCCAAGAGAAACCTTGCTTCCCTACGAAGCACTTCTGATTTCCCCAGATGTTGTTTACCTAGACTACTTCCCTGGATCCAAGCTAAGGGTAGCTTGACCGCAGGCATGATCTCTGCGGTGACCATCAGGGTGCTTTTAAAGAGAGTGCAGGACTAGAGAACAAACAGCTTTACAGACCAGAGCATGTGTTCCTCAGAGGTGATTAAATTGTGTGTGTGTGTGTGTGTGTGTGTGTGTGTGTGTGTGTGTGTGTGTGTGTGTGTGTGTGTGTGTGTGTGTGTGTGTGTGTGTGTGTGTGTGTGTTATTCTTCCATTATTTCTCTCTCTCTCTCTCCCTTTCCCTTTCACTCTGCCATTTAACCACTTTCCTTTCTTTCATTCCACTGGCTGAGAACTGGTATATTACATTTTCTACATCTTTTGACCTCTGATCTCTACACTCATTGGATGAACTCAATTAAATTATGGGCAGGATTTCCATCCAATAAATATATGTAGCCCCAACTAAAACTAAGTGAGTCCGTCCAACTCATTTTTATCAAATACGGCTAACTAAAACTAAGTGAGTAAGTCCAACTCATTTTTATCATATACAGTTAAAATGAAATAATTACATTAACTAAGTGAAATTGACTGAAATTGATTTACGTTCATATGTAGCCCCAACTCAAACTAAGTGAGTTAGTCCAATTGATTTTGAGCAAAGAGCTAAAATGAAATAATTACATTAACTAAGTGAAATAGATTTATTTTGGGCCAACTCAAATGTAATTAATACATTTTATTTAACAGAACTGATACAACAAATGCATATAGGCAATATAAAATAAAAACAGGTCAAATACAAAATAAAACAGGTCAAATTTAAAGCAACAAAAACTAAATAAATAAAAAAGACCTTAAATGCAGCTTCTGCCGACTGCTCACAAGACCAACAACCTTGTCCATGTGAAAGTGAAGGACAAACTGGCGCTAGGTAACAGGTCTGTAGCCATGGCTTGCAACACACTGGCACAATGCATTTCCTCCTCCATTATATTACTAATAACTCTGTACTTCTGATTCCTTGTCCTCAGGTGAATATAAAGGTTGACCTAGGGTGCATTCCAGAAAGTGGGTTTAGTGAAAACGAAATTTGAGTTAACAGGTACAATGTACAGTGAAATGTTACTGCTGCCGCCTATCAGTAACATTTCACTGTACATTGTACCTGTTATGATATCCATGTGATATATAATTTTATTTTAAACAGTTTTATTAGTGACTAATGCATGTTTTTGTTGTTTTGTTTCACAAACTCAGTTTTCACTAAACACACTTTCTGGAATGGACCCCTGGCCTTTGGAAGCCAAACCGCAAACATGGTTGTACAGTAACATTTAACTTAAAATACCTCTTTTTTGGTGCCTCCAGAAATGTTGTCAAAGCACACGCGTGACAACAGTGACAAATTGTTTTGTCAATACGAAAGTTGTTGAGCAAGGTCTTGGCTATGAAGGGATATAAAAATAGTTTATCACATCTGAGAACTCACATCTAAGTTTAAAATCGAATCTTGTGACGTTAGAAGTATAAATATACACCATGTCTTCTTCTTTTTTTCACTCCCGCACGTCCATCGGCCGGAGAGGGTTAACTCTGATACCTGCAGATACCCTGAACTAACAAGTAACAAATGGCTGTATTTTGTTTGTTAATATATTTTATTTATTTATTTATTTTTTTTTACCGGAAGTCCTCATTCACTTGAAAGCATGTCTTTACTAACGCATGTAGTTCTTCCACATTTACTTACTTCACTCTCCTGGAACAGGGCAGGCCATCTGTCTTTGATGTCTCTTATTGGGGGCTTCTGGTCCACGATCTCCAGTCGTCTGTGGGAGAAGGTTTTTTCCATCTTCTGTTTTATCGCCACTTCATTGTCACGCTTTTTCACTTCTGACAATAAAGCAATTCTCTCTCTTTCCAAGCTTTCTGTGCTTTCACCTATTGGGTGCAGAAGAATGTAGTTAACTTCAGCCTTTCTAGGTTTCTTGATGTTGGCTGCAGCTTTGCCTTGGCCTTCTCGTTTGTGCTTCAAGGAGTTCACACGGATCTCAGGATGTCCGAGTCGCCCGAGCATCGTTCGATAGTTTTGCATTTTAAACTTAAGTGACTGTTTCCATCCCCAAAATCCTGTCTTGGATCCCAGCTGCCCCAAGCAAGGATGGGCCCTCGTCAAAGCTGCTGCTACCTCTTCACACTGGTAGTCTTTGGGGTACTTGGTGTACTTCACCATTTCTTGGGCTAGACCATCAAGTATGACTCCTTTCAGCTTTGGGCCAGGGTCAAAGTATGTTCCATTTGTCTCAAATTATTTTGGTGTAGCTCAAATTCAGCCTCGTAGGTGAATTTAGGGACCACAAAAACCTGGGGCCAGGCGGACAATCGCGAGGGCTGAGTTTCTGGGGATGGATGCGGGGTTGACGTGCACAGTGGGCAAGTTCACCATTTTGGACCTTAGACTTTTCTGCAGGGCTACAATATAAGTCAATGGTACCAGTAGCAGCCACTACCAAACTCAAATTAAACTGTTATTATCAAAGTCAGGAAACTCACTGAGTGGTCACTGATGTCTGCTGATGTTCTGACAAAACAAATAGCCACAAAGTATGCTTCATATCAGGTTTTATGTATCATTTAGCACATATTTTCTACTAAAAAAAACTATTTTCAGTTGCAGTACAGCCAGTACGGTTCCGATGAAAATAGTTCCAAGCTAAATGAAACATAAGACCTGATAGGAAGAATACTTTGCTGCAATTTTTTGACAGAACATCAACAGACACCAGTGACCACTCGGTGAGTTTCCTGACTATGAAAACGAGAGTTTAATTTGAGTTTGGTAGTGACCGCTATTCCTCTCCCTGTGCTGTGACCTTGTCGTGGTGGAGAGGCTTGCGTGCTTCTAAGACCCTGAGAGCTATGCTGGGAGGAGCCTCTGGCTCCTGGTAGGTCTAACCTTACCAGATTGGTCTCAGGTGAGGAGCCAGACGAAAGTAAGCACAAGGCCCTCCAGGTGGGGGAGTAAAAAGACATACTGTTACAGAAACTACAATGAGAAATGAGTGACTGCTACTGGTACCATTGACTTCTATTGTAGCTAACTCAATACTGGAGCGATCAGTGAAATGATGGTCTCTGTTTCAGGTTCAGACTGCAAATATGGTCCAAGGTCCAAAATATTGAACTAACCCAACATCTAGAATGGACTAGTAATCATTTTACAGCAACACTTAAGCTAGACACAAGTTGGGCCTACAAGCTCAAAGTCAGTCAACTGTATGTTCCATTTCATTAGGCTAGGCTAGCTAGCTAGCCATCTTGTGCTAATACTTTATAGTACTCACCGTCTCTTATACTTCTGTACTCTTGGGATCAGCTGGTCTGTTAAAACTAACTAACCATACTAACTAACCTTTAATATACCGCAATTTTCTGAAATGGTCTTGGTACACGAAATGGACCTTAGCACAAGATGGCTAATGTTACTGCTAGCTAGCCTAGGACTATGTATGCTAGGTAAATTATTAGCGTTAGCTACGTGACGTTAGCTAGCTAACCTTACTTAGAAACCTTATCAGACAATAGATTCCAATATTAGCTAGCTAACATTACATAGCTAACGCTAATATACCTCGCATATAGTAGTGCTAGGCTAGCTAGCAGTAGCCGCCTTGTGCCAGGTCCATTTCGTGTAACGTTACAAGACAAAATGGCGGTAGATTAAGCTATCATCATAGTATGGTTAGTTACTTTTAGCTAGCTAGGTCTTCGTGTACAAGACCACCGGATTCTATGCCTAGATAGCTAATATTAGCTAACTAAGACTAGCTAACATTAACGTATGTTTGATAAAAATCAATGTCAGGTCGTCTATCTTGCTAGAGGGCGCGGACGTTAACTTATATAGCACTAACGTTACACAACCTAGCCTGCCAATTCGACTTTACAGAAAGCGGAGCAAAATTCACCTAGCCTAGCCTAACGTTATCACGGCTGTTGCACATATCGGTCAATATTATGGAATACACGCTATTTGACAGCCAGGTACATTCTAAACCACTACAAAAAACGAATAATTACAAAGAAATCGACTTCCACACGGCACACGCAGTCTGTGTCTGGTTGTCAATGTTTGGGGCACAGATTCCACCTGCAGGCAGCTGCCAGCCGCCAGAAAGGAACTCTTGCCGCCAGAAAATAACTCTTGCCGCCAGAAAGGGACTCATGCACTGCACGCATAGAATTATGGGGCGCACATAGACTCGGCGTCTCGCACATGTGCAAAGTGCGGTCCCCCAATAAAAACTCAGTTATTTTGCGTTGATCGAATTTCAATCAATCTCATAAGTGAAACTATTAATCAATTTTATATTACAGCCATTAAATATACATACGCATATTTTTAAATAGATCTATTTCAAGTAATGCCAACAATATTTAAATGTGTCACATCTAAGAAGGGCTTGAATCATTTTTTTGAGTGTACCCTCCACAAGACTCCCCTGCTTGCTATAACTGGAGGGGTGACTTTCTCCCGGCAGACCCCCCAACCACCAATGCTACGGGGTAGATTTAGTGGAGTTGTACCCTGAGTGCATTGTGCCAATTAATCAGTGATGGCAAAGAAGAGGGGTTCAGGAATAGCTTAGAAGGGGTGGCAGGTGTCAGGGGCCTGGTCCAGGCCCAGTTAGATGTCAGGCACCCTGTACCACCCATGAGGTCAAGGGCAGAAAATCGCCTCCTTTGGCTACTGTGAACCAACAGCAATAGTCACCAATGTCAAAGTGTCTGCAGGACATGCGAAGGAAAGGGATAGTGAATTCAAACAATTATAGCCACCCTTTTGTTTTCCGCTCTTTACACATCATTTCTACACACGTCACAAAATGAACGGAGAATCCAAAAAAAATGTCATGCTTGCTGCTTGAATTCTTTACTCACAGTTAAGACACCATTACAAAATTGCAAACTATTACACTAACTATGAAGAAAAGTACAAACAGACCGTTTTTTATATGCAAACAGAATAATTTTGTCAATCTCCATTTGAGCACACAAACTTCTCGCGCCATTAAAAGCCATTGTAAACCAAGCTGGTCATCAGAAAGTTTAGGTATCTAAATTATTCATTGTATGTAAAAACTGTCTCGGCAAAAACATACACTGACTCTGGAACAATATATATTAAAAAAACATAAAGTAAACTATCAATTTTTTTTAGAATCTACCTGAACAAAATCACAACTGTAATTGACACTGCTGCCATGACATATACATGAGTATAAACATGATGTGAGTCACAGTGGCGTCGCCAGACCTATTTTAGGGGGCTGTAGCCCCCCTAAAATTTGCTGTAGCCCCCCTAAAGTTTTCCACTATGTTGAGCAGCCAGAGTCTACGATGTGTAAAAATAATCTTGACTATAACGTTGTTTGTATTAAGTAAAGTCATGTATTATGGGTATACCTGAGTTGAAAAAATGACTGTTAATCCCTTAGTTTGGTAGAAAAAGGCAGGAGTGTCTTCATTATAGCCTATGGGAACCATATTAATGTTAGTTGCTGAAACTCCTGGCTCCTATTGCCTTTCCAGTTCCTATAGCCTATAGCTTAACAGTTACTGGTTCACATTTTAGGTTTATATGAGATGGCTACAGTTGTTCAACTAAAATGCCAAAACGGAATTTGTGAAGCTTGCCTGTTACTAATAGCCTATAGCTGCTAAATAAATTTTAAAACGGAACTCACTTTCTGCATCTGCAACGTGGAGTAGCTAGCCTCTCTGGTTTTATGTCCTCGGTTAGCTACTGCGATAGCCTGGATAAGACATATAATAGTTTACAGTTAGATAGCTACGTAGGTAACTTATTTGACTCATAAAGTTAGGATGCTTTGATAAAGCTACAAAAGTTCAAAGTTTTTTTTCTAATGATAGGGAGAAGTTTACGGGAGAGTATAATTTTGAGGGAATCCCCCCCCCAAAAAAACAAATCACTGGTTAAATTTAATCTACAGGCCAGGCCTAAATTAATTCTGCTGCCATTGAGGCAATTTGTATAAGCTGTCAAACTAGAATAGGCTACACATCAGCTTTGACATCACAATGTGTCAACTGTTGCCGATGCCGATAAATTTTAGTTGATAGACGATGGTATCGTCTACATCAGCCCAACCCTATTGCTACATATGTAAGCAATTTATAGAAATATTCTTTGCAACAACTAAATTATTTATTGATTTTAGGCTTATTGCTGCTCCCAAATTCATGGGGAACAACCATTTGGTGGCTGCCTTTTTGAAAAAAGTTCTCCTGGGGGTGCATGCCCCCAGACCCCCCTAGTACAGACTTAGCCCCCCTAAACATACATCTCTGGCAACGCCCCTGGTGAGTCATATGCTATGGCCTTCGCAGTCGCCACATCTCAACCCAATTGAACACCTATGGGAGAATTTGGACCAACGTGTTAGACAGCGCTCTCCATCACCATCATCGAAACACCAAATGAGGGAATAACTTTTGGAAGAATGGTGTTCCATCCCTCCAGTAGAGTTCCAGAGACTAGAATCCATGCTAGAATAGAGGTAGAATCTATGCCGAGGCACATTGAAGCTGTTCTGGCGGCTCGTGGTGGCCGAGCACCTCACAACTAAGACACTTTATGTTGGTTTTTTCCGTAAATTTTTCATCTGTCTGTACGTACCCATATAAAGTGATTACTGCTTCATAGACACATCCAGAAGACACAAGGGTTAAAAAATGTGAGCATTATAATAAATGCTACATGCTATTGTTCTGCATTTGATTGTGAATGTGCACCCTCACTTCCTCCATGTCTCTCTGTTAATTCCAGGTCATAGCCTTAGAATGTGGTTCAGTTTAAATGATTAGCCGTTACAAAATTGCCATAGCCATTATTTTATTGTTGAACCTTTATAAATTACAAGCTGTAGGGTTTTCTTTAACATAACGGATTAACCAAAACTCATGTCTGCTTCTCGTTAACTCTTTTTTTGAGGTTTGAAAATGTTCTCTATTAAATTACATCACAGTACCTACATTCACTTCAAATCAAGAAGGATAACTAGCCTTTTTGCCATTACCAGCTGCTTTTAAGTAATTCGTTGTTGTTGGAGAAAGGCTGCAGTCATCTTCAAAGGGTTGTGTGTGCACATGGGCCTTGCACAGGAGACAGCTGCTTTGGGTTTCTGAAGTGCTGAGAGGGAATAGCTGAGTGAAAACTGCACATCTGTCTGAAGTGCCACAGCTGCTCTTTCTACAAGACACCTTAGGAACACGTGGAGTGGTAGTGTTTCTGATTTGTCAGAAGCGGTTTTTCAAATATCAGCAGAGAGTTGAGTTTCACAAGGGAGATGTGACATACTGATCGCAGCCCAGCACTGCAGTTATGATACTTACAGTCATTTCCCAACTTTATCAGACTCTTTTAATCTCTTAGACACACCTAGCATATCCCAGTCTTTTCCCTAGTCTCATCTTGTCCACCCATCGATCTTGCTCAGTCTCTTCTTTTCACTGTCTCTTCTAATCTTATCCGGTCTCTCGTAATCTCATCCAGTCTCATAATCACCCCCAGTCTCTCCTAATTTCTCAGTTTCTGATAATCTCTGCCAGTCTCTCCTCGTCTGTCCCATTCTCACATTGTTTCTTCCATATTCTCTCTTTCTCTCTCCTTTTCTCCCAGTCTTTCATAGCCCCAGTCTTTCCTGTTTCCCCCTCAGTGGCATAACAAAAAAGATTCACTCAAGATCCCAGAGCAGGCAGAATGTTTAAATGTGTTTTCTTTCCACAGCTCGCACAGATGGGTCTGCCGGCCAGGCCTTGTGTCTGTCAAAGGGATCACAGGATCATCTAAGTGCCAATCACTGAACCGCAATAGTGTTTCTGCTCAACCCAGAGCTGAACTTCTTTCGATAATGAGAACAGTATGTATGTATGAATACATAGTATGTACATAGTATGTATGACAACATGAAATCGACCATTGCACAACCTAGTATCCTAATAATGCTCAACACAAGCATGGATGCAGACAAAAATGATTCCTGGAACTGCACAACTAAAGGGAGTGGTGTTAAAATTTTATATTGAATCACAGACACACACGTACACACACACAGGCACGCACGCACACACAGAGGTTCTATTCCCGATTTATCATACCAGGGAAAACCTACCACCTACCCCAGTATTGGGTTTGATGGGAGGAGGGGGCTGGTTTTGCAGCTTGGAGGCAAGGAGGTGTTTCATATATAGATGTCCTACTGGTGTGCAATAATCCATACCACCCCCCACCTTGAGATTGCCTTGAAGTGATTTACTTTTACACATGTTTGTGGGGAAATTGGGGGAGGTAGGTGATATAAATTACTGACCGCCGCACCTTGGAGACATACCTGTGAAAGAAGCCAAATCGCTTCCTCCATCGTGTTGACTCTCAGATTTACCGATCCAAAAAGACTAGACTTGCGGTTGTCTACAGACACAACAGCTGGGGGTGCATCTGGGGCAGTATCTCCAGGTAGGGGACCGTAATGAGCACAGGGCCTTTGATGCAAATCAGCTGCATAAATATGTCACACAAACAGGAAAACAAATGCTAGCATTGAAGACATATGTTAAGGAAATCAAAGATAAAAATGGCAGTAGCACTGCTCACATGGCCTAGTAGCTCTCCTCACTGCCCCAGAACAAAATCTGCACAAGACAGGAAAACAGTCCGCATGACCCATCTGGTTTTAATCTGTTGTATTAAAAGTCATCTCAGATTGCTTTCCCCCATGGGATGAACATAAAAGCAATCAATATAAATAGCAAATATGGACGTGCAGATATGGCCCTTCTGAACACAGGAGACATACAGGTCGAATCAGTCTGTAAGGGGGAAGACAATACCAGCCACAATGTATGTTTCAGAAGTACATTTTTTTACATTACATTTTTTTTGGAATGCCCAATTGTATTTGTAAACCAAGCTCATTGTTGCAATCTTTACAAAAATACAATATAGTGAAAATATATTGAAATTAAAAATGATCGATATTAAATATAATATTTAAAATATAATTACATTACTTAATATCATATTAAATCACTTATATGAGAAAAAATACCAGTTATAGCCGTTTGCAATTCACTCTGCAAATCCTCAGTCCTGCTCACTCAGTCACACCAAAATTTGTGTGCCGCATTGACCACAGGGGTCACTGGTGCAGGACTAAAATGGCTGTCCCGCCAACTGTGCTCCTTCCCAGGCTGGGCTGCACTGACGACCAATTGTGTGTCACACCGTTGGGCAGCAAGACACAACTGCCACTGTCCGGATTACATATCAGATTGTGGGGGTAATCCACACACTATAGCGCATTAACCAGCAGCCCCCTGGAAAGACTTTTGACCTTTTTTTTGTGTGTGTGTAACAATTTGTCACAGTTTTTGTGTGAATGTACTCTGTTTTTGTGATGCAGCAGAATGAATCGCCCACTGCTTTGGCTGGCTCTTGTCATGTGACATGGCATGTCTCACAATAAGCTTATTATTTTGGTCCTGTCCCACCCATTGTCATTAAACGGCTTCTAACGGTTGTCATGGAGATTTCTTTGGTAGCCTTTTTAACAGGTCACCTGCTTTTCTCATCCTGCGGTTCCTCCCCTGCTGTGATTGGCTGAAGGCAGGCCGTGCTGTAATCTGCTTTAATTAACTATGTTTTACAGAGGAAAAGAAAGGACTGCAGTAGGCTCTTACGTGCACAGCAGGTGGAAACCGAATAGGGCAGGGCAGGCAGGAGGAGGTCATGGTGACCTGGAAGGGGTTAGGTCGGTCTCTGGTGTCCAGGGACGACTGTGCTTTCATGGCTGTGACTGATGTCTGCATCCTTATAAATGGTAACGCCTTTGGTTCACTTTTTAATAGACTTAGCTGAGCAGCTGTTGTGGTAGCATCTTAAAAAAAATATGAATTGTCTTCCCATGTTTGTCAGAAAAAGACAAAAAGAGTCAAAAGTGTAAGACAGACGGAAAGAAGAGAGTTTATGTGTTTGTAAGCGTGCGTGCGTGCGTGCGTGCGTGCGTGCCTGCGTGCGTGCGTGCGTGCCTGCGTGCCTGCGTGCGTGCGTGCGTGCGTGCGTGTTGGGTGTGATGAACAGAAATAGAGTGGAAGAAGAGAGAGATAAAGAGATAAAGAGACAGCGGCCAACTGTGGGTGCTGTGAAACTAGCCAAAGAGTCAGTAATGGCCCCAAAGCTCAAGCTAATTCCATTCTAAGACCACCGCATGGTAAGTGACTTCACAGCCCATAAGCGAGAGCGGAGCATTGCAAAGCACTGCAGCCTCTCTTGTCCTCGATATCAATGAAGATCGCGCTTCTTATTCCACACGTTGCTTTGCTGGATGTCCCCTCATTCAGAAATTTGCACTGCTTATAACTTATCAGCGTTCAGACACTAGTTTGTTTGTAACACATCATGTTAAGTAATGATCCACAGTGCTTAAATGGCAAGACCAGTTCAACAACAGGACCTGCACAGTGTCTGTAGCAGCAGCCCATCGTTTAACAGGCAAAAATGGTCCTTGCTGGTCCTTGCTGTTTACACAAAAAAAGAAAACTTATTTCAATGGAAACACTGAGTGTTGAAAAGGCTCTTGAGTAATACAGGAACTAGTGGCACTTAAACATGATCCTGCAGAGCTATACATTTCAGTTGACAAAAAGTTATCAGATCTTGGATTAGGTTTTGAGCACTGTGTTAGCTGGCTCACTGCGTGAGCACAGGGGGAAAGTGAGAGGGAGAGTTTGTAAAGTTGTAACAGTGAACAGCTGTTTAGGCCTACAGGAGAGAATGAATGCATTATTGTGTTTATTGTATTAAATCATTAATTAAGTAGATCTGTTATATAGTAGCACCGAGGTAATGCTTTATACCATCTCGCTACATTGAGAGTACACCCCGGGCCTTGCATTTGCTCAACATCATGAAAGGGTTTTGAGAATTTAGTTTGATAATGAGTTTCAAGGAATCACTGATCAACAGTCTGTGAATTGACTTTATTAAAATAGGCACAATGAGCTCTTTAAAAATAGCTTTCATTTTTTAATTTAACTTAAAAACCCCAAATTTCAGTTTTTAGTTGTGCATATTACAAAGTCAGTGGCCTTCGTACAAAAAGGTTTTATATTCTCATGACATGACCCATAGGTAGCCTACCCTTTAATGAGAATGCCATTGGCTAAACCTTTGCAATGGCACATGGATATGATTACAGTTAGTAAACCATAAACCCATGACTTATAAAGACTCAGTTAATAGTTCATTAAGGACAATTACAGTAAGTAAAAAACACATTATAATAATCCTGAAACTTCAGGACTGCTCGTTCTGTCACGGTTATCAAAAGTGAAAGATGCAATTAAACTCCAGGCCAGTGACAGCAGAGGAAATGCAGCAGTCTGCAATTTGCCATCTGTGGAGAGGCATAACAGAACTTTCTAAAATAATAAAAGTGAAAAAACACTCTACTGGAGTTTTCCACTGGAACAAACAGAGAAACAGAGACAGGGATTTCTTCCAGCTTAAACAAACTGATGAATGGCTGGGAATCGCTACTCACGCTTCACCCCTGGGAGCCATGTTATTATAAAAGCACAATAAACACTGCGGAACGAAACCGTCCAGGACAAAAGGGAAAAAAACCTCACTGGCTGCGTTCGCCCTAATAAAACTACGAAGCCTGGACACCGATATTCCCAGTGATGCCAGCTTGAAACGCCTCAGGGGGGCAGTTTGAAAACAGATTCCGTGACATTTGGGCGCCTGTCCTTTTCGTGTCACAAAGACGTGGAGCACAATGTGCTGGCTGATAGGGAAGCTGTTTTGTGAGTGCGGTTGACCAGAGCAGAGAGACGCCCTTCTCCGTTCTTCATCTAACCTTTCTGAACTGCCATTAACAGCAATATGGTGTGTCAGGTTGAGACCTCCGTGGGAGTTCATAAAATTTAATTTTATTTACTTGAATTAGTCAGAAAAACAGCACAAGAGCAACACTGTGACATAAATCGATCACAGTATATTAATATACACACCTATACCTACCCCTATAGGTGTAGCATTCTTAGCCTTCCTGGCGTGTCATAATGTGTAACTACTGTTGGTGTGGAAATTAAAGTAAAAAGAGAAAATTCTTGCTCAGCATGTGTGGATATAAATGAACCAAAACAAACATGGAAGTTTCCTGGACAAAACCCATAAATACCTGGAATAGGACTGAGGGGGGTGAGTCATACAAATGAAAAAGAGGGCTTAAAAAAGCCAAAAGACATCCCCCAAAACCCCTTTCAGGTTGGCCTCCAAGAAACAATTCCTTGCATGTAAAATAAGCACATTTTCAGGCAGCAGGCAGTCAACACTTTAGTCAAGTTTCAATTCCCACCACCGTGGCAGGTTTCATCACTCCCGTTATGTAAGTACCACCCCACCCCCTATTGTGCATTTCCGTCATACAGCATTCCAAATAGAAAAGCATGCACTCTACTTGTGTGTGTAATTGTGTGTGTGCATTTGTGTGTGCACGCGCGTGTGTGTGTGTGTGTGTGTGTGTGTGTGTGTGTGTGTGTGTGTGTGTGCGTGCGTGTGTGCGTGTGTGCATGAGCGAGTGAGTGAAAGAAAGAGAGAGGGAGAGATATTTTGGGATACAAGTTGAACTAATTCATAGTATTTACTCTTCTCGTTTTTTCTAGTATTTAGTTTGGCGTTTAGCGGTTTCCCAGTATGTGACCATGAGCAAAGGATATTCAAGTGACAGAAAAAAAATATTATGATAGGGAAGAGTGGAAAATATAATAATAACAGTATTATAGCATAAAAATAAAATATGAGGGATCCCTGAGGAGAAGGATTTTGTCGCCAAAACTTTAGTTGGACTTAAATAAATAAATAAAATAAATCCATTACCAGGAATACACTGTGCGACGTTATTCTATTTCTGAGTTTCCATCTGTCTGCACCGCATTCATTGATATCTTGGCAATACACTGGAAACTGAGAACGGTTTACTTAGCCTAACTAGATCCAACATGAAGACTACCATCAACTACACAGGACTCCAGATACCCTGGGCTGTCAGAAGAAAAGTGTACGCAAAATGACGTTTAATGGCTATTTATCTAGTCTTCAGTGTCGGTTATATACCTGTAGGTCATCAATCCATCAACGACTCTTTGCTGCTACTTTGAAGAGTTGCTACAGACTACAGTTTGAAAGGATTGTTCTTATGCAGTAGAAAGACAGACAGGAGAGGACAGGGAGTGGATAGTATAAATGTGAGGCAATAATAAAGGGAGGGGTGGTCTTGGGCGCCCACATCTAATGCTTAATCAAATGTCTTCATTGAAGATCCAGAGATAATTTAATTGAACATTTTTGTAGCACCATCCTACATGGATCATGCGTAAATGCTTGTGAAGATCCAGAGATAATTCATCGTTGATCATTTCTTGGGATCATCCTACATGGATCAGCATTCACTAAACAAACATACAGATATGCTCAAACGCTTGTGATGACCGCCTCTAGTCACCAAAACAACAGGCAGGGGAACCTTGGTAACGTTTGTGTCGTGCTTGTCACGCCAAACCGGGGTTTGAGGTGGAACACAATGGATGACATAACTGAACAATCGAAAGCACACCTTGCTCGTATCACTAACTCATCCTTTGTGCTGTGTGGAGCTAAGCTACATTGTCCCCACGGAATAAGAGCTTGGCTCAGCCGAAGGAAGTTCTCATAAATTGAACTGGAGGAAAACCCTGATGTCTTATCGTCAGCTCGTCCTTTCTGCTTGGCCTCAGGCAATGAGAACTTGAGGGTAGATGTCCCAGGTGCCATATTAAAGATTCCACATCCTCATTTTATCACTGAAAATACATTCTCAGTGCTTAACTGGATTGTAGCAGATTGTGTGTGTATGAGAGAGAGAGAGAGAGAGAGAGAGAGAGAGAGAGAGAGAGAGAGAGGAGAGAGAGAGAAAGAGAGAGAGAGAGAGAGAGGAGAGAGAGAGAGAGGAGAGAGAGAAAGAGAGAGAGAGAGAGAGAGAGAGAGAGAGAGAGAGAGAGAGAAGAGAGAGAGAGAGAGAGAGAGAGAGAGAGAGAGAGAGAGAAGCTGGTAGTAATGATGATAATGGTGAAGATGATGATGACTATTCTCATCGTATCATTATTATTAGTTAGTATTGCTGTTGTTGTTTACTGTGACAGTTATAGTTATGTACTTTTATGATCTGTCTTTATGTTTAAGTGTAAAAGCTATTTGAATGTTGTATATGTGAGTGTGTGTGTGAGAGAGAGAGAGAAAGAGAGATTTATTTTTATTTTTATGGCACCTTTATTTAACAATTCAAATAAGTATTTATAGAACAAACTAAAATACTATAACTTCCATTTAATCAAAATGTTTTAAAAGGAAGATAAAGGGACAATATGAGAGTAAATAAATAAATACTTAAATAGTAACACCACAATAAAACCAATATGAACCTATAAAACCATCAAAGCAGACTTTCAGTAAAACAATTAAACTTACAAAATCGG
>CM056390.1:32132687-32263156 GCA_029718625.1 Synaphobranchus kaupii | reverse complement strand
AAACTCACCTCTGTGTTGCTGTTTGAAATACAAGCTGTTGCCAGTAACGTTTTGGGGAGGGGGAGACACCGCCTGTCTCGGCATGGCGGTTGAGATTCAGGTAAAACAGGACGGAGTAGTCTGAAGACGAGAGGCTCCCTCAGACTCGTATTTTCCTCCCTGGTGATTACAACTGACAGCCGGACAACCTGCTGCACTTAATTAATTTCACACAAACTGACAGATTGTGAACATGCGACTAATGGATGACGGGCCGACGGGTTGTGAAAAAAAGCGGATAACAGCCACCGCTTCAGCGCTGTCTCGCCTTTCCCTCCTTTTGCACCTGGTTTTTTAGAACAGTGGTCCTCTGTAACCCGAGGGTTACCCATATATACCTCAGCTCAGGTTTGACGAAGTTACCTACATTCATGGTATGACTGTGAGAAACAGCAGCTAACTTGGACAGCCAAACCCTTAGGACTGTGGGATTGGACAGCAAAACCTCCAGGACCGTGGGATTGGACAGCCAAACCCTCAAGCACTTGGAATTGGACAGCCAGACATCCAGGACTGTGGGATTGGACAGCCAAACCTCTGGAACCATGGGATCGGACAGCCAAACCCTCAGGCCCATGGGATTAAACAGCCAAACCTCCATTGCTGTGGGATTGGACAGGCACATAGGATTGGACAGCCAAACCTTACGTACTGTGTGATTGGACAGCCAAACCCCCAGGTCTGTGTGATTGGACAGCCAAACCTCCAGGCCCATAGGATTGGACAGCCAAACCTCCAGGACCGTGGGATTGGACAGTCAAACCTCCACTACCGTGTGATTGGACAGCCAAATCCCCAGGCTTGTGGGATTGGACAGCCAAACCTTGGTGCTGTCCTAAGCAAGATCACGGTAGGAGGGAATGCAGCCTGACAGCGTGAGCGTGCCTCTCCTATTAGCCCCAGGGCTGGGCCTTTCTGCCGAGATCACTCTCCCCTCTTAGTCCTCAGACACTGGCACGTGAAAGAGCTTTATCCAAGTACAGGTCTCTGCTGTGGGCTTTATCCAAGTACAGGTCTCTGTTGAGGGCTTTATCCAAGTACAGGTCTCTGCTGAGGGCTTTATCCAAGTACAGGGCTCTGCAGCCCCCTGTACTTGGATGAATTAAGAGCCCACTCAACACCACATACACCCTGAAAAACCCCTTATGTCATGTCTGCTTTGTGTGAGTGTTTGAGACAGTGAGCACAGCAAATGGTGTGTGTGTGTGTGTGTGTGTGTGTGTGTGTGTGTGTGTGTGTGTGTGTGTGTGTGTGTGTGTGTGTGTGTGTGTGTGTGTGTGTGTGTGTGTGTGTGTGTGTGTGTGTGTGTGTGTGTGTGTGTGTGTGTGTCTAATAGAAGGAGAGATGCAGGGAAAGCGAGTGAGGAACACAGATTGAGCACGTCAGTCAGTCAGTAACCCTCAGTATTGTCTGTGTTTAATCCATGAATTTGATATGTGCACAATAAGGGCTTTTTAGGGGTGTGGGTGGTGTTGGACAGGTTCTTAATTGTTTCCTCATTTTTATGAATGTCTAGAACTGTGAAAAGCCTTGCAGATCAGCCTCTTTATGGACAGTGGAACTACGTCCTACGCAAGCATTGTGTCTTTTTTTTTTTCTTGCTCCCCACTGACGTAGATTAATAACCTGTGCCCAACGGTTCCATAACGTGCTTCGGTCGTGGATATTTCTAAATGCGTGCAGATGCTGCCTCCCTGTCAGGTTCTTTGAACAGGTAAATGTTTCAATATATTTGTCCTTGTCTCTGACAGAACCCCCATGTGCCGAACACACTGCAAAAAACCAAATCTTAAATCTTAACAATCATTTTAATAATAATAATAATAATGCATGGCATTTATATAGCGCCTTTCTAGATACTCAAAGCGCTTTACAATGATGAGGGGGAAACTCGCCTCTACCACCACCAATGTGTAGCACCCACCTGGGTGATGCAACGGCAGCCATTTTGCGCCAATATGCTCACCACACATCAGCTGAGGTGGAGAGGGAGAGAATTATTTTTTTTAGCCAATTAATCTTATGTTTAGACTTTAGAATCTTATTTCTGTTACTTTTTTTTTGCTAAATACGACAAAAAAGATTGCCAATGGGGTGAGAGTTTTGCTCATTTCAAGATTTGCCAGTGGGGTAAGATAATTTCACTTGTCAGTCAAAAAGTAACATTAAAACAAGCTAATATTTTCCAATTTAGAGAAAAAAAATGATATTTTAAGTCTCAATACAAGACTAAAACACTTGTTAAGACAGACATTTTTTGCAGTGCAGGAGAACCTAGAGCGGGTCACCCGAGCCCCCCTGGTTTGGAGAGCATAGTGCGGGGCGACAGAGGGTGGCCCTGTGTTCGTAAAGCGCCGGTCGCCAGCAGAGTCAGGAAGTCTGGCGGCTGGCCCAGCGGCCTGGCCATTAACCGACGAGAAACATGGCTTTAATGGGGTTAATAGACTACAGGGGGGAAACTCTATATTTGGAGCTGCGAAGGACTTGCCATCTTCACGCTAATGTCCTTGTTGTGGCTGTCAAACTCGGGACTTAAAAAGACAACTCTCCAAAAGACAAGAGCTGTTTGGATCAATACGGATCCTCAAGGTCATATCATTCGATTGCAGGTTGGTACCACACATTAAAGGGCAACTATAGAGGCCTATGAAGTCAAGACTGAGGAACATAAATGACATATAGCAGTTCTTATGGCTAATATGTGCAATGATTTATACCATTTAAACTGTATGGTAGCCCACCCATAATTTGATGCAGAAATATTAAATTCCAAAATGAACAGATTTCTGAACATTACAAATTTAGTGGGATATGCAGGCCAAGTTTAATATAAAATAAAATATATCATTATTATGTTAATATTTTTATTCTCATCACCATCATAAGCAATATTACATTTTTCTGTCTATCCATCACCAATGCACTTGGTAAAGCTCACAGTGACCCACATACCAATATGCAATGTAAAATCTTCACATTTTTGAGAGAAAGTGACATTTCTTGATTGGTGCATGTACCTTCAGTAATAATCGTTGCAGTAATATCGTCAGGGGCAGCATAATCCTCTTACCTCTGCAGTTTGTTTTAAATGGACGTCGTGACAGAGAAATCATGTCATGTCCGTAAACGGATTCAGATGCAGTTGGCTACATCTGTGGAACTGCTGAGATCTCAATGATTGTTTGTGTAGAGGTGATTTAAACTAGACCACAAACGGACATAATGACCATAGAAACACGTGGCCTGTGGTGAAGCCGTGCTGTAAGTGTAAATGTCTCACACTGTACGCACTATTTGTGTAAGTATGACCGTGATTTTGTGATTTTTCTGGGTTGTAAACATCAGGTGTAACATTCAGGCACTGGAACCCCGTGTCTTGTGTCTGTATACGCAATAGAGAGAGAGGGAGAGAGAGGGGAACCCCAACCTTTATTTGCCGAAAGGGGAATTAATCTTTGTACCCCAGAAGGTCTGTGTATGAAAGTCCTTCACCAGATAAGAATCCATGCCTGGATTTTTTTTATCTAAAAAAAATAAATAAATAAAAAGACCATCTGTAACATCACGCCCGTATCTTTATCCCTGTGAATCAGACCAAACTGCCATGTGATGCAAATACTGCATTCATCTACAGCGGATTGTACAGCAACAAGATGAGACCACATAAACGCATAAACACTTTATACTCTATTCATTTTCATGTAAGTCTCCGTGGAATTCAGTATGTCCCATGGGAGAGAATGGGAATATGTCATATTCCATATTACATTTATATCAATTCTGCCTCAGAACTAAGGGGTTAAACCAAAGCTTATTCTGTAGCTGATAAAGGGGATTTAGAAACGGGCGTTGAGATAAATGAGCAAAATTCACTTTTATGATTTGACCAAAGAAACTCAGCCAGGTTAAGTAATTAAGTTCAATACAGAGGCCTGTTAATAATGGTTTTCAGGTTTATTTACTGTGTAAGTTAATAAAAAGCATTGTGTAAGTTAATGAAAAGCATTGTCTCTTTGTCGAATCCTAAGACTGTTACACCCAACTTATGCAACTTGAGGAGCAGTTTATATATTTGTTAAATACATTTGAAAACTACAAGAGTTGTGCTTTTATTTTTGAAACCTTTGCCCTTATTTGGAGCTTGGAGGTGGGCTCTCGATGGCAGCTCCCAATTAGAAGAAACTTGTATTCTAGGGATCATACAGCCACTGGCTTTTGCATCCCAGGATCCTTCACTCCTCAGGTATCAGTCATCTGCCTTCTTAAATTCAGTGTTTGTGAATTAACCAGTTCAAGTCTAATATTAGATAAAAAGATTCACTCTGTAATTGCACAAGATTTAATAGTTTTCACTTAAACTAAATTAAAATGTGTACTAAACTATTTTACTCAAAATTAATTAATTTAGATGCAATACTTTTTCTCTTTGTAATGTGAATTAAATGTCACCACATTATGATATCAAATTACAGGTAAATGAACTGAAAGAAAATTGCAAACCAAAAATTGCACATGTGTTTAATTTAATGTGCATATAAATATGCATTCTGTAAGAAGACTCTGTGCTTAAGTATGTTTAAAAAATGTTTCATGAATGATTTAAGCCATAAGAGACTGCTCTTTTTTCTCAGACCAGCATTTGGTGGTAGGGCTGTGTTGGCTCTAAAAAGCACAGCACTCAGGTGTCTGTCTGACTGGGATTAGTTCTTCTAAATACTTTACTAAATTAGAACAACCTGCGGCAGAGTGAGCAGGGCGGCATTATTTCACGACTCTCCTTTTGTCTCAATCTGCAGAGCTGGTTTAGTTTAGCGCACTGTGCTGTGTCTGGCTGAAGCACTGGTTCTCAGAGCAGCCATGTTCCTTATCACATGGAAATCAAGTGACTGTGGCAAGGAGTTGCACAGGGTTGTGCGTAGCTGGAGTTCACCATCAGTTTGAGAGGACGGGTTTCAGTAAGCAGCCCCAACCCCCCTTTACCTGGAGTACCTGTGGGCTCTCACACCTGTAGCATACCTGTACAGGATGAGCAGGAATCCTGTACTGAGCTCAGCATGTGGAAGGCAGGAGTGATAGAATCGTGGCAGCCGCCTGCGTGCAATACTGCCCCCCCCCCCAAACTGAAACAAGATTTCTCTAGAAAAGGGACAGGCGTACAGTGGCTCCAGTCCAGATTAAGCAAATAAATGAAACGTATTTTGAAGTTTGTTCAGTGTTGGTCAGGCCTACTTTGTGTTTTATTTTTACCTTTTGGCTGAGAATATCATAAATATGTGCCTATTTCAGCACATTGTGGTTTTTGGGAGCGGAGTGCCTTTTCCGCGCAAGCAAATAATGCACCGCTGTCTGCAAACTCAAAATCTTCTGGGTAAATATTGAAATATGACATCTAGGTAACGGTAACCGCGGTATCTAACGGACATGGGGGCCAGAGTTAAGAAGCACATTGAAGCTTCCAGGGTGCTTTCACACTGCTGTGATGCTAATGTAAAGCTAAACAAAACACCATACACGAGTATTGATGACTTAACACTTTTCAGATCATTTACAATATTATCACCCAGTTGAGTATCTCAAGGACAGTGCATGAGCTATACAGTCATGAACTAGTGTAGAGGGGTTTGGTGTCTGGAATCTAGTAGTAATTTCGGACCATGGGAGAGGATGTGCTGAAACCTGAAAAAGGGTCTAATGTGCGTTCCATTTTGGCTCAGGTTCAGTGACGGCAGGCTTGGACCTTAACGGAGAGCAGAAAAAAAAAATGCACGCAAGAGTTTCTCACTAGATTATTTATAGACCATAAAATATCCATTGTCGTTCAACTCTATGTTATAGTTCTATAAAAGGTACTCAAAAATTTTACGCTGAGCATTTTTCTGTGTGTGATTGACAGACGTTTACCAGTGAGTCTACTTGCTCACATTTTTAATTATCCATCAGTACGGCTTGAGGTTTAATTGCTCAGTTACTTCAGTTTGCTGAAGGTGGCAGAAGCACAGCTCCACATGGGGAAACCGTCTTACACCCAATACATCTTCAGGTCTTTAACCATGAACAATTAGAAACCAAACACGTATTTAGTTAAGAGCAATGCGCTTTATACATGGTCTGAATCTGGGCCTTTGTGGGACTTTTGCCTTGATTTAACATATGTTCTCATATTCAACTTAAAAAAGATAAATGCAAGTTCAGCAACTGGAGATCATTACCTAGCTAAACTGTGTTTGTGAGGGTTGGCGAGGCATGTTGCTTAGTGATCTAAATGACACTTTTCTCACCAATGAGTGAACAGCAATGGACCACTCCTTAGCCTCTAGACAAATAGGTATGGATTTCTTGATTTGAGTACAGAAAATGATGGCATGCACTTGACTGGTGTAAATTAAAAATATAGCTAGGTATATAGCATATAGTTTTGTGGTTTGTGTGTGTGTGTGTGTGTGTGTGTGTGTGTGTGTGTGTGTGTGTGTGTATGTATGAGGGGTGGTTGTGAAATTAAATCAGCAGTCTGAAAATATTATTCCATTAACCAATGCCGACAACATTAGAAAACAACAGGTAGATAGGCAGGTAGATATCAAATGAACTATAAATACGTGACAGGTGGCACTCATGGTGCATGGTTTTATCTGTTATACAAAAGTGTCTTTCTGTTCATCTTTTTTTTTCATTATTACAATTAAAGATTGTTATCATGATGTCACTTCTTACATTTTGTTCTTTGCTTTAATCATTATCTAGTGGGGGGGGGGGGGGGGGGGGCCTCTTCATTCGTATTCCATAGTAGTAGGCCTAGTTTGCTGAATTATTTCAGTATTCATATATTAATATATTCATTATTTATTAAGAAATACATTTTTGTCCTCAGTAAAATTAAGTATCTTTAATACTGTATCCGTCTTTTTTTATTTATAGCACCTTTCCCACCGAGAACACCGTGATCATTTTACTTTCATTTTATGTCCAGCCAGACATACGGATATAATTAAAATCGTAACCATTTTTACAGCCAACGCTAGTGGGGGGTTGGATGGGCGTATGTAGACATATAGGGCGGCGTAGAAGAATGAAGATCAGCTCCACTTATAATGGTGCCATTGACCCGGAAAGGCTGCGTAAGTGTATAGCTCAGGCCTAAAGCAAACTTTCTAGTTAACGACAACCCCCCAACACACACACACACACACACACACACGTTATTCACAACTTTGCATGTTTTTTCAAATTTATATAGGCCTCGCGGATATTTAACATATAAGATCCGATGTGTTAATTATGAAATGTAGTATTGGTGTTCAGTATTTATAGGCCAAATATCGTAATATCTTAGTCATATTGACTTATTTAAACTTAATATTTAAACTTTAAATAAATAATCTCGAAGATATTAGCCAACGTCTCTTTATGGCAAGAGACCCAATATCGCATATATATAGGCTATATTTGTAAATTCATATATCAGCATTGAACAATTGTTTTGAATTGAAGGCTATTGCCACAACATTGAGGAGAAACCGTATCGATTAGTCTTTGTTAGGATAAAACTTGGGCCCAGCAGAAACAATCAGCATAGCCCTTGTGCAATATTTTTCTTGCTTGTTTTTCCGTCAACAAAGCATGCCATCGGATGCCTTTTTATGACACGTTTGTGGTCTCTAGATAATATGAATTATTTACGTCAAGCTTACATTCGTAGATGGGACTCAAGTTGTTATGCAAAAAAAACTAGTTGTTAACCTGCACAACCACAAATATTTTTTAACATCCATTCTGAATATTCTTCAGAACCATATAGCCGACAGACTACCATGGACTGAATTGCCTAGCTTCCCTGTCCACAACATATACGGACAGCTTTATTTCCAGTTTTTGGTAGGCATAAGAGGAGAGGAGGCGCGACACTCTTTTTAGCCAAAAAAAAAGTAGCAAATTTATTTATACAAACATGACGTTTCGGTCGAGGAGACCTTCAGTTTTTGGTAGGCTAAATGGTTGAAAGATTTGTGTAGGCCTACTTTTGAAAATATGATGGTTCAAAATTCGTTCGACGCTAGTTATAAATCAAAATGTTTAGCTGAAAAGGAACGATTCCAACGTAAAATGGCTATTTACGCATAATTTTGTAATCCAGTAAGTTATAATTGTATTACAAAACAGTAGCCTATTTATTGTAGGCCTACCTAGCCTACCGTCATAATCTCGATGGATGAGTTCGGCAGTTTCACAAGCTGCGCTGAACTTAGGAAAAGTTATACGAGAAATGGAAATAAATTATGAAAACAAAACTTGATAACTATATTGAAAAATAAAATAAAAGTATATTATACATCGTATAACCAGTTCACCAGTGCTATACGAACCAGGTAATGAAAGTACAATGAAAAGTAAAGTGCACAATAAAACTATAATAATTAATAGCCTACGATTTTAAAATTAGAAGGTTTAATAACAGTTCAAGACAAAGTGTAAATAGTGTTACCCGGCAAAGTTATAGGACGCAAGCAACAAATAGGTAAAATATTATAATTAAAATATACCAGTTAAACTTTGAAACACATGCTTAAAACCAAACACAAAATAAAATAAACATGTTTATACATTCATTCAAATGGCATTAATTCAAAAGTAATGGTTTAAGTATCAATACTGTAAATGCATGCAAAGATCAAATTATATCTTTGGCTGAGTTATTTACTCTAGTGATTGAACATAATAATAATATATATTTTTTGTAAACAAGGTGATATCATAGCAAGTATGATGAACTAAGACACAAATGCAATATAAAATATACAACAACAAAATAATCATGAACGTGAAACTGCACACCGTTCAGGAAGATAGTAACCTAACTTGCTGTTTTCAAAAATGATTCAATTATAACGTATAGGCCTATTACAAATGTAATAAAAACATAGTCTATCAAATATATCAAAAGTGTGTACAGATTACAGTAAAAATTTAGCATAACCAAATTTGCATATTGATGTCACAGGGGTCTCTGGGATCTTTACCAAAATTTTAAATTGACCCCCATGATTAATTCCCATTGTACAATCAAAGCAAAACGCAGAAGACGTGGCCAGAAACGCACTGGCATTTGCGTAGTGTTTCAGTGACTTCGCAGAAAGATGCAAACAATGAACTCATACATCTCCATCGAAAAGGCTAAAATATTTGCTGGCGTTTGAAAAACACAGGTAAGGCGTGCTGTTTCCAGGGTACATGAGCGGGAAAGGCATTGGCAACAAGCATCTACCCAGTAGATTGTTTTCTTTGTAGAGGGCTGGAAGTTGCACAGTCTTCCCGACATCGGCGAAGTGGTCAACAGCGCTGGGTCCTTCTAGTTCTGTCGATAACTGACGTTTCAATTTATTCCTCCGGTTCTGGAACCATATTTTTACCTGGGTTTCGGTTAATTGTAAGGAATTAGCCAGACAAGCCCGTTCTGCGCTGCTGAGATACCGTTTCATGTCGAATGTGGATTCCAGTTGGAAAATTTGTCTTTTTGAAAAGATAGTGCGCGTTTTCTTTTTCGTCGCTGTTTTGCTTTTTTTGTTGAGTTTGTGGTGCGACGCAACATCGCCGCAGCTGTCTATGCTGTCTGTCCTTGGGCATGTGTTTATAATCTTTATAGCGTCTTCCGTGCAGACAGCGATGGCATGAGCAGAGGCAGTATAGCAGTCCGTGTTTGTTTCGTCTGCGAAATGAAGCCAACATGTAACTAGTATTTCTTAACAATTAATGATTATCATAATTATAGACAGTGTCTTACAATGTACATCATCCATAACATTTTGTGTTGCCTATACAGACCGCAATTGTTTTTATTAGTTATTATAAGCAGGCTATGAAACTGAAATTGCAATTCTGAATGAATAGGCTACTATACCTTTTTCGTTCGTCTCATTCCTGCTTTGAACTCCGTGGTCCTCGATCCGGCGCTGAAAATAATTTTTATTGCTAGATTCTGTGAGCTGTTTGGCATGGTGCGCGTCAGATTCCTTATTTTGCTTTAGATTCAGGATGTTGTCGATGGTGAATTTCAACGAAGCGGGTCGGCATGACATGTCTCCCTTGCTCATATTCCCTGATATACAAGAGCCCTTGCGTTCTGAATTATCACCGCGTTTCCAGAAAAATGTAACGTCTTTCTAGTCCAACCACCATCGCTCCACGATTACGACTGCGGCTGTGGATGGCTGGCAGTTATTCAGTGAACCGGAAAACCGTGATTCTGCAGGCATCCATTGGTCAAATTGTTTGGCGAGAGTGGCGCCCAATGACAAAAGAGGGCGGGAGTTGGATGCTGGCATCTTCAGACGGTAGATGTCATTCACTCCGGGTTTTTTCCCCCGTTTTTTTTGTGACTGTAGCGTAAAGAAGCAGCGATGATTTGCACAGCAGTGTTCTCTGTATGGCCTGTGCGGGAATCATTTGTTTTAAATAGCTTTTAAAGCACCGGTTGAGTGAATAGCGTAGACTAGGCCTACTCATGGCTAAGGAAACCTAAGGTCGTCGTGTGCTCCTGTTGATTTTCATGTTTGCTTTGTGACGTTGGCGTATGCGCTGTTTTATCAATGGTCATTTCTGAAGTTGGCAGTTCATTGAAACATGACATTTTTTAACTAATGTGCACGTATTATTATTTTTTTTACTGTGGGGCGACAGCACCACGTCATTTATTTATTTTACTTTAACTTAAGTCTCACGTGATGTGCTCCATGTTCGCTCTGTGTTGTCCTTTTGCTAATACACAATTATATTAATCATTGCACATTTGTTTAACACTGACCATCATGAAGGCTGCTATAGCAACAACGGTCATTATACGCGTCATATTGTTGCGCTAGCTACAGTGTTTTATCCTATGCCTTTATGAAGGTCCCATATAACAGCCGCATGTATCTGTATTGTTGGACTTTATACAATATCTATTCAATTAAGTTTGAATGATTCATAACTATATAGAAGAATGGCGTGAACGTTTGCATATTTGCACATAAATTAAGGTGGTAGCCTACAGTTTAGCTTACTGCTGCAACTAACACTGCTGATAGCGGCCATGCAGAGGCTCGCGAAAGTGTCCAGTTTTTTTCTATCATATTTGAAAAGTTTGTCGTTGTTTTTAAGATTAATAATCACGATAACATCACGAATATTATGCATAAATTACATAGATCATTGTAGGTATTCTAGTTAAAATGAACATTTAGTCTTTGTCCGCGCGACAGAGCAAGGACTGTTATGAGTAATAATAGGCCATGTTGTATATTTGCCCATATTGATGATATTTCTCCTCGTGTCCATTAACATTGTACCGAGGTAGTTTTCAAATTGTGGGGCACTAATTAGCCTATTACACATTTTGATTGTCATAAGAAGTCGTTCAACCTACAATCACACATAAAACCATCACTTCATTAATTGTAACCTATATTGTAGGGCGTTTTTAAAGGTAGCCTACTCGAAAGTTAATTTAGAAATTACATTATCAGCACTATGCTGCTATTAAATACGTTTGTCCAACCTCTTAATTTTAAAACGATTCGGTTGAATGCAATTATTTGTAGCCTACGGGGGTACAAATATAGATCAGTAGGCTATAGGGTGCGCATTTAGGCCTACTTCATTTTGAGGGATAACATAGAATACGTGTATGTGGGCCGTTAATCGCCAGGATTATTTGGACACTAGGCTATATGTTTGCTTTAGCCTACTACCACAGTGCGTTAGTATACTACCGTGGCTCAGTGAGGTTTTAAAGCGTTATTTTTCCAGTCACTTTTAACTATAGGCTATAGTTATGTTTCCAAAGTTTTTCAAATGTATTTATCTGCTGAAAATTACATTTCCCTTTGTAGGCCTACATGTAATAATCCATAATTTATTTAAATCAATATCCGTGACCTCGATGTCTGTAACAGACACTTTTAATAGAGTCTATGCCTGTTTGGACAACTTGAATGATCATATATAGCATCTACATATTAGCCTATTCAGCAACTGAGCAGAAGGCTTTCATAATTCTCTATGCAATTTGGGTAGTGGAATGAAACAAGAATGATGTTCGTTGTGAGTTCATTTAAATAAGCATGGTCATATTTTCTGTGTTGTTAATTTTGCAGTCTTTACGTTAAGCGCTAATAGCTAACCTGACCATTAAGAATGTCACAGGAAATCATCTTGTGGTTAGAAACACACCTTGCCCTTTCGTGATGTGTGCACGTGCAATGTGTGTATAGGTTAAAGTCAGTTTGAAATCCAGTATATGTCCATTCGTTGTCTAGAGCGCTGGGGACACAAATGGAAATAAATGTCCAACAGAACAACTTTCTACTTATGCTGGAGAGGTGAGAAGTGGGAACTGGATATTACAGCAGGGCTAATAGGTTACAAGAGCCTATGTCAGCAGGTGAGCAGTTGGACGTGAAAAACACGATTTACACACAGGTCACGTATTGTATGTATTTTTATTTGATATAGCTGAAAATAGCTATATGGTGGGAAAAGTGACACACAGGGGGGAAAAAACAGTTGAAGTAATTTTCCATTTTTAAATGCATTTAAATCGTGAGCATGACACAGCCTAGACTTTCTGGAACGTTATTTCAATATCATCAGTCTACTTCCAAGGTATATTTCTTGTGTTACAAAGACGTAGGCCTATATTGCATGGATCTTGAAGATACAGTTCTGGTGTCATGTTTAGAATAAAACCCGTTTCATTTGGATGCAGTAAACACACGTGCTATTTCCTGGAGCCATCGTGTGAGTTAGTGCACACTGTTGATTAAACGGTTAAACGATATGTACCAGTCCAAATAATCTCGTCAAACGTTAAACGAGACCTGTCATTTGCGACCTTATAAAGGACATGGAAGGAGGGAATGGTGAAATTGGGTAATTCACTGTGCTAGAAAACCCGACTAACGGTGGCGATACTTGTGGTATGCTGAAACCCAGAGTCGTAGGTGTGGAGCTTTCGTGGTATATAACTGGAACCCTGATAATCCTTCGTGTCGAATGGGAAAGGTTCGCTGCTTCCATGTCCGCCGCCAATTGTCTTTTCCACTTATTCCTCCTGTTCTGGAACCAAATCTTCACCTGCGTTTCGGTCAGGTGAAGCGACGCCGCGAGTCCAGCTCGTTCGGAGCTGCTCAAGTATCGTTTAATGTCGAAGGTAGACTCCAGCTGAAAGACCTGACTCCTGCTGAACACAGTTCTTGTCTTTTTCTTGCGGACAGTTTGCGGATCTTGGTCAGGTGGTTCATTGAAAGAGTGCATTTTATCAATATCCTTTTCGTCAGCCAAGCTGCCCTCTGTTTTCCTGTCCGTTTCGTCGTTACCGTGCACTGATTCAGATATCACTGGGGAATCCCGGTTGTAACAGGGATCAGTGTCTGAACTGTCGCAATCCTGCTTCGGACCTATAACGAAAACATGATTATCCATGATAAACTTATAACAAATGCATGCTCATGCGCATAGTGCACTGGTGTGAGTATATGCTACATGTCAGTAAAGCAAAGAAAAGTATAGCCTACATTAGCGGTAATTGGCGTAGCCTAATGGTTTAATCAATAATTTGCACTTGACCGATACCAATGGCAATATCATAACAGCTTACATAGGCTATCATAGGCCTACAAGAAATTTAACGAATGTAGCCTATGTATGTAGGCTATAGGTACAGTAATGTTTTCTATGATGCATATAAATAAGTAGCGTATAGGCTACATGTCACATATGTCGTTTTAAAAGAATATATGGTACCTTGATGGGCATAGTGCCATCATTACATGCTCCTAATACCGTTAATAATTCGTATTTTAATCCAAGTTGTTTTACTTTTATTTTGTTTGGAAAGCCCTATTGATTTTCGAAAAGAGCCAGATGCTTTTCTTGGCTACTAAATGAAAATTAAACCAAGGAGCGGACGGAATCTATATATCCATCCTATTACCATAGCTACTGTGAAAGGTATGACGTATCCATTCAAAAGGTCAGGTTAATACATGTGTGTATTTGGCTATATCTTCAAAAACGTGTACAAAACGAGAGAGGTAGCCTACATTTTGTTTTGTTTACGCATGACGTTTACTTGCCGACCAACAAGGCCGATTAAGTATCTTTTGATATGTCTTGTCGTATTGCCAGAAGAAAAAAAAACTCATGGAAATGGTTTTTAAAAATCCTCTACAGACTGGCGTATATTTTGTGCTTGATTTTGTGATTCTTCCAACTCTAAAAATGTTTAGCTACATATATCCTAGAATAAACATCAATAGGTCGACTTACTCCCATTCTTTCCGAAAGCTTTGTTAGGCGATTCTCCCCCATACTGTTCGGAATGACAGAGATGGCCAAAACAGTCCTGCGAGTTGGATCCAGCGTGAGTCACTTGACAGCGCACCTGATTACAATAGCTAACGGCGACTCCGCTGTGAATAATAGTTGCTTTGCGGCAGCCCCCTGTATTGCCTTTCGTATCATTCTCGCCATCTTTCATGCTAGGGCGAAGCAAATTTTCAATGAAGAACGACGAAACTCTTGATGACGTTGAATCCTGTGTTTCTGCGGCTTTGTAAGGCATTTTCTTTTTACTTTTAAATCCAAGTGGGAACCGCTTGCTCGACAACGTTCACGTGCAGCCGAAGATTTCTTTGCGCAAGTCTCGTCTTCTCCGAAAAATCATTTCTCTTGTTTCTAATGATTAACCCCTTGAAAAAGACAGGTCATCCTGAACCCAAGATCGTGGGAGATATCGGCAAAGGATCAGTACAAGGCAAGGCGAGTCAAACGAAACAAGTCTGTGATTGGACAACCAGAAAAGCAAATAGGATTCCTCAAGAAAATAAGGGAATTTCTTGTAGTGGGTTCACCACTGTTAGTGTGCCGTGGGGTTAGACCGTTAGAGGAGCCCTGTCAGCCGAATGCCTTATATTTAGGTCAATTAGAGAACAAATCAAAGTCGAGATAGCGGTATCTCAGGCTCGGATTCCATGTCAGTAAGAGAAAGGGCTTTCTCGGAATACGATACAGAAGGCTAGCCCCTATTGGCCATTTGCGCCCCCGCGTCCTGTGGTTACAAAAATGACAAGCAGACATGTTAATCCTGCCGTATGTGTCTAACTTTACATTTTGTCCTCATCCTCGAAGTCTCGCACATTTAATTGTAATGTTTTTTTTCAACATGCTAACATGATGTAATGTAATCAATTAATGTAAGGATGCTCAGAGTTGCTTAGATTATGTTTTAAATGTTAGACGCGAATGCTATATACCTCGCTAATTTCAGGAGCATCAGAAATATGTTGTTTCTGACTCTTGAGATACGAGTGCAAAGTAAAAGTTGCAAAGTAACTAATACACGTGGCACCAGCTTTGAAAATGAGCCCTATTTTTTTTGTGGAAATAAAGTTATAAATTATTAATGATATTGTTAAAACAAAATAGATAAAAGCAAAACGTGCTTTCCCTTTTGTTTTTGTGTAGGAACATACAACCAGTCAGTGTTGTCCTTAAAATAGGAACTTTCTGTCTTAAAAATGGTAAATTCGCCCAGGACTTGGTTCTGAGATCATGACATTTATAACTAGGCCTGTATTACTATGGAAACCTGGCCGCGTATTCTGTATGTATTAATATTGAATCCACATAAATCACGGAAAAAAAGTTTTAAATAATATTACCATGTAATCATGTTGATAATTGGCTAGTATAACATACCCAGAGATTCTGCTATGTGGTGAAAAGTGGTAATGATGCAAGGGGACCCAGGCTGGATGAGGCCCAAAAATGTTTGCAATGATAGGGCGGGATATCATCCATATATTTTTGCAAAGGGCCCTTTGTCCAGGATTCATGGAAGTGCCCCTGAACAAACCACCATTTCTCGGCTTCCAAAAGAGTTTTAGAGAGCAACTTTATTGTTCTAAATAAACGGAGCTTGATAAGTATTTTTGTCATTGTTTCATGACGGAGATCACGCGGTTGTAGTTTCGGCGTAAGTTGCCATAAGTATGACATAGCTACTCCTTATTCCGTTATTTTCAAATTCTAGGAGAGTGGTAAATTTTTACTTTACTTTTGCAGGTTTCAGAAGTTATTCATCAATACAAAAAGATTAACAATGTAAGCCTTTTCTTTGGTTTAGGCCTGTTATTTTGCAGCAGATAATATTTTTTATAAACCTAGCTGTTTGCATAAAATTATTCAGTTGACATAACTGATTTTATTAAACTAAACATCATGAACTAAAGGTAGCAGCAATACTAAAAATAAATAATAATAATAATCACCATTATTATTATTATTATTATTATAATAACGTTATAGTAAACAATAATAATGATCATTATTATTAATTAAATTATAATTATAACAGTTGTTGTTAATATAGTATTATTATTAACAATAAGATGAAAAAAGCTGAGACTATATTAAGTGTTTCCATTAAAGACATAGTTTGCAAGTTTCATTCATGGTTTTAAATATAGAAATATTCAACCCGAACTAGAAATAAATAAATTATTATTATTAATAATAATAATAATAAGAAGAAGAAGAAGAAGAAGAAGAAGAAGAAGAAGAAGAAGAAGAAGAATACATAATTATTATTGTTATTAGTTGTAGTAGTAGTAGTAGTAGTAGTATTAATTTAATTGTTTTTATTAATAAATTATTGTTTTAGTTTGATAATCTAAGTGAAAATGAAATGTTTATGCTACCCATTTAATGGTTCAAGAGTATTACTTAAAAACAGTCAATGTGTGCACTCATTGAAATGCACTGCTGTAGTCAGCGTGAGCCCACTTTCATTTTCCGCTCTGAGTGCTGAAATATATCACATCCTGATCACTGTCCTTAACACATTGTTTTGTTTACTGCCTTTATACAACATTACAACTACAACAGCTGGGCTGCAGCAGCCTTCAAAATAATACTTAACTTTGGATTCAAAACTGATTTTGTTAAAGATGACTTTTGCTGCATATTACTGCACAAATGGTTCACTGCAATAGCAGCAGACCAGCTCCCTCTTTCGAGAGACAACCCTCCACTCTGTGTCTTTGCATTTTCCTTAAAATGGTGTTTCTCTCAAGAAAGGAGATCCTAATGTGGGACACAACTCTGTTGAATCAACTGTGCTGTCCCTCATATGAAAAGACTGTAAATGTTGAAATGATTAAATTTTTCTGTTGCTTATATAGTCTACGTATCCTATTGTTCTGTGCATACTTACATTGTTCAGTAATTATTCAACATTGAGATGTCTGAGGACGACACTACTAAAGGTTACCAATGACTCAGCTTCACTTAAATAATATTTAAAATTCTTAGGTCAATACATCAGTGATATGTCAGACTTGTAACTTACATGTTGTGTGAATATGCTTTTATGGCACTGATACATCTTGAAATGTTTTCCGTACACACATGGAGTCTCAAGAGAGGGCGTACTTGGACAAAATTATATGGGAAGTGGTTTGGCTACAGACGCCCTCTGCTGGCGAAATAACAGTAATGCACAGGTATTAGCGTCCTTTGATTTCACGTCACTGTATGTTCACCATGCAACTAGGATTGACTTTCCTTGAGTTCACCATTTTATATATATAATGTCTTAAATGAGTTGCACAAAGACTAACTGAAATATGGTTTTATTTATGTATTTATTTATTTTTTGTTGGATTAATTCTTGGCCTTGTTCACGCCTACTGTTGGGGTTGGAATACATAACGCAGGCTTAATTTAAAACAAATCCCCAGTCATACCAAAATGGCTACTTGGGGGGTATATCCAATCCATGCACAAATGAACAAGCTTCAGCTATGAATAAACAAGGAACACGCAATAAGAAATTTAAACCAGTTACATACTTTTTAAGTAGCACAATTAATATGAAGCAGGTGAGTAGGCTACAGTTCGACGCTTTCATAACACAAATTGGAAACACAATTTAATCAATACTAGTCTTTGACGTTTAACACAGCTTCCTTGTTGATTATACTTTTTGCTTTGTAAGTAATTAACAAACATATTTCTTGTTACCAAGGACTTAATCTAATAACTTTGAGCAGTGTTCCCTTAGCCAGCATTAGCGGAGGCTAATATTCCCAGGCAGGCTTTTTGACGCTACATCACAGAGCCATTGCATTGAATAAAGCAAGCATTAAGTGGATGTTGAACCTTTAAAGCTCCTGAAGTCCTGTGACCACCTTCATCTTTTAATGGCAGGCTGACAGGGGCCCCAGCAGATCAGCAGGAGTGACTAACACTAAAACCTGAAACCCATTGAAAAGCCTTTAGCAATAGGTTTGATTGCTCTCTGTGCTTTGAAGGGGATATACTTGAGGTCTATAATCATGATATCATACAGAGTATTATAAGTTGCCACTTAATTTCTCCATTGTCATTATTATGGCTACTATATTATTAGTGTTATGATTATCTGTATTATGAGAAGAGAAGTTGTGGAGATAACCAAAGGGTAAGGGATGGGGGTTTTGGGGCAGTCCAAAAATTTTTTTCCAGGCACTCAAAGCCTTTACATTGGCCCATAGTTGCAAGCTGACATATTTTATCAGATCAGATTTTTATGTTTTAAAAACAGAACTCTTTTGTGTCTTTGGCATGTGCTTTGAAATGTGTGGACACTTTTCATTAAGTGTCCTTAATATGCAGCGCAAGACTGCTTGGATCTTGTTGTCTTGTGAAATAATAACAAAATTACCTTAATGTTCTTGAGCCTGTAAACCAGAACCTCTTTGCTTTTCTTTAATTGTCATTATGTGTAAGGTTTTAAAAAGAAACTGTACAAATGGAAATGTAATTAATAAAATGCACTACATACCAGGATCAAATCAACTACTTTGGTTCACTTGGGTGATCAATTTGTGCTTGAATTAATAATAATAATAATAATAATAATAATAACTAGATTAACAATTCCTAAAGAAATTGTAGGTGTCGTTGCTTCGCAGTGGTATCAATTGCTGGAAATGGTATAGAAAGATGGTAATAGGCTATGGTATAGTGTGAGGTGGTAAATAAAAGGTGGAAATGGTATGAAGCGGTAATGTGGTATAAAGGGATCTAAAGAAGGTAAAACTGTTAAAATATGGTGAAGTATTTTGTGGTAAGTAGTCTAAAGAACCTGGAAGTGATACAAAGAAGTAATGAATTGTGATGAAAGCACAACAAGGTAATGTCAAATCATCTGGGATAGTATTGTTGGGTCATAACAGTGTTGTAGAGGAAGGCATTGTGATGTCATAAGCAGTGTAATATGTTACAGCACCCACATTCTATTGCATCGGTTTTCAAAATGTGCCCATTGACTCCCATTCATTTTTCTGGCGATAAATTATGTGAAAAGGTGTATATGGTATAAAGGTAAAAAGTAATAACAACCTGGAGGGTGTATAGGGGTATAATATGAGGTATGAATGGTGTCGATGGTGTGAATGGTGTAGGAGGAGATAGGTTCTCAAAAAGTGGCGGAATAATAATAAGTATGGTGAATAACAAAAGGTGTGGTTTCACAACCACACCTAATAATAATAATACTAATAATACTAATAAGTAACTGCCCATAATATTTTTGATTATATTTTGGGTAATCTATAAGATATTCCATAAGAAAATGGGGGAAAATAACAATTAAGAGCTGAATTCACTAGAAAGCTTTGAAGAGCCCAAATTGCTATCATTGTTTCCTAATATCACTACATTCTCTCATCTCCAGTATGGCCATGGCTTCACCCCCATGTCCCAGTTACATGTTCCTTAAGCAGCGACAGCATTTTTTGGGTTTCAATTATTTTAAATTGGCATCTGATATAGGTTTGCAAGATGGCCACTACCATTAATGCATTTAGACATAAATTAATAATTTGCTCTGTGTTCAAGCCATCATCTTTTACATGCTCATCCTTACAGTACCGGGGACCTCATATTCACATAGAGGGTTATGGGCCAATCCAGTCCCACATCATTAGCATTACATGGCATTACAATGTCAAGCCTGTACATGCAAATGGCCCATCTATAATGGAGGATTTGCAAGGTTTGTCATCTCTCATCATTGCTGTAGCTGTATTAAAGATAGTAGGTCAGTGCTTAGTTTTGCAGTTCAAAGGTCACTGACATAGCCCAGATACCATGAATCCGTACGGGAGCCATGGAGGTCCACACATCCTGGAAACGCCTTTGAAAATGCAGTCAACCAGAAGGCCGTTGTATACAGCCTCAGTCACGTCCCCAACGTCTGTATTACATAGGCCTCTTTCTGTTCTCTCTCTCTCTGTCTCTCTCTCTTTCTCTCTCTCTCTGTGTCTCTCTCTCTCTGTCTCTCTCTCTCTCCCTTTCTCTCTCTCTGTCTTTTTCAGACATTATCACATCTTATTTCAGTGCAGCACTAGTGATGCTGTCACTCTCAGAAAGGAAAATGCAACACTTGCCTACCCTTACGAAAATGGAATATATTGAGAATATATATGGATAAAATGTATCTTTAGGATATTCCAACACTTTGAAATATATGAGCAATTATACAAATCACTGCTGCTTTAGGATATGGCAAAATGTATTTTAGCAAATATATTCATGATTATGTTTCCATTTTTATATTATTCCATCTCCAGGGATACTTACATTATTCTCTCCGTTCTGTGAAAGTTAAGGTGTCTGATCCATACGTCACAAACTCAAAACCTATTGGAGTGGAGTTGCAAAGTGCAACATTAACTTAGTGGAGATGTAAAAATGTAAAAACACAACTGATGCTAAAATTATGCCAAAAAAAGATCTGAAATTGTGAATTTCACCTGGCTCAGAAACTGCTCAGGTTGATGTTGGTTCACAATAAACACAATTATTCCAGTAAGGGATAACTTCATATCTTTTGGAGACACTGAACTTTAATAGAATATACAGCTCCATAGCTGTATAACAACTGAGCAGGAGAAGAGAATAATTCAGATGTAAATGTCAGAAGGACTAAGTCTATGGTATAGGCTGCCCTGCATATGAGGAGTCAGTGAGACGTGGAACCAGTTTCTTATGACATATTAAAAATACCCTAATAATTCATGACAAAATTGTCTGTGTTAAAATGAAGGAAAGCAAAGGAAACCAGTGACAACATATGATTATTGCAGTTCATAACTCAATAATTAAATACTAATATATTATTGATTTGCTGTCTATTTGTCATTACATTTTTGTTCATTAATATTGTATCGGTATTATATTTTGCATTGTTATTTGGCCATTCATTATTTGTATCCTCCAGCCATAAAGTTCGAAATAGTTTCCATATGTGTCTGCGTGTTTGCCATAATTTCCATACGTGTCTGCATGTTTGCCATAATTTCCATACGTGTCTGCGTGTTTGCCATAATTTCCATACGTGTCTGCGTGTTTGCCATAGCACGGCTGCATGCCACGGACGCCAGCTTTGAAGATTATGTCAGGATCAGGAGAGATCAGGAGAAATGGATTTCTTTAAAAATGTATACACTTATGAGCAATAAAATGGCTCACAAGGCATGTAATCTATAGCCAATTACTGGTTCCTATACCTTCAGTGGGATTTTTCACCTCTTTGCAAGATTTTAAGGTTATGCGTGTGACAGATCTGGAGATGTTGCCATAAGCACCTTAACATACAGTATATTTAGGCCTACAATGTGCAATATGGCTGGCACACAAGGTAACCCAAGCCAGCTGCACTTTACATACCTATATGGTTGTCACATAATGACATTCAGCATTAGGCTTCTACAATGGACAGGTTTGGAGAAAAGGTTCTTTTTTATATAAGTTTCAATATAGATTCACAGCATGGCCTATACGATAATGGTACAGTAACTATTATCCTTCATTTTTCATCAAATTAATTTGCATGTCAGCTATTCCTTAACAATTCTATTATGACACTCCTGAATGAACATCCTGCAATCAAGCGGCCATTTGGTAGTCCTATCTTTGTATTCATATATTGCGATAATGCAGTGCAACACCACAGCTTCCGATACCTCCTGAAGCCAGCCAAGGTATGGAACCAGATTTCTCGTTTCCCAAACCTGTTTTTCCTCCTGAGGTCTCAACAGGACACCTCAAATCACAGTAACCGAAAGTGACGCATATGTTTTCAATTTAAATCCATTTGTAGATAGGCTACTTTCACGTCACTGCCCCTCGACTGCGATTTGGCAAGACGGGCAGTTTGAGCCATTAGTAAAATAAAAATTATTCCCTGGGGAGCCAAATCTAAAATTATTGAAAACAAATTGTGAAATATGCTTAACGAATTTGAAGTGGCGGTTTATATGGAGCTATGCATCCATAAGAGTTTATCTTCAAAGTCTGAGCGGCGCAAAATACAAATGACCGTTTGTTTAACCCCTTCATGGCGGGTTAACCCCTGTCAGGACACACTTGTCAACTGCAGACAGTGGAACAAAAAGGTTGACTTTTTAACCATAACACCGCTCAGCATCAAGATTTGTGTTAATTCTCACAGATCCCATATGGACTTGTAGGGCTTCCAACAGGTGAGTACATTAGTATTTAGTTTAACATTTAGTCTTTTGCTCAGTGACAAGGAAGCCTAAGCATCTTTCTTAATCGTAGTAGTTCATAGTTAAGCCCATGCAAAAACTGACGTGAGGACATGCTACAATGCCTCTTCATAATTGACCTCTCCTTGGTTTTTAAAAACATATTAAGACATATTTGAATGCGTTTTGTAAATACGGCATGCTTTATGGTGGTTATGTAATTTTATTGAGGATGGATGGAATATATAGTTTACCTCAACTTAAGTTCAGGGATGCAAACAAACCCTAGACTCTCGCGGGAGAATTTCGGTTCCCTTGCATCATGCTCACATTATCGCTGATTGAACAAATGAACACTTCTGCAAGGTAGCTGGAGTGCCAAAAACTAAACGGGCATATGGGAAATTAGATCAGTGTGTAGTAGCCTACTGGAATATGTTCCAAGTTATATTTGCTTTCGGCAATAGCCTTCCATCGCTCTACTGGACCTACTATAGCAAGCAAGTGGCAGGACCCATGCAACTTTATAACGGGAATATAACGTTGCACTCTTTATACAGTTACATTTTTTTATAGGCTAATCGATGTGTCCAATAATTTATTCCTCGCTGAATTATAATTTCATTCTCTCTATGGTGTAGGCTATCTTAATCGTAGGCCTATCCTACTTCGTAATAGAAGATGGGAAGTATTTTTGTGGTTGAACTTAGACACAAACGGACGAAGTGACTTGTGGTTAAATATATCTTGACGACTGGCCGATTATTTAACCTGAAGTTTTAATGTAGTTCATTTTTAATATTTTTTAAATTTATATTTGTGTGATTAGTCTTAAAATCTTTGAGTTATGTAAGCCTACAATATGCAATATAATCTAAATACGTATTTCCAAATACGGTTTTTTTTAAACTAGCGTAGCCCTACGTTTTGTTTCCTGAAACTACCACTTAAGCCATTTCCTCCATCATATGATGTAGTATGAACAATATTCCTTTTCATACAGCTGTGTTGTTGTTGTTTTTTAAGAAAAAATTTAGAAAACAGGATTTGCAAAAAATAACTATATTTCTGTTTGCTAATGTGCGCCAATGGCCGCACAATCTATACCTATATAATCCTTATACAATCTATAATTTGTTTAATTTTCAAAAAACGATCATGCTGTGCAGCTGTTATGTCCTACTTAGCGGGTATGGGACGTCTGATTTATAATTCAGCTACAGCGTTGTGTAACATGCTAATTCGTTAAAGGTTTAAAAGCTCAAATAATCATTGCAGAACGATGGATATTGTTGTTTTGTTGTTGTTATTTGTTCTTAGTGGTGATGTTATTTTATCAGCCCCAAGAAAATGTTTGTTTTTTTCAAACTTCGATAAGAAACTATAGGCCTATAGCCTACTCACAGAGTTCACCTCGGATAAACTTCGACCTAGCCTACAGCTAATGGGTTCTTACACGAGCATCTAATCCTCACTTCCGTCTGATCTGAACTCCCGATTGATTCGGGCAATCGCGTAAGAATGGAGAGGACAGTGGAGGTGCGTTGAAATGACAGCTGGGTTGCAGGTGAAAATCAGTCTGACTCTGCCATGTAGCCTACATCAATGGACTGGCTATATTGCACGTGTGCCCAACGTTTTCTGCAGATATCTGAGATCTAGGCTAGTAAAAAGCAAAAGGTTATAGCTTTTGTGTTTCATGTTAATAGGATTATATTTCATTTAAGTTTATGAGCCCTTTTGGGACATTTCGATTATGTCAAATGGCCGTAATGCAACGCATGCTTCATGATTGAATCTATTCTATTTGGTTTACCGGTGGCCATGAATCTGCTAAAAGTAAATGAATCTCGAAAAAACACTTTCAAGTTAACAAATTATAATAAACGGCTAACTATCCAGCAGTTATTGACAATGGTTGTTACCGATTTTAAAGGTATCAACTGAACAGGTATATCTCCTAGCTATTCGAGACAAAACGCCACACAGGCAACACGACACAGAACTCATGGGATCCACAATGCGCTGACCTGTGCAACAAATGCTTGTAGGATTTAGTGGTTGCAGTTTAATGGACCATATACATAAACAATTAACTCCTGTAAACTGAAGTGCCACCTGAAAGTATCCACGTTTACAGTGTAATTTCTCATTGTGTTTCTGTTAAATTGTGCGGTTTTATAACCGCACAATTATTCGTTTTATAGTGCAAATTGTAGAAGAAAGGTGTTACCATTTTTTAAATTTGCTGTAGGCTATTGCTTTGTTTAATTAGATACTCATTCACTTGCTGTATGGATTTCTGTTGCAAAAGAAAGTTAAAAAAAATGTTATTGTTATTCAGTAGCATAGTCAGCAGGGAAGGGGATCTTCACAGAAAATGAATAATCAAAAATAATATCTGTATGCCTGTTATAGTAGTGTTAAGAAAATGCATATTTCTGATGTTATGATATGTAATTTCATAACTAATAATCTACTTGCACATCATTACAAGTGTGGACGTTACATAGAATGGAAACGAAATAATATAAAAATAAAATTGATGAGCCATGTGAAATGTTGAAAAATTCTAAAATGACTTTTTATAAAATACATTTATAGTGCAAACCCTTCTTAGGTTGTATTTACTTTCACAATGAATGGTCAAACCAAATTTGTTTAATCAACTCTGATACAGTACATTTTACTCTGATAGAGTACATCCGTATACCCTTTTAGTCTTTTATAAACGGTGTTGTAGTAACATTAACAATGAACATTTTATTGTGATGGTGTGTAAATGGAGACAGAAGGAGACCACACAGTCATCATACCATACCAGAGAATTACAGTAACTTCATTAATAGACTCAATCTTGTAGTTATGTATGAGTTTGAGATTACAGTAACTTCATTGGCTCAATCTTGTAGTTATGTATGTTAAGAGTTTGAGAGTGCATGTGTACACAAGCATGCATGCATGTGATTCTGAAACAAAACACGAATACATCAAATCTGTATGTACTGCTGTTTTATTTTATTTCATACAATGATAAAATATTGACACTTTAAAGCCACACTGGCTTCTTTTCCTTATTTGCATTGTAATGTGTGTATGCATGCATTAGTGTTGTATAAATGCACTATTAAAGTAAATGTGTATTCTTTCAATGTATTCTTCCCCTGTCTTTGTGGAAATTATGACATTAAGTTCACCGAGCATGTTTAGCTCTCCTATGTGAACGGTTTTCAAGACTATTGCGCTAGATTGATTTTGAAATTATTGCAGCAAGAGAAAACCTGAAATGCATATAATGAGACTGCGCATGACATCATGTCTCCTGAAACAGTCCCAGCTCTGTCTGGATACATGAAATTAAGTTACTGTCCGGTTTTCCTCTCCGCTTTCACCCTCTTTAATCTCACACCGCAATTGTCATTTTCATTTATTCAGTGGATTGTGGAGTCACATTTTTAAAGGCCAACACCCCCCGCCTTTTCAGTCCTGCTGAAATAATATTAAATATTAAATGTGTGCAGAATAATTGCTTGTGTGGAATCAGCTGTTTAATTTCCCCTTTTCTGTGTTGAAATTCCAGGATGTGGTCATTTGTTGAACCCTCTGGGAATACGACTGTAGTTCCACGTTTTTCCCATTTACAGATAGGAATTCAGGGGACTGGCCAAAACCTGTGAACAATTGCTGTTTTATAAAGAATATATTTGAATAGTGGTTCATCACGTTTAACACTGATTATGCAATAATGTTGTTATGGTTTTACGTATCTACGACGGTTTTAAAAGTAACAGTGATAGAAGAAGAAGAGGGTTTCAACATTTTCTCTGTTGTTGACCCTCTAACAAGGTTTTCGGGTAGACATGTTGTCTTCCAAGCCCAGATCCTCCATCTGAGAAATCGTATTGAAAAATGGAGAAACTCATTTGAGAGGACCAAGTAGCTGGTGAGTAGTATGTGATATGAGACTTAAGTGCTGGTTGATTCAATAACTCACTATTGCACAATATCTCACCATTGAATATTTTTGAAGTTTGTATTTTAGAATGTTTTACTCTTAACCAGTGAAATGAACCCAATAACTGAAGAAGCCACAGTCATGTGCAGCACTATTATTATTTTTTTAAACTTTTGCATTGGTCTAGTTTATAGATCTAGAAGAACTCAGGAATATCTATATCTTAATTGCTACTCTTGTCTGAGGTACGGTAGACGTGATGGGATGGGATGGGAAAGGGTAGGGTAACCAAAAAGCTCCATTAAAGATGAAAGAGTGCAGTTTTAATGCATGCCTCGAGGATAGCCAGCACTGCACTGGAGCTTCTTGTTCTTCGCCATCTTGTCACGCAAGGTCTTTGCCCCTCGGCTCGGCTCGGCTCGGCTCGGCTCGGCTCGGCCCTGCTTTGAGTGCCTCCTCTGTGGCTGTGACCTCAACCTATTTCTTTTGACAGCGCAAACGTGAGCCTTTATCACTCCAGATTCTACTCAGGGTGTAGCAATACAAATAGAGCCTGATTTTAATACCTTTATTAAAGTGCTTCTTTTTCAATTCCAGTGTTTTTGTCTTATTCTTTAATTAAGGAATGTGAACCATTAGAGGTAAATATAGCTGTACTTAAAGAATAAGACATAAATAGCCAATAGATGTTAAATTTAATAGCCAAATTTGTATATTTATAAACCCGATTCAAAAGCAATGCTGCCAGAAATAGGTTTTTCAAATGTATTTTTATGATATAAAAAAACTACACCTTCCATATTAATCCAAAATGCATTTTAAAACAAAGATGTTTGAATATGGAAACGAAGCACCAATGTTTATATTATTCAATTATTAAACAGTAAATTCCTGATTAAAAGACAAAGAATACAATATGATACATTAGTGTATTTAAAGTTCATCTGAAATTAAGATCTGTGTCACACTTTCAGATTTAAAAAACATCACAGATTAAATGCATCTTCAGATCACAGGATTCAGACACGCTGTACACGTTTCTCTGTGTCAAAAGAGAAAATAACACGGATACATCATTCTTTAAAGCTCTTAAACAAATACAGAGTGCAAAGACTTTAATTCTTGGCATGTGTATAGAACGATTCCTGACTTTAAGTATTAATTTGCTTAATTGTCATACTTAGCTGCATTTGTTCTCAAGATGAATAATATTATAAAATGGAATGAATGAATAATTAATTTACATAAGTGTGCCATTATTTAAAGTCGATAGGCGTTTGTCATGTCCGGAACTTTGTGTTTGACGGTATAATACTATACTGCAAGGTGAATAACACTATAAATGGGAGAGAGGGAGGGAGGGAGGGAGGGAGGGAGAGAGAGAGAGAGAGGGAGAGGGAGAGAGACTCTCTTGTGTGACAGGTTAGGAAGGAGACAATAATGACATGGCCCAAATCAAAGTTTCAGAAACGGCTGGCTTACTTCAGTGACCCTTGACGCGCTGGGCAACACAGTTGAGTAGAAATGTTAGGTTAGCTGTCGGACAGTGCGACATAAAACCGAAGAAAACGCATTGATGTCAGAAGCTGTACTTGGGTTGGGAATGATAGGCGTTCTGGTGTGAGTACGTGTGGAGAGGCATACGCAGCTGACCTATATGTGCTTAATCCACCCTCAGATATGTGGTATCTGTTCAACTTGAGAAACGTAAACACACATTCTCCAAGGCGAGTTAAAGGATAAACATGGTTTGGCGGTTCCCCCCCCTCTATGTCTCGCTCAACCCTGCCACAATTAAAGTGTCGACAACTAACAAAAGGGGTGTCATTTGTTACTTAATTTCCACTAGGGGACAATGCCACTGAAGTGTGACATATGAATGTTTCCTTTTACAACTAAGGGGTTAATGAGTTTGTAAAAGAAAGACACTCAGAAAGGCGTTTCAGTTTTGCCAGCTAGGTGTCACCCAGACAACGTAAGGACAGATATGTATATTGTTTCTGCTTTTTCATTATTGTCTTAGTTTTATTTTTGAGTTCTTTGTTTTATTCTGGAATTTCACTGATGAAGGCAGTAGGCTATGCCAAAATGTTTAGCCAAAACATTTAGCCTCGATTTTAATACAATCGTTCATCATGGATCGTATTAGCAGAATACATTTATATATTTAAATATTTTGGAAACTCATAACTGGGAAGTAGTCAGTGGTCCGTTACTGGTGATTAATGCGCCTTCAAATTATGCTATAGCCTAGGGAACTCTTTGATAGCTTGTTCAATTATACGCGAATGCATACGATGTTACGAGTAGGCTATAATCAAAAACAGACAGTGGAAAATGAAAAAATATAGGCTTATATTCTGTGTATATATATATATATATATATATATATATATATATATATTTGTCATGATGTTCCCATTATTTGCACTTGTTTTATTTTAATTTGTATTTCAGTCTTGGAAGATAAAAACTTGGTAGATATTAACTTATTTTTTATTTTTTTATATTGCTTTATTTGCCCCCAAAATACTTTATCGCATAAAGCTTAAATATCTTTTGATGGATGTGTTGTACAACATTATCAAAATAAACCAGATTTTATTTGCAAGATCGCCAGGCTGTCCGTTTTTAATTTTTTAATTTATTTATTTATTATCTATGACCGCTTTGGGAGCACAAGAATGCGTCTTTACTGCGCTTATTTACTATTAACATATGTAAGTTTAAGGTTAAAGTTAATGTTTAACTAGCTTGACGACTACAAATCGTGTTCCATAACTTTGTGGTAGCTCATTTCAAACAGTTAAGCCATGCACAACTCAGGCACATCGTACCTTAATTTGTTATCTGTGAACGGAATCCCAACAGTATTCTTCCATGGTGTCGTAGGTTAAACCGTGTAGAAGCCCACATAAATGTAACTACGTCAAAACGTTTGAATTAATGAATAAAAAACTGAATATTCAGTAGGCTAGCAAGGGGCCAGACCATTAAAACTATTTCGATTAGCTATATGGAAGACTGAAAGAAAGCAATCCCGATAAGCACAATTTCCTTTTTGGTATTTATTTTCTACATAACAGAACTGACAAAGGCTTTGGTTTTCCAAAGTCCAAAAAGTCCTCGAATATTTTAAAGTTTGTTGATTAAAATGGTCCTCAATCCGACTTGGGGCCAACTGATCTAAGAACATCAACTTACCTTCTTGCGTCACACGAAGGACATCTGGGAGGTAAAGAGCATAAATATATCCTTAAAATCACATTAGATGTCCTTTATGAACGTGTTAACGACAAAATACAGAAGACGAAGGGGGAAAAAACATTGGGCATTATTCTGTTCTGGATGTAATGGCGGGTGGTCATTAATTTATAACGAGTTTCTGTTTTTTTTAGGAGCGAGGCTTTGCAAGGAATTCAAATGTCAAGTCTAATCCGCCTACACACCTACTGGGCTCAGTAAACTCGTTTCATGCTGTGTGATCAAAAACAAAGGTGCCGACTCCACTTATGCTAACATTGCGACAAATGACATCCTCTGGTCGTTCAAGAAATTACGTTTTTAAAAATGAAGAATTTACGACATATCAAGATTTGAGTGAACTTATATCTATAGTTTATAATAAGGATTATGTTTCAGAAATATTGTTTTCCCTGAGTTAGAGTTACAGAGCTCAGTTAGCTTGGCTAGATGAAATTGTCTTGGCGCTAATTTCGTTTAACTGTAATTTAATCGAATGTTTTGCTACTGTTGTGCTGCGCGCAAATATTGGGTTTTAATTCAAGTAGGTCGGACTGAAATACAGAACGAATAGAAGGCGCCCGCCCAGGGGCCCATCCGTTATCGTTGCTTGCAGTTTAAATTCGTATAAAGCCCATTAAGCAACAGTGCAGGCCAGGGAATAAACACAAATCATCATCGCATCAAATTAACATTCTAATGTGATTTAAAATTGCGAGAAAGGCTATGTCTGCACTTTTGTGTAGGCTACTCATATTTAATATCACCTCTCGTGATAAAATGGGAAAATATAAAGTTGATGAAGTTGATTTGCATACAGCAAACAGGGTAAATGAGAAACGGTTTTATATTTGTTACTTAATTATAGTATAAATAACAACTTCAGCCATTAAACATTTAACACTTAAATAAAATGGTTGATCAAATCTGCAGCAGACCTGTTGTTCCAAAGTAATTGGATTGTCTTTTTAAAGGATCTTGACTATGGCCTGGATTTAATCATTGTTCGTGTTACTTGCCAGTGTTTGTCATTAAACACTTCCTTATACAGTATGCCAGTTAAAAACAAATGTTGATTGAATCCAATCATATGTGTTATAGAGTGTGTTTACCATTAAATTGGTAATAATAGAAATAACAGAAATGACATGGTTTAATATACATGTGAACGCATTAAAGACAGAGGACTTACTTTTAAAATTTAATTCAATGTATGTGTACAGTACTGCATTGTAATAAACCAAGCATTTGTAGAAGCCCTCCCTCAATTTAGCCTGCTATTCAGTTTCCATGTATAATATCAGTTAATGCATAGCAAGGAATACCAATGCTGCCAATGCCAGCTCTTTCACTGCATACAATGTCTGTCATATCTTCTCGTTGTTTGTTCTAATAAGTTGGAAGTTTACTGTCCCACCGCTTTTAAAGAGTCATACAATGATATTCACATGGACTCCTTTTGACATAATAAAATCTAAGGTGTTCTGCAAGAAGATCATTTAAAACTGACAATAATGGCTCTACATAAAGGGATAAAAGTGTGATAATCAACATGGAAGCATCTATCTGTGTAAGACCAAGTTAAAAGAAGCCTGTTTGTTCTTTACTGACAGCCTGGTTAGCTGTGTTTTCAGCATTTAGACGTTGAACCTGCGGGTACTGGGGTCACAATGTGACCCACTGATCACACAATGTGAATGATGTAAGCATTATAAGTCCTAACGGACAAAAGATCCGGTAGACAACGTCTTCTCCAACTAATCTACTAATACTACTACTACTGCTACTACTACGAATAATATTACTACTACTGCTACTACTAATACTACTACTGCTACTACTACTGCTACTACTATGAATAATACTACTACTACTAATAATAATAATAGTAATTATTATTATTGTAGTTATCATCATAATCATAATAATGAGGTATTCCTACAGATGGCGCCATAGTACATACATTTTGATCACTATTCCTAAGGCATTCGCAGTAGAAAAGCATACTGAACTTAGTGATCTGGCAGCAATCTCTTTGATAAATGTGTAATGTTTTATACCTTGATATATGTAATCTGTAATTGAGTGATTATACCTTTGAAACATAATATTAAAATGTAACCGATCAAAACATTTAAACAGTGCGTTTGTGGGGCTGAATACTTAATCATGTTATAACGTGTATTTCAGTCTTTAGTGTTGTATTTCTGAGCTTTAGTATGGTGCATGATTAGAGTATTCCTTATGTTGGGAACGGCTTGCTGCCTTTAAAGTACTAATGTAGTTCTCCCTTTTTCAGCAGTCAAAGATGCACTGGATTCACCCACCTGAAGGACAGATCTTGTAGACTTTTTCTTGCATTTTTTAAAATTTAATTTAATTTAAATTGATTTGTGATGTTCATTAGACTATAATTAAGCTTATTTATATAAAACAAGGTATGATCATTCAATATTTAAAAAAATCTTCTGAGAATAAGCAAAAGATGTACCATAACTTGTGCATGAAATGTGAGGTGGACAAAGAAATACGTTTACCAAAATCCCAGAAGCAGGAACAATGGAATCTGCACTGGTTTTCCCAGCACATGCATTTTGTTTTTGTAAGATCTACAGTGGGATGAGGAGTACACACAGTCACAGTGATACAGTCTGTATGGGTTCTTACAGTCACCATCTGCGTTACCATGCACTGCTCACTCGAGTGCACACAGGATTAGACAGAGCACCCTCTCCATGGCCGTGAATCTGACACACTACAGCATGTCCAGGCTTGAATTGCTTTCGCCTTCATTTCTCTTTGCCGCCAGCAGAGGGAGCTCTTGTATAATTGTTATCGGAGGAGAATATTCCAAACTGATAAACATCTCCCCAAAATGTTTAAATGATTCATTAACATTTAAAACTGCACAGGCAATATGATACACTAAAGCATAGTTTTTGCTGGAATGTGCGATTGAATTTATTATCCTAGTGATAATATTAATGTTAATATTAATGCACCAGTTACAGTAGTTTAGCAGCCTTTGTTCTCTGACTGATTAATATTTTAACGGCATATACTTTGACTGATTCACCACTACTTTTAATTCACTTAGCAAATTAATTTGTACTTTGTGCATGTGTAAGTAAGGTGTGCAACTGATTTTTAGTTATTACTAGGCAGACGGTCCAAACCAAGCCCTTCCTCAGCCCAACCCCAAGTTAAAGATTGAATATGTACTCTCTTAAAATATATGTCAGTAGAAGGTGCAGCCAAAAGTATTAGCAGAGAATTGGGATGGCAGGTATATGCCATCCGCCAAGTTACGGCTTATACCCTATACAGCACAGAGAGTTCGAAACTTTTCAGGGTTTGCTACAGAAATACTCACAATGACCACAGACTCTCAGACCTTAATTAAAGCTGGAGTATGCAACTTTTTTTTCAAAAATATCGGGGAACAGTCATGCTTAGTTGGTAGCAATCATAGAAATAACTGTTCGAGAGAAATCCAGCACCATACACTGTGTTTATACCCTCAAATTCAGCATTGTAAAACCTGCAATTCGGCCCGACTTTTGTTTTCAAAACACAGTGGCTTATGACTATAGAACCAATCAAATAGATAGGAAGAGACACGGGTTATTTTAATATTTCTCTCTTCTTTTTTTCCTGCCGATTTCATCATCAAAAATGCTCCATGCCCTCAAACAATAATTATCCCCATTGGATAACAAAATCTGAACTGCCAATAACATCTGATCAAAGTAGTCTCATCAGAGTAGACAATCGCAGGATACACAGACAAAATGCTTGAAGTTTATTTTTGACAAAAACAACGTGCACATGTTATGCATTTCACGTAAGAATGTTCTTTTAACATTAAATAATGTATTTTTTATTGCAAATGCAAACAATTGAACAATATTAACTGTTAACTGGTTAAATTATACTCAAGCAGAGGTGAGAGTAAGTCTGGTAAGTAGTCTGGTAGCCTACTCGTTACCACCAAAAGATTTAGCCTACCGCAAGCAACGTTACACGGAAAAAAAGTTCTCATTTGTCAGGCAGAGAAAATAAAGTTTTTATGTAAAGGAAGTTTTTTTCTGGCACACTGTCCCCCATAACTTATATAGCTCAGCTCTCCCCTGTATAGCTAGCATAAGTCGTACAGTAATATGAATATGAATCGTACAGTATAAAAAATAAAAATAAAATTCACCAGGGTCAAGGCGCCACTCGTTGTGTTGATTGTCAGACTGACATTAATGGCTTTTGCTGTACAACTGATTATCATGTTTAGGCTAAGGTAAATAATTCAATTCAAACAATTATTTTCCAGATTAGCCTATGTATAATGGTAATATCTGTTTTGCTGATGACTCTACTACTATTACTACTAATAATAATAATAGTAATAATAATAACCTCTCCTGTTTATGCACATCCCTAATAACAAACACAGTACAAAAAGAAATAATATCGCAACAAAAAACGTATTCAACGTATAAAAATGTTACTCATGTATACAAAGCACTGTCTATAATTAAACTAGTGAAATCTAGGCCTGCCATAAAGTTTAAATGACCACAATGACCTTTAGATGGTAAGATGAAAAAAACACAGGGCCATTGTTTTGGAATAGAGCTTGTTTAATTTGTGTGAGTTAACATATCCAATGCTGTTTGTTGTAACTTGGCCTCATTTTGATATCAATACCTTTAATGGCAGGCCTAGATTGTGCTAGTTTTATTACAATGCTTTGTATGTGGGAGTAACTTTTTTGTACGATGAAAATGTTTTTTGTTGAGATTGTTGTTTACAATGATAGTAATGGCAAGTAATTAAATTATAGTAATGTAATTTAAAAAAATAATGAATGTGTGCAACACTTTGCATTAAAATATTCCAAATGAAAATTTAAACGTTTCCCTCCCACCCCTGTGCAGTTTAACCGTTTACTGTGGTTACTTTAAGAACAGTTAACCGAGTATGCAAATTATGTTACCTGCACAGCCCTACTACTTAACAACTTTTTCATCCGGTGTACTCAACAAGCATACTCAATAGTATAGCAGGGTGATTCACTGACCAGAGCCCTATCTACTGCGCCCTGTCTCCTGTGTACAGGGCACTGGCAGAAGTGTGCTGTTTAATTTGCACTGTTTAGCACGCAACGTGAAGGAAAACGTCAGCGAAGCTGCACCTCATTTTTCAAAACGAAGCTTCACATCATATTTATGCAACCAAAATGTTCATGTACTTCTTGAAAAGTGTGCTCCTGAACATACTCAGTGAAACCCCGGAAGTAAGTGTATCATACGGGGGTTTAAAGTATACTATATTTAGAGAAAATTTGGCCTACTTAATTACTTTTTTGTCCTGTCTACTCAAGAAGCCTACCTAATATTATGGAAGGGTGCTGATTCAGACACAGCCCAGAACTGGAGTTTGACACTGCTGATGTATATAGATGTATAAAATACACTGCTCTATTGTCACTGTTACATCAGTGCCACCTAGTGACTAAAGATTGTAAGTACATCTGTACATCTCCTTTTTCACCTTTAACTTTAGACAATCCTCTTTCTGTATGACAGCCCCACCAATATGAACTTAAGATCAATAAAAATGTACAAACATCTTTTTTGGTGTGAAGTGTGAATAATGGAAATTAACAAAAGAAAAAAACAGTAAGGGACAAACATATTTGGCCTCAGCACTGATTCATCATTTGTAATGCTAACTGCATTGCATTGGCAGGCCTTGAACAAGGAGCTGGTAGAGCTTGCAATCATTTTTCTGTGTCTCATCCAGCAAGTTTACCAGCCACGTTTTCAGCTCCTGCTGAACATTTTCTGACACGGTTCCCAAGATGTTTCTCCAACAGTGTTCCCGTGAATGTGCGCCACGTTCCACTGTGTTTATGACTTCCTCCAGGGACATGCGATGACATGGTTGCGAGTTCGGCACTAAGAATGTGATGAAGTCAGCAATGATGGGGTGCAGCGCATCTTGCGTCTTTGCTTCCTCTATGAACTTTGTAAGAAAGTCAGTCATATTGTTTTCTGTCAGCTTCCTGTTTTCTGTCAGCTTCCTGAGGATGTCCTTCAGTATCGCTGACAGAGGATGGGCGTACTCAATTACACCTCTCGGTGTCAGATTCCATGAACCCACCGGTGTGCATGCCAATCACCTGACCGGTTACATTAAAGGCTGGAGAGCCAGACGACCCATGGTAGAAGCAGGTGTTATAGGGAATCGTCTGGTTTTCTGCCACAGCGTTCATGTTCCAGTTTATCCACTGAGACAAATTTCTTCCAATATCAGTATTTTTTTGTATATGTTCAGTTACGTTTTGTGGTATATATTCAATTATGGAGCTGAAGTCAACTTTTTTTCACGCCAGTCCCTGGGTGTCCAATGATGCAGAGCCCACCGCTCTGTATGGGCGGACAGTACTGCTTCAGGAGTGGTGGGGGCAGATCAGTCGCGGTCTCATTGAGCTCCAATAAAGCGTAGTCTAAAAGTTTCTCCTCCTCATAATTCTTGATAAAGAATTTAATGCACAGCTTGTCTTCTGTCCTCATATCCATTTCATGATGAAAATTGACTTGGATATTGGACTGTGTTACCCCATTGATCACATGTGCATTCGTCAGGATGAAGCGATCAAAGAGCAGGAAGCCTGTACCCATAAACTCACCGTTGATGATGATATGACAGACAGACTTACTCATCTCCATCAGCTTGATCACGTTCCTCACTTCCCAGAACTGCTGTGTGTTATTTTTAAACTCCTCCCTCAGCAGCTCCAGTACTTGTTTTCCCTTCCCCTCTTCTCGCCCCTTCATGTGCTCCAGTAGACCTTTAAACTGTGAGCGCAGGATTTTCAGAAGCTCTTCAGAGTCGGGTATGACATGGAAAGCAGAGGAGCGCTCCGCTGGTGCGGGTGGCTTTGCTGGTGCTGATTTGCTTGATCCGGGAGTAGATTCTCCTGCCTGTTCTTGTGCAGGTGCTGTTGCCTGATCAGAGATTCTGGCAGATTTTCTTCTCATTTTCACCATTTGCGGCATGTTCAGTTTGAAGTTTCGTTTGTCAGTGATGTAAACATACTGACGCATCTCCACACACTTTCCACTTGTATCACAGAGCTGATTGCCTTCTCCAAACGCGTTTTCCTTGAAACGCCCGTCTCTCCGCAGGGCTTCCTCTACAGTCTCCCTTTCACACGCATATATGCAAAGAAAGTGAATATCCTTGATTTTCATGTTTTTCAAGAAGGGTTTGCTTTGACAATTTTCCCCCCCTGTTCTGTCAACATAGAAAGTGACTAATGTCTGCTCTTCATTGACATTGTTGGGAGGTGCAGGGTCAGAGTTGTTCTTGGGCGTGAATTTTATTGTGAGTTCATTTTCTCCAATTAGCCAGCAAGGAAAGTGGGGGGCTATGTCTGCATTCTGAGGCGTTTTTCTCACAATGACTATGTCCTCTGTCTTATTTTCACTGACAAGAGAGGTGAATGTTTCACTTGTCTTGAGTACTTTCAACACGGTTCCAGCCGTTGTGCAAGATATACTGCATGGTCCATCAGGTTCACAGAAGGAAAAAATGTGTGTCATCTTATGCTCCTCTCTGTCCTGGGGGGGGTGTAGTAGAGTGTTTAGTTCAGGCTAGTGCTATCCATATTAATCATATGTGTAACTACTTACCAACTATCCAGTTAAATCATACATGCCTTCAGAGGCAGAGCAGAGTCAGGCTAAAGTAAAGATCTTTTTTAATGTTAAAAATAACATATTATATGTTACTAAATTCTGCTGGGTGGCTCATTCTGTTAAGGCACTGCTATAGTGCATGGATGGGCCCCACGGTCTGGTTTTAAATCCAGACATCGCCATTGCTGTCTCTGGCCGACAGCCCCACAGGATGACGCATAAGTGGCTAAAATGAGAGGTTTCAGTTGGCCTGGATGACAGCATATCATCACTCACCAGTGACCCCTACTGGTCAATCGGGTGCCTGCAAGTTTGTTGTCTGTGTGAGCCTGACATGCAAACTGTAGGTGTGTGTGTTTGGAAGGACCGGCTGATATCACGTGTTTACGAGGAGAGCACATGCTGTTGTGCACTCTCCTAAATCAACAGCATGTTACAGCATGAACATGAAATGGGAATTCTAAACTGGGGAGAAAAAGCATAAGAAACATATTAAATATTGTATGAATTAAACGCAAAATCTAAATCAAGTAATGAGGTCAAAATACAGGTATACACAGTTTAGCAATAGCTCAATTATGTAAATCCAAAACAATGCATGACCGTGGCTAATATAGGGTATTCATGGGTGTGAGGTGTAAACCAAGAAAATACACCTCATGTATCGTATATAACCTGAACTCATTATTGCCATAACGTGCAGCTGTGATACTTTTTTGATAATAGGTTCAATTGTGTTTCTGTACTGCACCTCAAAATATTTCAAAATGTCCAGTTCACTTGGGCACTTGGATGATCTGCTGTTTTTTTTTTTTTGTATATCTCCTGTTCGGTATGGGAGATGTGTCGTGCTCCCTGTTTGATAGGTTAGTGCACACTATTACGTGCACTAGAAGTACCTAGAGCAGATCCATTCAGCATCAAACCAAAATAATCACTAGACATATTCACACACTGGATATATTCATTAAAATACATAATTTTAATTTGTGAGTTGTCCTGACAGAAATACAGAAAAGCTTACCTGAGTTTCAAGAGGTTCGTCCTTCACTTTGGAAAATGTGATGTTGGAGGCCATTGTCTGTGAAAGAAAAGAATGTACGTATGTTAGGAAGGGCACATTCATGGCTAATGGACAAGCACCTGATATGAATCTCGAGTCATGGACTGAACAGTAAACTGAACAGGGTAGCATAGAAGTATCATAAGTAAGTAATTATGCCTTCTTATCATACAATATATAGATTGAGTTTTATTTTCACAGAGGCAAACAACAAGCGAACACCACAGGAAAACACCACTCCCTCCCTCTCTATGCGTTGGGCCCATTTAAAATGTAAATTCACCCCTCCCTCTCTATGTGTTGAGGTCATGTAAAATGTATGAGCTGGAGGTAAATTTATAAGATAGAAGCATAATGAAACAGAAAGTACAAACCTGATGTCCAACGCAATAAAGAGGGAGGAACGCATAGGGACCATACGGAAGGTTGTTGAGGATTTTTTAATCTGATGAAGGAGTAATTGTTTGTGTCTGTAGCTGCATGTTTTAAAAAAGGATCATCACAGGAAGGGTGATTTACATTATCAAAGACAAAGATGATCCCACAGGAAATAGAATTGAAAGAAATTTCCAACATCCAGTGAAACTATGAAAAATGTTAAAGCTGGCACAATTACACATTTTCTGGCAAGGAAATAACTGATAAAAACAATATAAAGTACAAGTACTCACCTGGACTATGAATATTTGTCAGGTTGGCCCGTCAGGAAACAAAAAAGATGATAATGCAGTGTTGGTGCTCAATAACATCAAATGTGATCTGACCTGATGAGAAGAAAGAGAGGAAATGGCGCTGATCATCGTGGCATACAACATATACAGGTGTGGTTAGAGGCGTGAAATGGCGCTGATCATCATGGCATACGGCATATACAGGTGTGGTTAGAGGCGTGTTCATTAGCAATTACATCATACCCATGGAATTTAAAATGTTCACCCACCGTGGCTTATTTCTCATTTTCTGTGTTGCAAAGTAAAATTTAAATATATTTAAATAGGATTTTTTGTACTCCTACAGGGCAGTCCATAAGTATTTGGACAGTGACATGATTTTTTTTTTTTGTTTTGTCTCTGTATTTTAGCACATTGTTCTTGAAATAAAACAGTGTACTGTATACACTCAAAAAAGTAACTCATTGGATGAACTCAATTAAATTGGATTTCCATCCAATAAATATATGTAGCCCCAACTAAAACTAAGTGAGTCCGTCCAACTCATTTTTATCAAATACGGCTAACTAAAACTAAATGAGTAAGTCCAACTCATTTTTATCATATACAGTTAAAATGAAATAATTACATTAACTAAGTGAAATTGACTGAAATTGATTTACGTTCATATGTAGCCCCAACTCTAAGTGAGTTAGTCCAATTGATTTTGACCAAAGATCTAAAATGAAATAATTACATTAACTAAGTGAAATAGATTTATTTTGGGCCAACTCAAATGTAATTAATACATTTTGTTTAACAGAACTGATACAACAAATGCATATAGGCAATATAAAATAAAAACAGGTCAAATACAAAATAAAACAGGTCAAATTTAAAGCAACAAAAACTAAATAAATAAAAAATACCTTAAATGCAGCTTCTGCCGACTGCTCACAAGACCAACAACCTTGTCCATGTGAAAGTGAAGGACAAACTGGCGCTAGGTAACAGGTCTGTAGCCATGGCTTGCAAAACAACTGGCACAATGCATTTCCTCCTATATTATATTACTAATAACGCTGTACTTGATTCCTTGTCCTCAGGTGAATATAAAGGTTGACCTAGGGTGCATTCCAGAAAGTGGGTTTAGTGAAAACGAAATTTGAGTTAACAGGTACAATGTACAGTGAAATGTTACTGCTGCCGCCTATCAGTAACATTTCACTGTACATTGTACCTGTTATGATATCCATGTGATATATAATTTTATTTGAAACAGTTTTATTAGTGACTAATGCATGTTTTTGTTGTTTTGTTTCACAAACTCAGTTTTCACTAAACACTCTTTCTGGAATGGACCCCTGGCCTTTGGAAACCAAACCGCAAATATGGTTGTACAGTAACATTTAACTTAAAATACCTCTTTTTATGTCAGAACAAGGAAAACATACATGAGGTCATCGACTGTGATTGACTGGGTGGGAGATAAAAGTGAAAAGACAAAACTCCTGAACCTAACCCTTCGATTTATATGCCTAAACTTCCTAAACTGCACTGTGCTACTGCAACGTGGGTATCCTTGGCATCAATATGCAGCACATTTGGAGCAAAAAAACAAATCTGAAAATATTGCAGAATGTTATTAGGTTGGCTATTTCGAAGGTTGACATCAAAACTAAAGTATAGTGTATGGAATGGGTTAATCTCTGAATCTAAACCACTCAAGAAATTGGTTTCAGTAAATCACATCTCTTAGATATAGGGGTAAAAAGTTTGCTCAAGTTCATGTTCCTGAGAAGCGTAGTGAGTACCAGAGGGTGGTCCTTAGAAACGACTGTGGCTGTATACCTTTGACTGTAGGGAAACATCAATGAGGTCATCAATTGTCATTGACTGGGCGTAAGATGTGCAGTCCATCCAAGATTAAAGCGAAAAAAGAAGAATAAAAACAGCAAAGATCAGATACTTGACAGTGTACTTTGTCACCTGGTGTTCACTGTTCACCTCTTATGCAAACAGCTTGATTTTCAGCTGCTGTATCTTTGTATTCAGCTGGTGCCCATCCATATTCATTATGATCTTCTGGCAAAACTCGAAGGTGTACTTGAGGTTGTCTAGAAAGCTTAGATCAAGGGCATAAATGAGCCCAAACAGCATGATGAAGCCCATGATGACACTGCCGACATTGCTCAGGACGTTGCTTGCCTTCTATCACAATTCCCACGTCCTCTGGCTCCCCATCCCCATCTCTTCGGATCATGTAAATCCCCACGACTGTGGCAGCGATGTCCCTCTCTGCATCCTCAGTGGCGGAGGCCTGAATTACAACACAAATACAGAACACTTGTAAGTAAAATGCTGAACACCACAAACAGGAAACTAATATTTATCTACCTACAAATAGGCAAATGTCTGTGTGTCAGTGTGTGTACCGGGATAACTCCCCACCTGGGCATCGTACGCACTTGCCATTTGGCAAATATGTAACTGAGCACACCAGGCATTGCATAGACGAGAACAGGCTGCCATGTTTGCGATTTAGCCGTGGGTAGGAATGGTGTGCAATAGTATAGGATTCTCATTATAAATTGTGTGCCATGGGAGAAATAAGAGTGGGTAACACTGTTCAATGCTACATGGGAAACAATGATAACTTGCCAGATATTCCTTGAATATTGTGTCTGGATCTTCAACTGAGGTAGATGACAAGGCTTCTCAGGATGCATTCCCTCCTGGTGTTGATGTTGTCACACTAAAGCAGGGGTGGGAAAATCAAGACAGAATTTAGCCAAATGTGTGTTTGACAGTGGCACAGGGAGAAGAGCAGGTCTGAAGACCAGAGGGTCGTATCTGTCGAGGTGTCCCTGAGCAGGACACCCCCCTAAATGCCCCCAACGAGCTCTTAGTTGCCTTAAATAGTTACACGAGTGGGTGAATGAAATGCAAACACTGTAAAGCACTTTGGATAAAAGTGTTATATAAGCAGGCCATTTATGATTTATCAAATGTTTAAATGAACAAGAAAACCTTACAATAACCACCTCAATACAGTGAAAAGAGTACAAAGAATGCATTTCTGCTAACCGAATCATGGTCTGCCAGGATGGCCTTGATCCGTTGCCCTTTCTCTCCTCCTTTGGTCCTGAAGATCTGAAGCAGCTTCTCTGACAATTGGTCCAGCTGGACATAAACTTGCACTGCAGTGGCTTGGTGGTGATCCGCAGGAACTCTGCATTCACCTGAAAAATATTAACAAACAAAATACAGCCATTTGTTACTTGTTAGTCCAGGGTATCTGCAGGTATCAGAGTTAACCCTCTCCGGCCGATGGACGTGCGGTAGTGAAAAAAAGAAGAAGACATGGTGTATATTTATACTTCTAACGTCACGAGATTCGATTTTAAACTTACAAGTTCTCAGATGTGATAAACTATTTTTATATCCCTTCATAGCCAAGACCTTGCTCAACAACTTTCGTATTGACAAAACAATTTGTCACTGTTGTCACGCGTGTGCTTTGACAACATTTCTGGAGGCACCAAAAATGACTCATAACTTCTGTGTTTGTACATATATTTAAAAGCAGCATATGATACTGACGTAACTATTGATGGCATACAAATGTAGCTGTGATTGTCCTTCAAATAAATATATCAACATAAGTGTATTTTAAGTTGGTTAGATTTACGTAGATACATATCAGATGACACCAAAATCAAGACTTCTCTGACATTCAGCTCCGGACCTTCAAGGGTTAAATGTAATACTTTTTAAAACCTCTTAAGGACCTACGGACACCCTGTAAATATAATATACTACCATATAGGGATGGACCCACGGACACCCTGTAAATATAATATACTACCATATAGGGATGGACCCACGGACACCCTGTAAATATAATATACTACCATATAGGGATGGACCCACGGACACCTGTAAATATAATATACTACCATATAGGGATGGACCCACGGACACCCTGTAAATATAATATACTACCATATAGGGATGCACCCACGGACACCCTGTAAATATAATATACTACCATATAGGGATGCACCCACGGACACCCTGTAAATATAATATACTACCATATAGGGATGGACCCACGGACACCCTGTAAATATAATATACTACCATATAGGGATGCAGGATTATTGGCAAATTTAAAGTGTTATTGTGCAGCCATTAATCATCATGGACAATAAAAAATGTCAACACAAACATACACATTTACTTACTTCACTCTCCTGGAACAGGGCAGGCCATCTGTCTTTGAAGTCTCTTATTGGGGGCTTCTGGTCCACGATCTCCAGTCGTCTGTGGGAGAAGGTTTTTTCCATCTTCTGTTTTATCACCACTTCATTGTCACGCTTTTTCACTTCTGACAATAAAGCAATTCTCTCTCTTTCCAAGCTTTCTGTGCTTTCACCTATTGGGTGCAGAGGAACGTAGTTAACTTCAGCCTTTCTAGGTTTCTTGATGTTGGCTGCAGCTTTGCCTTAGCCTTCTCGTTTGTGCTTCAAGGAGTTCACACGGATCTCAGGATGTCCGAGTCGCCCGAGCATCGTTCGATAGTTTTGCATTTTAAACTTAAGTGACTGTTTCCATCCCCAAAATCCTGTCTTGGATCCCAGCTGCCCCAAGCAAGGATGGGCCCTCGTCAAAGCTGCTGCTACCTCTTCACACTGGTAGTCTTTGGGGTACTTGGTGTACTTCACCATTTCTTGGGCTAGACCATCAAGTATGACTCCTTTCAGCTTTGGGCCAGGGTCAAAGTATGTTCCATTTGTCCCAAACTTTGTATTCTTTTCGTGTAGCTCAAATTCAGCCTCGTAGGTGAATTTAGGGACCACAAAAACCAGGGACCAGGCGGACAATCGCGAGGGCTGAGTTTCTGGGGATGGATGCGGGGTTGACGTGCACAGCGTATCATCGCTGCAAGATGAGTCTAGTGACGAAGCAGGGGTTTCAGACTCTGGGCAAGGGGTGATCGTGCCTCTCATCAGATGAGGGTATTGTGTACAGAGTGATGGTGGGCTCCACAGGTGACACAGTAGGAATATATACTACTTTCAAGTGTGCTTTTATGTGCAATTTCAAACACAGAAGTTAGGTTCATGAACTCGTTAAAGTCAACATCCATGTATTGCAACCGGAAGTCCTCATTCACTTGAAAGCATGTCTTTACTAACGCATGTAGTTCTTCCACTGTTTCTGGACTTCCGGAATTCAGGGTCAGTTTTCTTGAGTCAGACTCATCACCAAAGATGATCCGCAGAACAGCCGGACCTGCCATTATGGACCACCTTTAATCTAGAGCAGAAACAATGAAGGAGAACAAGAAACCAATACATTAGAGATACATTTGAGATTAAAAGGGTAGTTCACTATTTTGGACCTTATATCCTGTTTGCAGTCCCTCTACCATGAACCTGAAACAGAGACCATAATTTCACTGATCGCTCCAGTATTGAGCTAGTGACAGCTTTTCTGCAGGGCTACAATAGAAGACAGAACAGTCAGAACATCAAAGGACACCAGTGAACACTCGGTGAGTTTCCTGACTTTGAAAACAAGGAGGAAAAGAAGTTTGAGATTCTGTAAGAGAACCTGGCATCCAGAGCTCAGACTGTCGGTTTAACGATGACACTTACCTTTAACGATGATGAACCTCTTCAACATGACCATGGGCAAACCCCCAACCATGTACTCCACAAGGGGATATGGGTCTTCCAAGTCACCAAGCTCAACTAAGGCAACGTCTAGTGGGTGAGGCAGACAGCTCAAATGCACCATAATGCTCCCTATACCAAGCACATACGTCTTTCACTAGAAAGCACAACTTCTCCTTAATAATGCACAGTTGAATGATTTCATTAAATTTAGGCAGTCCATCTACAGATCCATGTACAATAGGCATCCCCTCACTGTAACGTATACCACTGCAAGACACATTTTTTGCCATATGAACCTCATTCACATCTGGGTATCTCTGCTTCAGAGTAGACACTACTCCCTCATTAAGGACATCAACAGGCATGATTGAGACGTCCACGACCTCTAAGGATGACTTTTTGAGACTGGATGAGTGTGTGTGATAGGCAAGCATGAACTGCTGTTTAGTACGAGGTATATTCTTAAAACAGTTAGTGTGACGAGCAACCTGCTTGAAGAAGCTATGTTTAGCTTCAAATCTCATCGTCCACAGTGCAACTAGAGGTCCGAAGGAACGAATCATTTGCGGATAGTGCTCTAAATAATGATGTTTTGGTAGGAGCTTGACATGTGGAAAGAGTTCAAGATAGCGCTGTCTGTGATCATAGATCCTGGCCTCAAGATATGCAATGGTCTCATCTGTGTGAACAGGGGACACAACCAACTCAACTATGTCCTTAAGATCTAGAATCACCTGCCATGCTGGCTCATCTTCTGGCAAAATGTGCCCAATCACAAAGGGAAGCAACCTTAACAAGGCCCAATTTTCATGGGCATTGTCACCTATAGTGTTGCTAGATGTGAAAGAGCGTGGTATGGCATGGGGGCGATTGGTTTTGTCCCCCCATATGTACGGAAATCTCAGAATCAATGTGTAAAGGCGATCAAGAGTGAAGTATTTTTTGGAGATCAATAAACTAATACAGCGTGCAAGTTCCACTGGAACAACACCCTCGAAGAGATCATGGACAATATCAGGAGGATAGCCTGTGCTAACATGAAAATGCAAAAGGTGCTCTGTTAAAACGCACTGTTTTTTGACACCACAGGAAATGGTTGCATTCTCTTGAGCAGACTGGACATGAACACCATGGATGTCTCTGGTTCTAAGTTGGAAAGCACCTGACTTGACATCCTTAGTCTGAAATTCTGATTTATCTCCAGTACAAAACCTGCATTTTTATTGACCCACCAGAAAAACTCAACAAATCCACCTATTCCGTGGGCTCCAAGATTGTCAGCGATTATGCACTGGATAGTACCTTTAACGAACTGACCAAGCTGAGAAATAAAGACACCGTGCTGTTCTAGTATGCTCAAATCCTGCAAGAGAGGCTCCAACACTTTTCCATAGCCATAGGCCTTGACATAATCGGATTTGCATAGAACAGCCAAATAGATTGAGGTTAGTGTTGAATGGGAACCTGGGGGCAAATTACCCAAAACCCAATAGACACCACAGAGTTTGTGCTTTTTACGAGAAGTCCCAAGAGGGTTACAAATCTCGAAATCATCAACATACAGATTTACTGTTATTCTCAGACCTTCACCAGAAAGAAAATGATTCTGTTTATAGTACTCATCGTCTCTTATAGTTCTGTACTCTTGGGGATCAGCCAATAGCTGGCCTTCTATTCTCTGAGTTACAAGATGTTCAAGGACACCTTTATGAGAGAGCAAATTTTGCAAAGATTGTAATATAGGAATGTACTGAAATGTCCTATTGCTCTGGGCATCTAGTATGTACTCAACCGGCTCTAAAACACCAAAATGAGAGGTATAGTACTGTGTACGTTTATATGCAGAAGCAAGAGGGCCATCCTTTGCAATAGCTATGCCCAATTGATTAGATTTGCATAGAACAGTGGAAAGCTCATCAACTACTGACTCTTCAACTTGTAGTTTATGACTTTGGAATGCATCAGAAACAAATAGATTTTGTGACAGGCAAAGACGCTGTACTTATTATGTAGTGAAGATCAGAAAGGACCTCATCAATAACTGCCTTTGGAATGTGAACAATATTTTCCAACTTCAGTAAAATGCAAGCAATTTTCTCTTCAATACAATTTGGCAGGTGCAATTCTGTAGCATCACCACAAGTTACTCTTTCATATTCAGGATCTGTATCCACAGAGTCTGTTGGCTCATCTGCAGAATTATCTGACTGATGCAACTGACCACTTGTACTGACAGCACTGTCTTTAAAGTCTTTCAATGAATGTTGGTTGTGTTTCCTGTTTTTGTGTGTGTTAAATGTACTGTAACGTGCATCCTAGAAACATACATGGAACCGTTTCATCATGCCTGAGATGTCGATTTATGTGTTGAAAATAATCTTTTTCTGTTGCTAGGTCTCTGCATGAGCACACATGACACTGGAATGTAGATACTTCTACTGACTTTGGAGTTTGCTGTTTGCTATGAGTTTTGTATATGTGATTTAGTAGCTTACTCCATGCATTAAATGAACATGGGCAATCTGTGTATGGACATGGATAGCGAACACTGCCACTAAAATGCCCGTGAGTCTGCCTAAAATGTTGCAACAACAAATACCTGCTAGCTAGTTCCAAACTGCATTCTTTGCACTGCCACATTCATAATCCTGAAAAGGAGAAAAGAGAATTAGCATATCACATTGAACACATGACAATGATATAGATCAGCTTGTTCCAGCATTAAACAAGTAGCCTAGTTACTATCACTAGGAGGTTGCCACAAGTAACTTGGTAATGCCGATCAACTGCATTCTTTGCACTGCCATTCATAATCCTGAGAAGGAGAATAAAGAGAGGTGGCACATATCATGTTGAACAAATGACAGTGAGATGAGTTTGGTCTAGCATGGAACAGCGGGTAAGTTCACCACTTTGGACCTTAGACCCTACTTGCGGTCCCTCTACCATGAACCTGAAGCATTGAAACCATAGTTTCACTGATGGCTCCAGTATTGAACTAGCGACAGCTTTTCTGCAGGGCTACAATTTAAGTCAATGGTACCAGTAGCAGCCACTACCAAACTCAAATTAAACTGTTATTATCAAAGTCAGGAAACTCACCGAGTGGTCACTGGTGTCTGCTGATGTTCTGACAAAACAAATAGCCACAAAGTATGCTTCATATCAGGTTTTATGTATCATTTAGCACATAACTATTTTCAGTTGCAGTACAGCCAGTACGGTTCCGATGAAAATAGTTCCAAGCTAAATTAAACATAAGACCTGATAGGAAGAATACTTTGTTGCAATTTTTTGACAGAACATCAACAGACACCAGTGACCACTCGGTGAGTTTCCTGACTATGAAAACGAGAGTTTCATTTGAGTTTGGTAGTGACCGCTATTCCTCTCCCTGTGCTGTGACCTTGTCGTGGTGGAGAGGCTTGCGTGCTTCTAAGACCCTGAGAGCTATGCTGGGAGGAGCCTCTGGCTCCTGGTAGGTGTAACCTTACCAGATTGGTCTCAGGTGAGGAGCCAGACGAAAGTAAGCACAAGGCCCTCCAGGTGGGGGAGTAAAAAGACATACTGTTACAGAAACTACAATGAGAAATGAGTGACTGCTACTTGTACCATTGACTTCTATTGTAGCCCTGCAGAAAAGATGTTGCTAACTCAATACTGGAGCGATCAGTGAAATTATGGTCTCTGTTTCAGGTTCAGACTGCAAATATGGTCCAAGGTCCAAAATATTGAACTAACCCAACATCTAGAATGGACTAGTAATCATTTTACAGCAACACTTAAGCTAGACACAAGTTGGGCCTACAAGCTCAAAGTCAGTCAACTGTATGTTCCATTTCATTAGGCTAGGCTAGCTAGCTAGCCATCTTGTGCTAATACTTTATAGTACTCACCGTCTCTTATACTTCTGTACTCTTGGGATCAGCTGGTCTGTTAAAACTAACTAACCATTAACTAACCTTTAATATACCGCAATTTTCTGATATGGTCTTGGTACACGAAATAGACCTTAGCACAAGATGGCTAATGTTACTGCTAGCTAGCCTAGGACTATGTATGCTAGGTAAATTATTAGCGTTAGCTACGTGACGTTAGCTAGCTAACCGTACTTAGAAACCTTATCAGACAATAGATTCCAATATTAGCTAGCTAACATTACGTAGCTAACGCTAATATACCTCGCATAGAGTAGTGCTAGGCTAGCTAGCAGTAGCCGCCTTGTGCCAGGTCCATTTCGTGTAACGTTACAAGACAAAATGGCGGTAGATTAAGCTATCATCATAGTATGGTTAGTTACTTTTAGCTAGCTAAAAGTCGTCTATCTTGCTAGAGGGCGCGGACGTTAACTTATATAGCACTAACGTTACACAACCTAGCCTGCCAATTCGACTTTACAGAAAGCGGAGCAAAATTCACCTCGCCTAGCCTAACGTTATCACGGCTGTTGCACATATCGGTCAATATTATGGAATACACGCTATTTGACAGCCAGGTACATTCTAAACCACCTGGTGATGCTCTGCCAGGCCTGTACTGCAGCCATCTTCAGTTCCTGTTTGTTTTTGGGGATTTTTGCCTTCAGTCTTGTCTTCAGTAAGTGAAATGCATATTCATTTGGTTGCTTTAGCAGTGTGTTTGGAGTCATTGTGCTGCTGCAAAGTGAAGCACCATCCAATGAGTTTTGAGGCATTTGTTTCGATCTGAGCAGATAAGATGTTGCTGTACACTACATACTTCATCTTGCTTCCGCCATCAGCAGTCACATCATCAATAAAGACAAGTGAGCCAGTTCCAGTGGCAACCATACCTGTCCAAGCCATTCCACTACCTCTACCATGTTTCACAGATGAGGTGGTATGCTTTGGGTCAGCAGTTCCTTTCTTTTTCCACATTCTGCTGTTTCCATCACTTTGGTTCAGGTTAATACCCATTTAATCTATCCAGGAATTCCATTATAAAACTATAATGGCTTCTCTAATGGCTAGACCTAGGATTAGACCTAGGCTAGACCTCCCCAAAATACCAGAATCCTGGAGCACACCATATGAGGTCTCTGCAGGGTGACCCATTGATTCAGACTGCAACAGTGAACAGTTTTTCACTGACACACAGGCACACTTGCTCTTTTACACAAGAAGTCTCCACCCAAAACACATCTTCAAAGGCCTGATCAAATCCCAATTTCTCAGATTCAACAGAATCTGCACACAAAATACAGATTTTGAAGAGGCCACCAAAACTTTCTTCAATGCATTAAAACCAAGATCTTTCCTCAGACAGGTTTGGAAAAACGTTTTGGCTGAAAAACAACAACAGGACACAAGAAAAATCATCCTGCTTATCAGCACCTACTCTGCATTCAGCCAATCAGCAAACAGAAAAATTAAACTGAACCTGGCCAGGACCCTTCAAAATACAGACCTGCTCCAGGACTACAGGACCCAGCAAAACACAGACCTGCTCCAGGACTACAGGACCCAGCAAAATACAGACCTGCTCCAGGACTACAGGACCCAGCAAAACACAGACCTGCTCCAGGACTACAGGACCCAGCAAAATACCAATAGAGTCTGGCTGCAGACATCCACCGTCAAGCCCCACGTCCACCGCCAGGCCCTTCCGGGGCCTGAGCATGGACCTGGAAGTTGCGTCATGTGCCCTGGCGTCACTTCCGACTACGTGCGTGGACCTTTTCGTTACTTCCCCCATTCTGTTTGCAGAACACACTAAACGAGCCGGACGTGTCTTCTTTTGTCCAAGCAAGTTTGTTCTTTTTTCTAATAAGTGGATTTCAACGAGCCGACATCTGCCAACAAGGTAAATGATGCCAATGTACTGTTGGAACCAATGACGTTAACGTTAAGCAGCACACAACAACTTAAATACTAGGAGTTGGCTAGCTAGCTCACGTTAGCAAATTAGCACTAATGTTACTAATTGTATGTTGTTTTTTCCATTGCTATGTTTATTTGTAGCGCAGCAAACGTTTGCAATCATGATAAGTCATGAATCATAATGTTTGTGTAACGTAACTACCTAACGTAAGCTAACGTTAAGTAGTAGCTAGCTTTCTAGCCATTAGTGTTTGTCTAATGGCAGTTAAGTAACGACATACTCTATATATTGTTTGTTTTACAAACATTAGCACTAAAATTAATATCAGTTTTATGTGTGTTGCTAATGTAACGTTAACGTTATGTATGTAACGTTAACGTTATGTATGTAACTGTAACGTTAGCCGCCTACTGTAGTTAGATGCTAGTTCTCTGTTCTCAAGTCGGTCTTTTAACGTTCGCTTACTCGCTACAATTGTTTTTTTTTTGGGGGGGGGGGGGGGGGGGTAATGTTATTATTGGCAATCATTATTTGTACGAACATATTACGTTATTGTACTGTATTAAATAGAGCCATTTTAAATGTTATTGTACTTATTCTGTTATGTTTTTTTCTTTTTACAGATGCATCATTCCATTCTCCAGGGCAATTCAAATTTAGAACTTGACAGATGCACAACCTGCTGCAATTTATATCATTGTCCACTTTGCCTGACCTTCAAACCCACAAAACTTAATCGATTAAAGCCTCATGTATATTTCCATCTAAAACATGCACTGACTTTCAAATGTATGTTTGTTTAAACAATTGTTAGATTTTAGTAATTTCAAAGTGTGTTTAGCAACATGTTTCAGTTTGAAGTAGAATCTGTATGCCTCTGTATGTATGCCAATTAAAATTCTTGAATCTTGAATCCAACATATTGGAGACTTAGGTGCTGAACGGCCTGGGAAATGAGCTATGTTAATTTCCTCCCCCTCCCGCATTGTTAAGTACTCATTGTCACCTGCATGAATGCCCTAGCTTGGTAGAATAACGTGTGAAATAAAGTTATTGATCTAAGCCCTGAGACAGGAAACTAGGAAGAAGAACCAGTGATAGGAGTGAAGTAACATAGCCACAAGACTTCCCTGTCTAGCCTACCTTTTGTTATCACCTACATAACATTTCCTGTTTTCTGTGTATAAATGCTGGGCCGGTTTGGAGTGTAAGTAATGTTAGACTAGAAGCTGACATAAACATCATGCTAATAAAGAAGTTATAGCTACTGTCTTTCATCACAGAACCGATTCAAGACCCTCTTATTTCTTGAACGTAATTGCAAGTACCGGCAAACGAACAGAAGTGTCATTGAGAAATACAAAGCAATTCTTCACCAATTTAAACAATTAGATGGTGTAAGATATTCATACTGTCAACAAGATGCATTATGGTTCATTTGTAAGTTAGTGGACACTTTCATGCAAGACAGTCCAAAAGTGTTTTCCAGCTGCCCCGTGTCCTGGGAATGGAGGAGAGCGAGGTGGCCAAGGCCCTCATTGCATACACCCGGCTCGCTGATGTGGTTGGGGAAGCAGAGCACAACGAGATTGTGGGACCATTTGTTTTTATTTTCAGTAACCAGCAGGATATGGAGCGATTCTTAATTGAAATTGTGGACCACAGGCGTTACATAATTTTCTGTCTTCTTCCCTTACAGCCTGTAAGGACTACTAGTAAGGACTACTCGTGTTATATAGTGTACGTAAATATATGTATAGTTTTAGATTGCATGGGTGTTCAGTGTGTCGTGTAAGTTCTTATTGGTTGTTATTTTCTTATTAGACTATTGATATTCCAAAAACAATTAAAGAATTTTACAAATTAATTTGTGTGGTTGCTAAAGTCTACGGCTGCCTAATCTGTTCTTCTGTCATTCCATCATTTTGGGTTATTTGTACTTTTAAAGTTCCCTGATAGACTATCATATAAAGTGATGAAGAAAATGTTAGCCATATTCCCTATTCCTATATCACACATACACCTCAGCACAAATAAACCTTGCATAAGGTCATGGAATCTGTCCATGGTTCTGCAATGCTTAAAACATGCCTTCTGTCAGAAATTGTACAGTGCTGCACAATCATTTGTATTTAGTGTTGCACAGTGTTTAATGGTATGGACAAAGAGTTCAACATTGGGAACAGTCTGCTGGCTTGTATTGAGATGCCTATTATACCTCAAAATAACATTTTCAAATCTAGCAAGGTTCATAATATGCATATACGCCCTTAGATCACTACTGAGTTTGTAAATTAAGTTTGGAACTGTGACGACTCCATAGTTGGATACATCAATAATGTCGATGAAGCTGTAGTGTAGACTTGCAGTGACTGCTAGTAGGTGTGGTTGAATCGTGTTGAAAGCACTGAGGATGTAGTAGTACTTTATTGATCCCACAATGGGAAATTTCTTCTTCAATCGTTACACTCCAGTAATACACAGTAAATATAACACGTGTACATTATTACAGGGAAGCCAGACCGGAGAAGGGATCAGCTATTCTTTTGTTAAAGTGGACAGTGATAGAATTTGCAGCAGGTTGTGCATCTGTCAAGTTCTAAATGTGAATTTTCCCTGGAGAATGGAATGATGCATCTGTAAAAAAAAAAAACATTAACAGAATAAGTACAATAACATTTAAAATGGCTCTATTTAATACAGTACAATAACTTAATATGTTCGTACAAAATAATGATTGCCAATAATAACATGTTGGCTATCTGTACAATATATAAAGTATGTCGTTACTTAAACTGCCATTAGACAAACACTAATGGCTAGAAAGCTAGCCACTACTTAACATTAGCCTTACGTTAGCTAGTTACGTTACACGAACATTATGATTCATGACTTATCACGATTGCAAACGTTTGCTGCGCTACAAATAAACATAGCAATGAAAAAAACCACATACAAGTGAGTAACATTAGTGCTAATTTGCTAACGTGAGCTAGCTAGCCAACCCCTAGTATTAAGTTGTTGTCTGCTGCCTTAACGTTAGCGTTATTGGTTTCAACATAACATTGGCATCATTTACCTTGGTGGGAGTTGTCGGCTCGTTGAAATCCACTTATTACGAACAGAACACATTTGCATCGACAAAAGGTGATGTGTCCGGCTCATTTGTTGTGTTCGCAAACAGAATGGGGAAGTAACGAAAAGGTCCATGCACGTGGTCGAAAGTGACGCCAGGGGCACATGACGCAACTTCCAGGTCCATGCTCAGGCCCCGGAAGGGCCCTGGCGGTGGACGTGGGGCTTGGACGGTGGATGTCTGCAGCCAGACTCTTCTCCAAAATACAGACCTGCTCCTGGACTACAGGACCCCGCAAAACACAGACCTGCTCCAGGACTACAGGGACCCAGCAAAACACAGGACCTGCTCCAGGACTACAAAACCATCTCTGCCTACAAAAGAAACAAGAACCTCAAAGGTTCATCTGGTACGTCAGCTACATCACTGACAGAGTTACAGTGCTCATTGCCTGAAATGGGAGAAATTGTCCAGAGATCAACAATCTCTTGGGAGAGTGGCTAGACGGAAGCCACCTTCTGAGAAAGTTCCAACATTAAGTCACGCCTGGAGTTCGCCAAAAAACCATGTGACATACCCTGTTTTGTCATCTGATGAGACTAGAGTTGAGCCCTGTGCCTGAAAGCATATGCATAGGTTTGGGGGGGGTAGACAGGGGGACATGTCAGCCCCCCATATTTTCATATTAATTAATTGTCCCTTTCAATTAGAGACTAGCTAGTCCAGCAGTGTGTCTTTCCCAAAGTTGAAATGAAGCCTACGCCTATCTCTGAAAACAAAGTACTATGTTCTTGTAAAAGCCAGGTAAACACACTGTCCCTACTGTAAAGCATGGCAGTGCTAGCATTGCAATAGGGTTGCTTTTCTGCAGGAGAGACTGGGAAGCTTGTGGCCTTCAAGGCAGGGACAGACTGGGACTAAAAAACGGCCCTTGGCTTTTTGACTTAGACCGGGCCTGCCAAAGCCCACCCTACAATACACCCCACGCCACACTACATAAACAAGCACAAAGTATTACAAGGGATTTGTATCACAATTTTGTGTTTTGACTCAGCCATTATAAATGATTATTGATCAACAATCCCTTCATCTGAAATTTTTAGTGAAATTGATGTCTAAAATAGATGGGTATTAATATCCAACATACACTTTGTGTTATTTTGTGACGAGCAGATTAAGTTAGCTAGTCTCTAAAACAATCTCAGCTACAGTTTTGTCACACTTTTGTAAGATTAAGGAAAGTATTTTTAGCCAGCAAACTTTTGTAAGATTGTTTTGCTGCTTTGCTTTGATTAGCCAGCTAGCTTGCTTATAACATCAAGATCAGTCTGACCTGGTTTATAATGTTAGCTACCGGTTGCTACAGGGGACATAGTTAGCAAATCATCATAATTATGACATTATGAAGCACCAATGTATATATCATTCACACAATTATTAAACAATAAATTCCTGATTAAAAGATTAAGGGATACAATATGATACATTAGTGTCCTTTAAAGTTCATCTGAAATTAAGATCTGTGTCACACTTTCAGATTTAAAAAACATTACAGATTAAATGCATCTTCAGATCACAGGATTCAGACACGCTGTACACGTTTCTCTTTGTCAAAAGAGGAAAATAACACGGATCCATAATTCTTTAAAGCCTCTTAAACAAATACAGAGTGTGTGTGTGTGTGTGTGTGTGTGAGAGAGAGAGAGAGAGGAGAAGAGAGAGAGAGAGAGGAGAGATAGAGAGACGAGAGAGAGAGAGGAGAGAGAGAGAGAGAGCGAGAGCTGAGAGCGAGAGAGAGAGAGAGAGAGAGAGAGAGAGAGAGAGAGGAGAGAGAGGAGAGTGAGAGAGGCTCCCTTGTGACAGGGTTAGGAAGGAGACAATAATGACATGGCCCAAATCAAAGTTTCAGAAACGGCTGGCTTACTTCAGTGACCCATGACGCGCTGGGCAACACAGTTGAGTAGAAATGTTAGGTTAGCTGTCGGACAGTGCGACATAAAACCGAAGAAAACGCATTGATGTCAGAAGCTGTACTTGGGTTGGGAATGATAGGCGTTCTGGTGTGAGTACGTGTGGAGAGTCCATGCGCAGCTGAGCTATATGTGCTTAATCCACCCTCAGATATGTGGTATCTGTTGTTCAACTTGATAAACGTAAACACACATTCTCCAAGCCGAGTTAAAGGATAAACATGGTTTGGCGGTTTCCCCCCCTCTATGTCTCGCTCAATCCTGCCACAATTAAAGTGTCGACAACTAACAAAAGGGGTGTCATTTGTTACTTAATTTCCACTAGCGGGACAATGCCACTGAAGTGTGACATATGAATGTTTCCTTTTACAACTAAGGGGTTAATGAGTTTGTTAAAAGAAAGACACTCAGAAAAGGGGCGTTTCAGTTTTGCCAGGTAGGTGTCACCCCAGACAACGGGAACAAATATGTATATTGTTTCTGCTTTTTCATTATTGTCTTAGTTTTATTTTTGAGTTCTTTTGTTTTATTCTGGCATTTCACTGATGAAGGCAGTAGGCTATGCCAAAATGTTTAGCCAAAACATTTAGCCTCGATTTTAATACAATCGTTCATCATGGATCGTATTAGCACAATACATTTATATATTTAAATATTTTGGAAACTCATAACTGGGAAGTAGTCAGTGGTCCGTTACTGGTGATTAATGCGATTTCAAAATTATGCTATAGCCTAGGGAACTCTTTGATAGCTTGTTCAATTATACCGCGAATGCATACGATGTTACGAGTAGGCTATAATCAAAAAACAGACAGTGAAAAATGAAAAAATATAGGCCTATATTCTGTGTGTGTATATATATAATATATATATATATATATATATATATATATGTCATGATGTTCCCATTATTTGCACTTGTTTTATTTTAATTTGTATTTCAGTCTTGGAAGATAAAAACTTTTGTAGATATGAACTTATTTTTTTATATTGCTTTATTTGCCCCCAAAATACTTTATCGCATAAAGCTTAAATGTCTTTTGGTGGATGTGTTGTACAACATTATCAAAAGAAACCTAATTTTAGTTGCAAGATCGCCATGCTGTCCGTAAAGTTGTGCGCCAGTTTTTATTTTTTTAATGTATTTATTTATTATCTATGACCGCTTTGGGAGCACAAGAATTCGTCTTTACTGTGCATATTTACTATTAACATATGTAAGTTTAAGGTTAACTAGCTTGACGACTACAAATTGTGTTCCATAACTTTGTGGTAGTTCATTTCAAACAGTTAAGCCATGCACAACTCAGGCACATCGTACCTTAATTTGTTATCTGTGAAGGGAATCCCAACAGTCTTCTTCCATGGTGTCGTAGGTTAAACCGTGTAGAATCCCACATAAATGTCACTACGTCAAAACGTTTGAATTAATGAATAAAAAACTGAATATTCAGTAGGCTAGCAAGGGGCCAGACCATTAAAACTATTTCGATTAGCTATATGGAAGACTGAAAGAAAGCAATCCCGATAAGCAGAATTTCCTTTTTGGTATTTTTTTTCTACATAACAGAACTGACAAAGGCTTTGGTTTTCCAAAGTCCAAAAAGTCCTTGGAATATTTTAAAGTTTGTTGATTAAAATGGTCCTCAATCCGACTTGGGACCAACTGATCTAAGAACATCAATTTACCTTCTTGCGTCACACGAAGGACATCTGGGAGGTAAAGAGCATAAATATATCTTTAAAATCACATTAGATGTCCTTTATGAACGTGTTAACGCCAAAATACAGAAAAAACATCGGGCATGATTCTGTTGTGAATGTAATGGCGGGTGGTCATTAATTTATAACGAGTTTCTGTTTTTTTTTGAGCGAGGCTTTGCAAGGAATACAAATGTCTAATCTAATCCACCTACACACCTACTGGGCTCAGTAAACTCCTTTCATGCTGTGTGATCAAAAACAAAGGTGCCGACTCCACTTATGCTAACATTGCGACAAATGACATCCTCTGGTGAGTCTGGTCGTTCACGAAATTACTTTTTTTTAAATGTAAATTGCAAGAAGAATTTACGACATATCAAGATTTGAGTGAACTTATATCTATAGTTTATAATAAGGATTATGTTTCAGAAATATTGTTTTCCCTGAGTTACAGAGCTCAGTTAGCTTGGTAAATATAGGTTGATATAGGCTAATTTCGTTTAACTGTAATTTAATCGAATGTTTGGCTACTGTTGTGCTACGCGCCAATTCATAGTTTTCACGTGATGTCACAGCCCTATGGGAACGCCCACCTGGCGGGCAAAAAGCACTGCAGCCCACCTTCCACTGCCCGTCAACGACAACTCCGCTTTTCCCAAAAGTTTTGCCAAAATGCCGGATAGTTGTTGTTCAATTGGATGCACTAACCGAAGAGGAGACAAGCCTGGATTGTGTTTGTACAGAATCCCGTCTGACAAGGAAAACCCATAGAGGAGGATGTTGTGAATCCCTCCTTCTCTACAGCTACCCAGGCTGTCAATGGCAGGTTATTTAAGCTGTAGGAATGGTTTACCTGACAATGGAAAAAAGTTTATATTACATGTATGTCACAATATGTTGTGTTATCTTAACCAAAATATTACTGCCCTAGAAAAGCTAACTGCAGTAACGTTAGCTGACTAACGTTACACTGACCCATGCAAGCAACGTTAGGTAGCTCACGTTAGCTAATTAGCACTCACCTTCGCTTTGACGATGAAGAATTTATTGTCCTTCACCTCCCAAACAACAGCATTATTGACCCATCCAGATCGAAAGTACAGATAACTATCTGTACTTTTAACTATCAGTACAGATAACTATCTGTACTTTTGTACGCTTTCATCTTCGCGGCAGTGTAAGGGGATGGATTCTCCACAAGATAAATGTAAACGTAACCGAAGTACAGCAGCGACTTCGCGGTTTTTAATAATTGAAATAAAGCAGCGGGTGCTGTATATGGGTCACACGTACCTAAGACGCTTAGTTTGTTTGCGTATCTTTGTTTTTCGTCTTTTGACAGGTGATCTAAACACACGTGTGTTGCCAAAGAAGGACATTTGACAGGCTTCTGCGGTAGCTCTATGGGGTTTCCAGTGTCAGTCCGCATTCTGGAACGTTGTTTTGCCCTCCAGGGCTCCGCAGCAGTCACGTGACTGAAAACTATGAATATTGGGTTTTAATTCAAGCAGGTCGGACTGAAATACAGAACGAATAGAAGGCGCCCACCCGTTATCGTTGCTTGCAGTTTAAATTCGTATAAAGCCCATTAAGCAACAGTGCAGGGAATAAACACAAATCATCATCGCATCAAATTAACATTGTAATGTGATTTAAAATTGCGAGAAAGGCTATGTCTGCACTTTTGTGTAGGCTACTCATATTTAATATCACCTCTCGTGATAAAATGGGAAAATATAAAGTTGATGAAGTTGATTTGCATACAGCAAACAGGGTAAATGAGAAACGGTTTTATATTTGTTACTTAACTATAGTATAAATAACAACTTCAGCCATTAAACATTTAACACTTAAATAAAATGGTTGATCAAATCTGCAGCAGACCTGTTGTTCCAAAGTAATTGGATTGTCTTTTTAAATCTTGACTATGTCCTGGATTTAATCAACGTTCATGTTTGATTTGATGGCAAAATACTTGCCAGTGTTTGTCATTAAACACTTCCTTATACACTATGCCAGTTAAAAACAAATGTTGATTGAATCCAATCATATCTGTGTTAGAGTGTGTTTACCATTAAATTGGTAATAATTGAAATAACAGAAATAACATGGTTTAATATAGATGTGAACGCATTAAAGACAGAGGACTTACTTTTAAAATTTAATTCAATGTATGTGTACAGTACTGCATTGTAATAAACCAAGCAGTTGTAGAAGCCCTCCCTCAATTTAGCCTGCTATTCAGTTTCCATGTATAATATCAGTTAATGCATAGCAAGGAATACCAATGCTGCCAATGCCAGCTCTTTCACTGCATACAATGTCTGTCATATCTTCTCGTTGTTCGTTCTAATAAGTTGGAAGTTTACTGTCCCACCGCTTTTAAAGAGTCATACAATGATATTCATATGGACTCCTTTTAAAAGAAGTCTGTTTGTTCTTTACTGACAGCCTGGTTAGCTGTGTTTTCATGCATTTAGACTTTGAACCTGCGGGTACTGGGGTCACAATGTGACCCACTGATCACACAATGTGAATGATGTAAGCATTATAAGTCCTTATAACGGACAAAAGATCCGGTAGACAACAAATTCTTCTCCAATTAATCTACTACTACTACTACTACTGCTACTACTACGAATAATACTACTACTACTGCTACTACTAATACTACTACTGCTACTACTACTGCTACTACTATGAATAATACTACCACTAATAATAATAATAATAATAATAATAGTAATTATTATTATTATTATTATTATTATTATTATTATAGTTATCATCATAGCCATAATAATGAGGTATTCCTACAGATGGCGCCATAGTACATACATTTTGATCACTATTATGCATTCGCAGTAGAAAAGCAAACTAAACTTAGTGATCTGGCAGCAATCTCTATGTGTCGTCTTAATTCACATGTAATCTTTTATACCTTGATACCTGAAATCTGTAATTGAGTGATTTTACCTTTGAAACATAATATTAAAATGTAACAGATAAAAACATTTAAACAGTGCGTTTGTGGGGCTGAATACTTAATCATGTTATAACGTGTATTTCAGTCTTTAGTATGGTGCATGATTAGAGTATTCCTTATGCTGGGAACGGCTAATGTAGTTCTCCCTTTTTCAGCAGTCAAAGATGCACTGGATCCACCCACCTGAAGGACAGATCTTGTAGACTTTTTCATGCATTTTTTTAAATTTTATTTAAATTGATTTGTGATGTTCATAAGACTATAATTAATCTTATTTATATAAAACAAGGTATGATCATTCAATATTTAAAATAATCTTCTGAGAATAAGCAAAAGATGTACCATAACTTGTGCATGAAATGTGAGGTGGACAAAGAAATACATTTACCAAAATCCCAGAAGCAGGAACAATGGAATCTGCACTGGGTTTCCCAGCACATGCTTTTTTGTTTTTGTAAGATCTACAGTGGATGAGGAGTACATGCAGTCACAGTGATGCAGCCTGTATGGGTTCTTACAGTCACCATCTGCGTTACCATGCACTGCTCACTCGAGTGCACACAGGATTAGACAGAGCACCCTCTCCATGGCCGTGAATCTGACACACTACAGCATGTCCAGGCTTGAATTGCTTTCGCCTTCATTTCTCTTTGCCGCCAGCAGAGGGAGCTCGTGTATAATAGTTATCGGAGGAGAATATTCCAAACTGATAAACATTTCCCCAAAATGTCTAAATGATTCATTAACATTTAAAACTGCACAGGAAATATGATACACTAAAGCATAGTTTTTGCTGGAATGTGCGATTGAATTTATTATCCTAGTGTTAATACTAATGATAATATTAATGCACCAGTTACAGTAGTTTAGCAGCCTTTGTTCTCTGATTTTAATGGCATATACTTTGACTGATTCACCACTCTACTTTTAATTCACTTAGCAAATTAATTTGTACTTTGTGCACGTGTAAGTAAGGTGTGCAACTGATTTTTAGTTATTACTAGGCAGACGGTCCAAACCAAGCCCTTCCTCAGCCCAACCCCAAGTTAAAGATTGAATATGTACTCTCTTAAAATATATGTCAGTCTTTGAAGGTGCAGCCAAAAGTATTAGCAGAGAATTGGGATGGCAGGTATATGCCATCCGCCAAGTTACGGCTTATACCTATACAGCACAAAGAGTTCGAAACTTTTCAGGGTTTGCTACAGAAATACCCACAATGACCACAGACTCTCAGACCTTAATTAAAGCTGGAGTATGCAACTTTTTTTTTTTTTAAATATCGGGGAACGGTCATGCTTAGTTGGTAGCAATCATAGAAATAACTGTTCGAGAGAAATCCAGCACCATACACTGTGTTTATACCCTCAAATTCAGCATTGTAAAACCTGCAATTCGGCCCAAATTTTGTTTTCAAGACACAGTGGCTTATGACTATAGAACCAATCAAATAGATAGGAAGAGACACGGGTTATTTTAATATTTCTCTCTTCTTTGTCCTGCCGATTTCATCATCAAAAATGCTCCATGCCCTCAAACAATAATTATCCCCATTGGATAACAAAATCTGAACTGCCAATAACATCTGATCAAAGTAGTCTCATCAAAGTAGACAATCGCAGGATACACAGACAAAATGCTTGAAGTTTATTTTTGACAAAAACAACGTGCACATGTTATGCATTTCACATAAAAATGTTCTTTTAACATTAAATAATGTATTTTTTATTGCAAATGCAAACAATTGAACAATATTAACTGTTAACTGGTTAAATTATACTCAAGCAGAGGTGAGAGTAAGTCTGGTAAGTAGTCTGGTAGCCTACTCGTTACCACCAAAAGATTTAGCCTACCGCAAGCAACGTTACGTGGAAAAAAAGTTCCCATTTGTCAGGCAGAGAAAATAAAGTTTTTATGTAAAGGAAGTTTTTTTCTGGCACACTGTCCCCCATAACTTATATAGCTCTCCCCTGTATAGCTAGCATAAGTTGTACAGTAATATGAATATGAATCGTACAGTATAAAAAATAAAAATAAAAATAAAATTCACCAGGGTCAAGGTGCCACTCGTTGTGTTGATTGTCAGACTGACATTAATGGCTTTTGCTGTACAACTGATTATCATGTTTAGGCTAAGGTAAATAATTCAATTCAAACAATTATTTTCCAGATTAGCCTACGTATAATGGTAATATCTGTTTTGCTGATGACTCTACTACTACTACTAATAATAATAATAATAGTAATAATAATTACCTTATTATTATCCTGCTTATGCACATCCCTAATAACAAACACAGTACAAAAAGAAATAATATCGCAACAAAAAACGTATTCAACGTATAAAAATGTTATTCATGTATACAAAGCACTGTCTATAATTAAACTAGTGAAATCTAGGCCTGCCATAAAGTTTAAATGACCACAATGACCTTCAGATGGTAAGATGAAAAAAACACAGGGCCATTGTTTTGGAATAGAGCTTGTTTAATTTGTGTGAGTTAACATATCCAATGCTGTTTGTTGTAACTTGGCCTCATTTTGATATCAATACCTTTAATGGCAGGCCTAGATTGTGCTAGTTTTATTACAGACAGTGCTTTGTATGTGGGAGTAACTTTTTTGTACGATGAAAATGTTTTTTGTTGAGATTGTTGTTTACAATGATAGTAATGGCAAGTAATTAAATTATAGTAATGTAATTTAAAAAATAATGTGTGCAACACTTTGCATTAAAATTACATTACATTACATTTATTTAGCAGACGCTTTTATCCAAAGCGACGTACAGTAAGTAAGTAAGTAATATTTACAGTAAGTACAGTAAAATATTCCAAATGAAAATTTAAACGTTTCCCTCCCACCCCTGTGCAGTTTAACCGTTTACTGTGGTTACTTTAAGAACAGTTAACCGAGTATGCAAATTATGTTACCTGCACAGCCCTACTACTTAACAACTTTTTCATCCGGTGTACTCAACAAGCATACTCAATAGTGTAGCAGGGTGATTCACTGACCAGAGCCCTATCTACTGCGCCCTGTCTCCTGTGTACAGGGCACTGGCAGAAGTGTGTTGTTTAATTTGCACAGTTTAGCACGCAACGTGAAGGAAAACGTCAGCGAAGCTGCACCTCATTTTTCAAAACGAAGCTTCACATCATATTTATGCAACCAAAATGTTCATGTACTTCTTGAAAAGTGTGCTCCTGAATATACTCAGTGAAACCCCGGAAGTAAGTGTATCATACGGGGGTTTAAAGTATACTATATTTAGAGAAAATTTGGCCTACTTAATTACTTTTTTGTCCTGTCTACTCAAGAAGCCTACCTAATATTATGGAAGGGTGCTGATTCAGACACAGCCCAGAACTGGAGTTTGACACTGCTGATGTATATAGATGTATAAAATACACTGCTCTATTGTCACTGTTACATCAGTGCCACCTAGTGACTAAAGATTGTAAGTACATCTGTACATCTCCTTTTTCATCTTTAACTTTAGACAATCCTCTTTCTGTATGACAGCCCCACCAATATGAACTTAAGAGTAATAAAAATGTACAAACATCTTTTTTGGTGTGAAGTGTCAATAATGGAAATTAACAAAAGAAAAAACAGTAAGGGACAAACATATTTGGCCTCAGCACTGATTCATCATTTGTAATGCTAACTGCATTGCATTGGCAGGCCTTGAACAAGGAGCTGGTAGAGCTTGCAATCATTTTTCTGTGTCTCATCCAGCAAGTTTACCAGCCACGTTTTCAGCTCCTGCTGAACATTTTCTGACACGGTTTCCAAGATGTTTATCCAACAGTGTTCCCGTGAATGTGCGTCACGTTCCACTGTGTTTATGACTTCCTCCAGGGAGATGCGATGACATGATTGATAGTTCCGCCCTAAGAACATGATGAAGTCAGCAATGACGGGGTGGAGAGCATCTTGTGTCTTTGCTTCCTCAATAAACTTTGTAAGAACGTCCGGCATCGGTTTGGTTGCCAGCTTCCTGAGGATGTCCTTCAGTATCGATGACAGAGGATGGGCGAACTCAATTACACTCTCGGTGTTTGGTTCCTTGAACCCACCGCTGTGCATGCCAACCACCTTACCGGTTACACTAAAGACTGGAGAGCCAGACGACCCACCGTAGAAGCAGGTTTCATAAGGAATCGTCCGGTTTTCCAACACAGTGCTCATGTTCCATTTTATCCACTGACAGATATCTGTTCCAGTATCAACGGCGCTTTCTCTATATTCATTTGCTATGTGTGTATAATCAATTATGGAGCAGTGGTCATATTTTTTCAGCCCTCTCTCTGGGTGTCCAATGATGCAGAGCCCACCGATCTGTATGGGCGAACAGTACTGTTTCAGGAGTGGTGGGGGCAGATCTTCTGTCACGTTCTCATCGAGCTCAAATAAAGCATAGTCTAAGCAATTATGTTCATCCTTCCCATAAGCCGAGGCAATGACTTGTTTAATGGGCAGATTGTGTTCTGATGTTATATCTATTTCATGATGAAAATTGACTTGGATATTGGACTGAGGTGCTACCCCCTTGAAAATATGTGCATTTGTCAGGATGAAGCGATCAAAGAGCAGGAAGCCTGTACCCATAAACTCACCATTGATGATGATTTGACAGACAGACTTAGCCATCTCCATCAGGTTCCTCATAGTCCTCACTTTGCTGAATTCATCTGTGTTATTTGAAAACTCCTCCCTCAGCAGCTTCAGTACCTTTTTATTTCCCGTCCCCTTTTCTCGCCCCTTCATGTGCTCCAGTAGGCCTTTAAACTGTGAGCGCAGGATTTTCAGAAGCTCTTCAGAGTCGGGTATGACATGGAAAGCAGAGGAGCGCTCCGCTGGTGCGGGTGGCTTTGCTGGTGCTGATTTGCTTGATCCGGGAGTAGATTTTCCTGCCTGTTCTTGTGCAGGTGCTGTTGCTTGATCAGCGATTCTGGGCCCAGCGTCGGTTTTTCTGGCAGATTCTGAGGGTTCCGCTTTTTTTTTACTTCGCATTTTCAGTTTGAATGTTTTTTTGTCAAGTGTGATGTCAACTTTGCGAGACATCTCCACAGTCATGCGTGTTTCATCATCGCAGATGAGCTTATTGCCTTTTCCAAATGTGATTTCCAAGAAACGCCCGTCATTCCGCAGGGCTTCCTCTACAGTCTCCCTTTCACGCGCATATATGCAAAGAAAGTGAATATCCTTGATTTTCATGTTTTTCAAGAAGGGTTTGCTTAGACAATTTTTCCCCCCTGTTCTGTCAACATAGAAAGTGACGAATGTCTGCTCTTCAGTGACAATGTTGGGAGCTGCAGGGTCAGAGTTGGGAGCTGCAGGGTCAGAGTTGTTCTTGGGCGTGAATTGTATTGTGAGTACTTCATTTTCTCCAATTAGCCAGCAAGGAAAGTGGGGGGCTATGTCTGCATTCTGAGGCGTTTTTCTCACAATGACTATGTCCTTTGTCTTATTGTCACTGACAAGAGAGGTGAATGTTTCACTTGTCTTGAGTGCCTCCAACACGGTTCCAGCCGTTGTGCAAGATATACTGCATGGTCCATCAGGTTGACAGAAGGAAAAAGTGTGTGTCGTCTTATGCTCCTCCTGGGGGGAGGGGGGTGTAGTAGAGTGTTTAGTTCAGGCTAGTGCTATCCATATTAATCATATGTGTAACTACTTACCAACTATCCAGTATCCAGTTAAATCATACATGCCTTCAGAGGCAGAGCAGAGTCAGGCTAAAGTAAAGATCTTTTTTAATGTTAAAAATAACATATGTTACTAAATTCTGCTGGGTGGCTCATTCTGTTAAGGCACTGCTATAGTGCATGGATGGGCCCCACGGTCTGGTTTTAAATCCAGACATCGCCATTGCTGTCTCTGGCCAACAGCCCCACAGGATGACGCATAAGTGGCTAAAATGAGAGGTTTCAGTTGGCCTGGATGACAGCATATCATCACTCACCAGTGACCCCTACTGGTCAATCGGGTGCCTGCAAGTTTGTTGTCTGTGTGAGCCTGACATGCAAATTGTAGGTGTGTGTGTTTGGTGTTGTGCACTCTCCTAAATCAACAGCATGTTACAGCATGAGCATGAAATGGGAATTCTAAACTGGGGAGAAAAAGCATAAGAAACGTATTAAATATTGTATGAATTAAACGCAAAATCTAAATCAAGAAATGAGGTCAAAATGTATATATAGTTTAGCAATAGCTCAATTATGTAAATCCAAAACAATGCATGACAGTGGCTAGTATAGCGTATTCCTGGGTTTAAGGTGTAAACCACGAAAATACACCTCATGTAATGTATATAACCTGAACTCATTATTGCCATAAAGTGCAGCTGTAATACTTCTTTGATAATAGGCTCAATTCTTTTCTGAAAAACACCTCAAAATAATGTCCAGTTCACTTGGGCACTTGGATGATCTGCTGTTTTGGGGTTTGGGCACTTGGATGATCTGCTGTTTTTGGGTTTTTGGTATATCTCCTGTTTAGAAGGGGTGATGTGTGGTGCTCCCTATTTCATAGGTAGTGCACACTATTGCGTGCACTAGAAGTACCTAGTGCAGAACCATTCAGCGCCAAACCAAAATAATCACTAGACATTAGTTGAAGTCGGAAGTTTACATACACTTAGGTTGAAGCCATTAACCACTCCACAGATTTCATGTTAGCAAACTATAGTGTTGGCAAGTCAGTTAGGACATCTACTTTGCGCATGACACAAGTAATTTTTCCAACAATTGTTTACAGACAGATTATTTCACTTTTAATTCACTATATCACAATTCCAGTAGGTCAGAAGTTTACATACACTAAGTTGACTGTGCCTTTAAACAGCTTGGAAAATTCCAGAAAATGATGTCATGGCTTTAGAAACTTCTGATAGGCTAATTCACATTATTTGAGTCAATTGGAAGTGTACCTGTGGATGTATTTTAAGGCCTACCTTCAAACTCACTGCCTCTTTGCTTGACATCATGGGAAAATCAAAATAAATCAGCCAAGACCTCAGAAAGAAAATTGTGGACCTCCACAAGTCTGGTTCATCCTTGGGAGCAATTTCCAAATGCCCGAAGGTACCATGTTCGTCTGTACAAACAATAGTACGCAAGTATAAACACCATGGGACCACGCAGCCGTCATACCACTCAGGAAGGAGACGCGTTCTGTCTCCTAGAGATGAACGTGCTTTGGTGCAAAAAGTGCAAATCAATCCCAGAACAACAGCAAAGGACCTTGTGAAGATGCTGGAGGGAACAGGTACCAAAGTATCTATATCCACAGTAAAACTAGTCCTATATTGACATAACCTGAAAGGCTGCTCAGCAAGGAAGAATCCACTACTCCAAAACTGCCATAAAAAAGCCAGACTACAGTTTGCAACTGCACATGGGGACAAAGATCTTACTTTTTGGAGAAATGTCCCCTGGTCTGATGAAACAAAAATGGAATTGTTTCCAAAAAATTTAAAGGCAATGCTACCAAATACTAACAGAGTGTATGTAAACTTCTGACCCACTGGGAATGTGATGAAAGAAATAAAAGCTGAAATAAATCATTCTCTCTACTATTCTGACATTTCACATTCTTAAAATAAAGTTGTGATCCTAACTGACCTAAGCCAGGGAATGTTTACTAGGATTAAATGTCAGGAATTGTGAAAAACTGAGTTTAAATGTATTTGGCTAAGGTGTATGTAAACTTTCGACTTCAACTTCATTAGAATGCATCATTTTAGTATGTGAGTTGTCCTGACAAAAATACAGAAAAGCTTACCTGAGATTCAAGAGGTTCGTTCTTCATTTTGGAACATGTGTTGTTGGAGGCCATTGTCTGTGAAAGAAAAGAATGTACGTATGTTAGGAAGGGCACGTTCATGGCTAACAGAGATGCACCTGTTCTCAAGAGTCATGGACTGAACAGTAAACTGAACAGGTTCTGATTTTTTTTATAGCAATAGTTGAAATTGTCAATTCTGATGGCTTTTACAAGAGTAGCCTACCCAGTAAAATGTCCAGTGTTAATTCAACTCTAACAGTGTACATATGAGCCTGATCTAGTCTCATATGTACACTGCTAGAGTTTAATCAACACTGTTAGATTTGAATTAACACTAGACATTTTGTTGTGAATTTACTATGTAGCTAGCATTTTTCATCATAATAAAGTCATAAACACGTCACAATCACACTAGTCACAATCACTAGTAGGCTAGCCAGGGGCGGATCCAGGAATTTAAGCAGAGGGGGGTCCAGTCTTGGTGGGGCTCGTTAGGAAATTTTCATATTAGCTTTAGATGGATTTGAAGTATATTCCCATTATCAAAATCCTGCTTGTTCACACACCCAGGCCAGGTCTGAAATGTCTCAGGATCGGACATAAACTTTTTTTTCTTTATTCTTTTTAAGAAATTAATTTTGTGGCAACCGGGATACATGTACCTTAAGCCATTTTAAGTCTTCAGGTCTTATTTTTCATACTGTATATAGGAGAAAACAAACGCCGCGGATGTTTCTGTATGAACATTCGGACCACTTTGTCAGTCTCAATCGGAGTGTCATAGTACATGTTCATGAGCACCAGTGAAGTGAGACGCTCCTCGCCCATTGTTGATCGAAGTGAAGTTTTATGTCTCCTCACTGCAGAAAATGATCTCTCTGCTTCACAGCTTGTCACTGGAATGATGCATGCAATCTGTAAGAGTACAACCAAGTTCGGGAAGAGGTCTTTGCTACATAAGTTTAGCGCTTGTAATAGCGAATCGGGTGGAGCCTGCATATTCATGCATTTGGCCCGCCATACTTCTAATTCTGTGCGGAGGCTCTTAAACCGGGGCAAATCATCTCTGTACGTCCCTAGATCTTCTACAAGCTTTAGAAGTTCTGATACATCCATCTTTATTTATGATTATTGCCGGGATGAGGTTGAACAATGCCGACATTATGCTTGCGGAAGGGGCAAAGCGTTCTTGCATCTGTGAGTTGACATCATCAACGAAAGGAATTCCGATAGACCGTTTGAAGTATTCCATGGAGGATTCTGCTGGGTGCGTGGCACGGTAATTATTTCTACCCTTCGCACGAGGCACACGCTCGTCGGTATCAAGTTCTTCGGCTAGGTCCAGGACATCTTGGTACCAAAGGCGGAACCTGGCATCAATATCAGTTTGGAGCGCTGCTATATCGTTCTTGACGTCTGTCAGTGATGTGTAGGCGGACCTGATGTCGATGTCCCTATTTTGTAATCTTGTGGTGATTTCACGCAGCGGGTGCAGGACGTTTCTCAGGACGACTAGAGACACAATAATCTCGAAATTGCCGAAATTTGCCAAGATACCTTGAGCACGTGTTTTTGTGTCGCCATCCCAGTTCCATTTCTCCTCTATTAACTTTGATATTTCTTCATCATCAGCGTAGAGGTGAGGATTGACAATAATGTCACATGATGTCTGTACTGATGTGGATAGATCGACAAAGTTATCAATGGCTTCGAAACGCGCTACCCATCTAGTTTTACAAAGTCCTTTTAGCTTTTTTTGTTGAGTATGCTTGCGTGCGTCCGGCAATTGTCGATCTGTTGCAACGACGATATCAATTACACGTTCTAGGAAACCTTGTCTCTTGTGAGAAGCATTGAAGAAGAGATAGGTCTCATTTATTTCGGATATACACTTCCTGATCTGGGGCAATTTGGATGCTGACGCAATCAGTAGATTTAGCATATGGCTGTTACATGGGGTATAAACTGCATTAGGAACATCTTTGCGGATTGATTCACCGAATCAATCCTTGCCCGATCAACGACGCAGACATTGGCCTTCAAAACATTGGATTCAACTACGCGAGTGCCGAGACTACATCGCCACGGGCCTGGGCGCGCCAAAACCTCATAATCGAAAAATCGTTGGTCACCGTGAGCAGGGGGGGGTCCGGACCCCCCTCGACCCCCCCCCTGGATACGCGCCTGCTAGCTACAGGGATTGAATGGTTGCCCGATTGCCCAGGGCAGGTTAATAAAAAAAAATTTTTTAAAAGCATTCAGGCGGGTGGGCTTTATCCTACACAGTGGTTGGCCGATCAGCAAGTGTTTTTTTTTTTTTTTTTTTTTTTTGCGACATTTCTCTTAAATTTAGCCTAAATATGGTTATGAGATGCCATTTCATGATTAATCTGCAGATGCATACTTCTCTGCACTGTATGTGTAACTAGTAGCCTACACCGTTCGGTGTGTAGCCTTGAACTTTGAGCTCCACACCTGCATTATGTCGCATTTTAAACGGTTCACCCGGCTGCACAGGGCGCGTTGTGATAGGCTAGCACACCCCACCCAGCTCCACAGGGCCGCGTTGTGATAGGCTCGCACACCCACCCCGGCTCCACAGGGCACGTTGTGATGGGCTAGCACACCGATAGCTTGGCTTTGCTTCAGAATTCGCCTCCCCGTTCTAGCTATCAAGATCACAACATTAATTTTCTAAAACCTCTTAACGCAAATGCAGGCCAGGTCCCTGGCAAGAGGGCTAAAGTAGCCTACCCCATGGCCACAAGCGCCACTTGTAGCCTACTCCAAACACATCTACGAAGATGCTGGACGTAGCCTAAAAGCATAAACTTGTGGAGAGTTGGAAAGATTAATTGTCCTTGGCTTGCTGTTCTGTGTGCAGGGATTTTCCGTGCCACTCTGACAAGTTGATTGATCATATTTAATCCCGCTAAATGATTCCAAGCGATTCTATTCAAGGGGAGAATATATCAATCGTATCTTTTTTCAGATATAGCCTACACAAGCGACGACTAGGCCATTACACTTTTCCAACCGGCTACTTTTTTTAACAGCATAGCCTAGCCAATGATGACACTGATGTTTCGTTTTCCACCGTCTCGTGTCTTCGCCTGCTATGGTGTCATTTATGTCGTAGAACAAAACGTGAAACTCTAGGCTTAATTTTAACCGCAGACCTTAATTATATAACGACACAAATCCGAAAACCCGATGGGCATCTGGCGAGGGAACCCATATGGCTCAAAAATGCTAACTTACTTCCGGGTTTTGGGACTAACTGTAGCACCCAAACTGCGTGTAACCAGAGATGGGCTTTGATGTAACCATACGAACACAAACCGAGTCAAAATGGTTGCATGTTCTGGAAGGTTCGGACAGGTCGATCTTACAGCATGTTTCCTTCTCAGAATATATAGAGACTGGGGAGATTGTAGAGCTTTTCAGAATATTGAAAGTACTTTCTGCTGTAGAACACTTACTAGTACTGCATTGTATTGCATCGACTCAGATTCAGAAAGACGCCAAGATATAGAAATATGGCGTCATTATCGAGTCAAAAGTCGAGTGCGCAGAAGATTAATTTGAGAGCAGAATTCCCCCTGCTCTCACACGGATGTATGTGCTCGCACACGGATTTCATGTGCTCACACACAGATTTAATGGGCTCACACTCAAATGTATGGTCCTCAGACTCGCAACTCTGTGCTCAGATTTCCACTGCTCACACACGGAACTCTCTCTGCTTGCACACAAAATCTGTCTGCTCACTCTCAGTTTGCAAACCGCTCGCGCTCAAAGCTTTCTCTGCTCGCACACGGATTTCTCTCCGCGCACACGGATTTTTTCGACTGAAATATTACTGTCAAAAGTCCAGCCAATAAGAATTCACCGGAAATGCATTTGCCCAAATGTAACTGGCCATCAAATTTGACCAATCGAATCATTACTGATTCCCTACAATCTCATTGGTTGGGTAGGTAAGACGCATAGCTACGATAGCTACCCTCAAAAAGAAGTAGGCTAGCTAGGTAAGCGAGTTAAGGGCTCTTTCAGGCTCTTTTTTGAGGGTAGCTATCGTAGCTATCAGATGAGCGGCCGTTCCTCGACTGGCATAGGTGAAATCTAGAAGCCCTTCTATAATCTTGATTTCCTCTCCATCGTAGTTCAGATACCTGATACACAAGGACAGTATGTGCTGATTCGCAACGTCGTCTGTCAGTTCATCTGCTATGATACTGTAGAAAGGACACTGTTCATCATTTATGTGGCTTGTGATTGATTCCTGCAGAAGATCCTTAATAACATCCAATATGTCATTCTGTATAGTTTTGGAAGTATACGTGGCATTGGCAGGACAGGTGTCCAAGAACCTTCTTAGATTGGTATCAGTCTTAGTACAAAATGCAATCAATGCATGCAGATTTCCCTTGTTTGTTGTAGGGTCTGCTGGGGAGTCGTCACGATGACCACGTAATGCCGAACATTGGCGACCGAGATAAATAATGCAGTCAACAATACTGGCCAGGGCTGCTTTGTTCATATCGTACTGGTTCTGACGTTGTTGTTCCAATTGAAAGTCAATTCTCTCCTCTGGTTTATCGTGGGTTCTTAGTAAAGCGTCAACAGCTACAACAGATGATTTGTGGAAGACGGTTTCTTCATGAGTAGTAAGAATCCCTTCCTTTCCAAGGGCTTTACGGAATGCAGTGAAAGGACTTTCAATCAATGTTCCAAACAGACACCCTCTACCACCAGGGTGATGCGCAAAGAGAACACAAGGCAAACAGTATCTCTTAGACTTGGAATATACCAGCCATTTGAATTGATCTAACCATGAATAGTTGAATTTTAAGTTCCTTTGCTTATATGTTCTTATTGGAAAGTTAAACTTTCTATCTGGGTGAAAATGGGACTTTAGCAACTGTAACTTGTCATGTCCGATCTTTTGAATAAACCAACATCACTGAAGTCTGTTGATTCAGTTTCTCCACCAGCAGCAGCTTCGCCGACCCGTAACGGTAACCTATCGGTTTGGTCATCAAGTACCTGTGGGCAATCTTCTGTGTCACTGGCAGTATTGGCTATGTCTGGTTGAATGTTCTGATCAGATGTCCCAGCACTCCCCGATTGATCTTCAACAATGACCTTCTTCGTAAGCCAATTTGACACCGAAGTTTGCTTCCGCTTAGGGCCCATCTTGACCTAGAATAAGGAAGAGCTAGATTAATATTAGCCTATCTGAATTTATAGATTACTGTCAACAGGCCTCAAGACTTGAGGCCCATTGACAGTAATCTATTGCAATTCTCTAGCTGTGATAGTCTCTTTTATAACAGAGAGCACTAGGCTATAGGCTATATTAGGAATATTATTGGACCTTCACAGCACCTGGTCTAAACTGAAGGTCTGCATCCCTGCATACTGCACAGGAAGTAATTACTAACGTTAGCTAACTGACAAATGTTTCTACTGTTATGTTGTGCTAGTTTGCGGCCATTTCTGTGTTCTTTCTGAATGTTGCCGTTTTTGATGTTTGATTGGCAAAGTAAGCTACTGTGATAGCCAATTTAATTGTGTTACACGGTTGCTGTATAACTTACATGACGTTATAAATCAAGTTTCGTAGGCTTGCAATTGCTAACAGTTATGTGAATGGCCAACTGATGTAATACTTCAATCGGTCTAAAATTCAGACAAGCCTCGAATTACAATTGAAATTCTATTCTACTCATGCAGGCTGGCTGGCTTACCCTGTCAGTGCACGTCCCTTGCTGAAGGCAACTATCCTAGTGAAACAGGGACGGAGACGCCCGGGACTGTAGCAACGCGGACGCTTGCGCCATGTGCTGAGCTCAAAGAATTTTCTAAAGAATTTTCCAATGAGCAGGAATGGATTCACCGAATCAATCCTTGCCCGATCAACGACGCAGACATTGGCCTTCAAAACATTGGATTCAACTACGCGAGTGCCGAGACTACATCGCCACGGGCCTGGGCGCGCCAAAACCTCATAATCGAAAAATCGTTGGTCACCGTGAGCAGGGGGGGGTCCGGACCCCCTCGACCCCCCCCCCCGGATACGCGCCTGCTAGCTACAGGGATTGAATGGTTGCCCGATTGCCCGGGGCAGGTTAATAAAAAAAACATTTTAAAAGCATTCAGGCGGGTGGGCTTTATCCTACACAGTGGTTGGCCGATCAGCAAGTGTTTTTTTTTTTGTTTTTTTTTGCGACATTTCTCTTAAATTTAGCCTAAATATGGTTATGAGATGCCATTTCATGATTAATCTGCAGATGCGTGCTTCTCTGCACTGTATGTGTAACTAGTAGCCTACACCGTTCGGTGTGTAGCCTTGAACTTTGAGCTCCACACCTGCATTATGTCGCATTTTAAACGGTTCACCCGGCTGCACAGGGCGCGTTGTGATAGGCTAGCACACCCACCCAGCTCCACAGGGCGCGTTGTGATAGGCTAGCACACCCACCCGGCTCCACAGGGCACGTTGTGATGGGCTAGCACACCGATAGCTTGGCTTTGCTTCAGAATTCGCCTCCCCGTTCTAGCTATCAAGATCACAACATTAATTTTCTAAAACCTCTTAACGCAAATGCAGGCCAGGTCCCTGGCAAGAGGGCTAAAGTAGCCTATCCAGGGCCACAAGCGCCACTTGTAGCCTACCTCCAAACACATCTACGAAGATGCTGGACGTAGCCTAAAAGCATAAACTTGTGGAGAGTTGGAAAGATTAATTGTCTTGGCTTGCTGTTCTGTGTGCAGGGATTTTCCGTGCCACTCTGACGAGTGATTGATCATATTTAATCCCGCTAAATGATTCCAAGCGATTCTATTCAAGGGGAGAATATATCAATCGTATCTTTTTTCAGATATAGCCTACACAAGCGACGGCTAGGCCATTACACTTTTCCAACCGGCTACTTTTTTTAACAGCATAGCCTAGCCAATGATGACACTGATGTTTCGTTTTCACCGTCTCGTGTCTTCGCCTGCTATGGTGTCATTTATGTCGTAGAACAAAACGTGAAACTCTAGGCTTAATTTTAACCGCAGACCTTATTTATATAACGACACAAATCCGAAAACCCGATGGGCATCTGGCGAGGGAACCCATATGGCTCAAAAATGCTAACTCACTTCCGGGTTTTGGGACTAACTGTAGCACCCAAACTGCGTGTAACCAGAGATGGGCTTTGATGTAACCATACGAACACAAACCGAGTCAAAATGGTTGCATGTTCTGGAAGGTTCGGACAGGTCGATCTTACAGCATGTTTCCTTCTCATAATATATAGAGACTGGGGAGATTGTAGAGCTTTTCAGAATATTGAAAGTACTTTCTGCTGTAGAACACTTACTAGTACTGCATTGTATTGCATCGACTCAGATTCAGAAAGACGCCAAGATATAGAAATATGGCGTCATTATCGAGTCAAAAGTCGAGTGCGCAGAAGATTAATTTGAGAGCAGAATTCCCCCTGCTCTCACACGGATGTATGTGCTCGCACACGGATTTCATGTGCTCACACACAGATTTCATGTGCTCACACTCAAATGTATGGTCCTCAGACTCGCAACTCTGTCCACGCGCTCAGATTTCCACTGCTCACACACGGAACTCTCTGCTTGCACACAAAATCTGTCTGCTCGCTCTCAGTTTGCAAACCGCTCGCGCTCAAAGCTTTCTCTGCTCGCACACGGATTTCTCTCCGCGCACACTGATTTTTTCGACTGAAATATTACTGTCAAAAGTCCAGCCAATAAGAATTCACCGGAAATGCATTTGCCCAAATGTAACTGGCCATCAAATTTGACCAATCGAATCATTACTGATTCCCTACAATCTCATTGGTTGGGTAGGTAAGACGCATAGCTACGATAGCTACCCTCAAAAAGAAGTAGGCTAGCTAGGTAAGCGAGTTAAGGGCTCTTTCAGGCTCTTTCTTGAGGGTAGCTATCGTAACTATGCGTCAACTGTCAAAGCTGCCCATCAAGGCGGGGCCTCGAAGAAAGGGGCGTTACAGGGGACTGTTCAAACCACTGAACATAATGGTTGTCTGTGATTTCGGTCGTCAGGCAGTTATCAGACTAGATAGCGACATTTCCTTGTTCTCTGTGTTTGGGGATTATAGGCGAAATGATCGGAATTAAAAAGGAAACGAGGTAGTGTGGAATAAAATTCAGGTATGAGAATAATCATTCAGAATGTGTCTAAATAGTACTAGTATAAACAGTAATGACATAATCCTGGTAGGCACTGTGCAGGGTGTAAGGGCAGGGAGATTGAGGGAGTGCCCCTCATCTTCCACCCAGGTATCCTTACAGATAAATGCATAAAAGGGAATGATGAGGCCTAAAAACAATATATGACCACTATATTTGATTATACACGATGTATTGTATATATGTATATGTATGATTGCATCTAAGTATATATATATATATATATATATATATATATATATATATATAATGTATCACTACAGACCACTGTATGTCCAGAGTAAGGGCCCTGTTCTGACTTTATGTAAGCATGATATTCTGTGCCGGGCATCGCCTTGACCGGCTTATGACACGCTTACATAAAGATGGTATTCTGTATAGGGGGGTTTGGGCTAGTCGCAAAACAAGTCTAAACCAGAACCAACACACACACACCAATATACTCACACATAGGCCTCTCACCATCAAAGACACATGGGCAGACCTACACACACTGGAATCAGGGGCCCAGCCACATTTTTAATTGTTATTGGAAGGATCTGAGTGAGAGAAGACTCCCACATCCTACCAGGAAGATCCGGCTAGTTTATCAAGCTGAAGTGTCAAAAACACATATATTCACGCAGTTGTGCTCATTAAAATTAAAATATGGCCTTCAGTTTCCTAGCCTGGGCCCATCCTAATCTAGATCGTGTCAAAATGAGATATAGTCACAAGTATGCGCTCATCTTCGGACAAAGGACCATTCAGATGCAATTATAGGTATTTTTCTGCTTCATAATAGAAGGACATGAACACACACATCGGAAAAATTAACACACACACTTCTTTAAGTTTAAGTTTCTGACTGCAGATCTCTCAAGGCAAAGAGGCCCGGCTTGGGGTTTTTGTCTGATATGTTCAAGGATGAGAGGAAAAAGTTTAAAATGAGTGTATGTGAACATTCAAGGATTATATTAGAGAAAATGTTGGCTTATATTTCTTAACACATTCACACGTACACGGTGGTCTGTGGAAATAAAACTTAGTTTGTCTCGAGTTTATCAGATTGAGGGGAGCAATAAGTATTAATTTATATCTGTGAGGGCAACAGAGCTATTCAGTGTGTCCTCACAGTAGTTGACTGCCTGATGTTCTTTTCACAAACTGATCATTGATTGCCACCATAGGCTGTATGTAAATGCAGTAACTACAACATAACACAAGTACTATATATTATATCTTGTGAACACTGTTAGACCAATATCAAAAGGTAAATGTTTGCATAACAAGTATATTATAACAAAGGTTCTCAAAATGGGTAGATGAAAATTAACCACAATTGTATCTGGTCCACAGTGGGTCTCTTCAATTTCATTTTACTGTTCACATAGGCAGTAGAAATATTTCCCTAAACTAATGTTAAGGAACTCATTAAGTGCATTCTGGCAGTGAAGGAGAAAACTAGTGTTTTGTACAACTTAGAGGAAATAATTGTGTAAAGTAACCAGTGCTTTCTAGATTTGTGTAAAAGTATTGAAATGACATTGATTAAAGGGGAAATGTGGTGAGCTGTACTGTAAAACTGTGTTGCTAGTAAAGGAATTCTGTAAGAATTATCTATTGTACAATTACATTACACATTCTAGAGAGATTTGTTTGTTCCATAACCTGAAACTCAGCTGTTATTTGTATCACACAAACTGTTGTTAATGCTTACTAATATTGTGTTCCATATTTCGCATGTTAAATGTAAGGAGAAATTAACTACAATCAATAGTCTCTGTATTACATGTGTCATATGCATTTAGTTCATTTTTGGTTTCTGACTGTATTTATTTCTGTTACTTTATTGTACTTTTATTGTTTTAACCTAGTAGATCATTGTAATGATCACTTATTGAACTAGAATGGTCAAACCATGGCCAGGCCATTTCCTGTATATTTAAATCATAGCATTTCATCAAACTACAGTATAAATAAATGCCATAAGTAATGCATAATTAAAATGTTGTGCCATGAAAAGAAAAAGGGCCTGGTGTAGGATTTCAGAGGATGGGACCTGCCCCTGGGAAGAGGCAAAGTTCCGCCCCAAGTAGGTAGAGTTAAGGACACAGGATAAAAGGCCTAGTAATTCAAAATGAGGGGGGCTTTTTACGATTGCTGAGATTGAATATGAGTTGGTCTGCGCAGACCAGCCCGGGGTTTTTTTGTATGTTATGCAATATATGTTTATATAATGTATGTTTATATGCAATAAACCTGATTGCATCAGACTCTGAAGATCATGGTTGTTTTTCTTGAAGAAACACTCAACTGTGTGGGAGAAACTCCCCAGTCCATCTGGCCCGGACTGGGGTCTTATATTTTCTTCGATAGTAGCCTAAAAGTTACGACTAGCCATAGTCAGCCCAATGTTAACTAAATTAATTTCACAATTTAGCCTGCTTTCGTTAATCTGGTGTGGAAACTAGCCGATAGCCTAATGTTACGGGTTTCCGTGGCCAAAACCAGCCGGCTATTCATGGCAGGCTATGCCTGAAAAAATGTGCTACCCTTTTCACCATGGGCATTTCCATCACGATTTCTATTAATTATTGTTTTCTTTTAGATAGCCTTACCCTTAGGCTATGTGCAGAGCAAAGGTAACGTAGTCCACAGAAAGCCTGAGACAGCGATCTGTAACGGTACGTGACACAGCTTGAGCCTGCTACAGCCTAGCTACCAAAAACGGTGTATTTTGTATGGTGTAGCGTATGGAATCTAGGCTAATTAAATAAAAATATAAAATTGTGTAATTAGGCCTATTCCGCATAGGCTATGTTGTGTAGTATGGACTGCCATTCATGTCTTTACCCAGCAGATGGCAATAAAAGACTGAATGACAGCTTCTTTTTTTATTTGGTGAAAAAACACGTTCGTATATAGTTCTGTGGTGAAAACACTGGGGAAACGACCCCGGCGGGCACAACCAAAGATTTTAGATATATGACACAACCGATTTTGATCTCCCTAGTCCCTACTCACAAAGCCCGGCATCAACCTTGGGAATTTTACCTGTAGCCTGGGCTATTGTAATAATCTATATTTCGCCTAGTCATGAAGCAACATAGCCTACAGATGATTAAATATTTGTTTTTAATTATATTTTAATTGCATTATAACGTTACACCATAGGCTATCCTACAACACAATTCACCGTCTTTGGTAGGCTATTCGCACAGTCTCTGGAGCTTTCCAGATCTCAATGCTTTAAGATGAGGCGGTTAGCCTCTATGACACTGATTTTCCTGTTGTAGCCTAGTTTACACAAAACATTTTAATTTGTTCAATTTAAATAGGCTCTTGATTATTGAGAGAACATAAAAATGTGTCTTTTTAGAGGGTGTGCGAATACAGTGAGTTCCGACAGTAGCCTAGCCTATCCACACAGCTGTAAAAAATAAAATAATCCGTCAGTATATTGGCACAGTGCCATATACTCAGTCTTTTAAGAACATCGGCTACAGAATCATTTTCATTTAAATAGGTCTACCACTCAGACACGATTAGAGACATAAGCACTTATTTTATTGATAGCCTGCTTATTTGATTTTAGTGACATGGAATATAGGCTAAGCAACAGCCCAATGTTGGTTTATCACACAGCCCTGTCTAAGGCAACCCGGTGAACGGAAATCTATTGCCCTTAGGCTACGCAAGTCCTCCCTGCTATTAAGGTTAAGTTAGTAGGAACAACGGGCTGGCTAGGATCATCGTAACGTTTAGGCTACCTCGTTTATAGTTTATAGCATTTAGCCTATAATCCCCAAACACAGAGAACAAGGAAATGTCGCTATCTAGCCTGGTAACTGCCTGACGACCGAAATCACAGACAACCATTATGTTCAGTGGTTTGAACAGTCCCCTGTAACGCCCCTTTCTTCGAGGCCCCGCCTTGATGGGCAGCTTTGACAGTTTGCATTTTCAAAGTGGATTTTTGGCAGGGTTTTTGCGGAAATGAAAATGCAAACGGATGTAATGCCATTGCATTTGAATTATGTCACACTTGTGCCGCAAAAGCATGAACATGTAATGTTAAATGGCGAATTGAATTATCATTTCCTTTTTGTCATGGATCATGCGATTACAATAAGAAATTGCTAATTCAAATGCGGTTTTTCATTTTCATTTAAATGATGGCAGGGTTGTGTTGTAGAGAGCGATAAAAATGAAATGTATAATGGATTTGCATTAACATTTTCAAATTGTCAGAAAAAGTGCGTACATTAACTTGAAAATGAAAATGCAGTGACCTTTTGCATTTTCATTTGAATTATGTCATGTTGTTTGCGCGCATCGAATGTAAACGAAATGCAATCGGCGATTTGCATTTTCATTTGAATTTTGGCGCGGATATGCTTCCATATGCGAGCACATACATCCGTGTGCGAGCACATACATCCGTGTGAGAGCAGGGGGAATACTGCTCTCAAATTAATCTTCTGCGCACTCGACTTTTGACTCGATAATGACGCCATATAGAAAGAGCTGGAAAAGTGAAAGCTTAAAAGTGCATGTTAACAGACTTTGTCACTTCGCACTTTGTCAGTCCTGCTGTCTGAAGAGGAAGTTTGCTGTGAAAACACTCTAAAACTAAACAACAAATCTCTACCTATTTCAAACATTTTTACAGTGCAGAATAGAAGACACAAGATCTTATTTACATTTCCTAGTTTCTTTTGAGAGACCACAGGGGGAAGGTTGTTGAGGATTTTTTAATCTGATGAAGGAGTAATTGTTTGTGTCTGTAGCTGCATGTTTTAAAAAAGGATCATCACAGGAAGGGTGATTTACATTATCAAAGACAAAGATGATCCCACAGGAAATAGAATTGAAAGAAATTTCCAACATCCAGTGAAACTATGAAAAATGTTAAAGCTGGCACAATTGCACATTTTCTGGCAAGGAAATAACTGATAAAAACAATATAAAGTACAAGTACTCACCTGGACTATGAGTATTTGTCAGGTTGGCCGGTCAGGAAACAAAAAAGATGATAATGCAGTGTTGGTGCTCAATAACATCAAATGTGATCTGACCTGATGAGAAGAAAGAGAGGAAATGGCGCTGATCATCGTGGCATACGGCATATAAAGTTGTGGTTAGAGGCGTGAAATGGCGGTGATCATCATGGCATACGGCATATAAAGTTGTGGTTAGAGTCGTGAAATGGCGCTGATCATCATGGCATACGGCATATAAAGTTGTGGTTAGAGGCGTGAAATGGCGCTGATTATCATGGCATACGGCATATAAAGTTGTGGTTAGAGGCGTGAAATGGCGCTGATCATCATGGCATACGGCATATAAAGGTTTGGTTAGAGGCGTGTTCATTAGCAATTACATCATACCCATGGATTTTAAAATGTTCACCTACCGTGGCTTATTTCTCATTTTCTGTGTTGCAAAGTAAAATTTAAATGTATTTAAATAGGATTTTTTGTACTTCTACAGTGCAGTCCATAAGTATTTGGACAGTGACATGAAATAAAACAGTGTAGTGTATATGTGTCATGGTTTCCCTGCCTGCTCTCCGCTCTGAATGACGAATGGAGATGTTTAACAAAAAAGGCCAAAATCGACTCAATCGAATTGAGAGAATGTGATTATTACATTACATTATTGGTGGGCAGTCTTTATGGGATGAGACCTACAATGATCCTGATCTAGGGCTGGAAATTAAGGAACCATTAAGATAAAGCAAATGTTGAATTTGAGTTATGTCATCAATGGACCTCTTGTAAATCTGTCATACAGGTCATTAGCCTGGATTTAATAAACATATCTGATGCACCCTTGTTTTCCACTCTTAATCCATATAGTTAATGTTGTATTGCCTTTTTCATTAATTGCAGATTTAAACTAAATGCCCTATTGTGGCTTTTTAGCCAATCAAGCATGCTTCTAGCTTGCTGTCAAACACAATACTCCCTTATACAAGGTTTTTGAGTGTATGTGAGGAATATGTAAGAAAGAGCAAGGTAAAGTTGGTTTTATATTGGATATTCAGTGGATATTCGTTTTTCAAATTTCAATAGCTAATGACAGAAGCATGTAGGTGCATTTTAATTTACATATTTGTTATCAGTGTACAACAAAGAGACTTTTACAAGCTTTTTTTTCACATTTCCGGAAAAAAAATGTCAATGCCTATAAAAACACTTGAATTTCAATAGTTCCAATGCCATTTCAATTAGAAGTGTCAAACCAACTTTAATCTCTTTGGAGACATTATTGCTCAAATTTACAACTGATTATTTTTTGAACTTTATTTTTGTAGATTTTAAATGAATTTTTTTTCAAAATAAAACGGCTAAAATTTCAATAGCTTCTGTGACATATGACAAAAACGCCTCAAACCAAGTTTAATGTTGTCACAGACATTATAGCTCAAATTTACAACTAATGATTTTTCAAATGTTTTTTTTGTAAATTTTTTATGAATTTTTCTTTAAAAAAAAAAAAAACGCTAAAATTTCAATAGCTTCTGTGACATGTGACTACGATGTCTCAAACCAACTTTAATCTTGTCAGAGACATTATTTATCCAATTTACAAGCAATATTTTTTCCAGTTTTCCCTTTCCCTGAAATTTAAATAAATTTTATTCAAAATAAAAGCATTAAAATTTCAATAGTTTCTGTGGCATATGATGAAGATGCCTCAAACCAATTTTAATGTTGTCAGAGACAGTATGGCTCAAATTTACAACTGATTATTTTTCAAATTTTCCCTTTGTATATTTTAAAGGAATTTTTATTCAAAATAAATACACTAAAATGTCAATAGTTTCTGTGTCATGTGACCAAGACACCTCAAACCAAGTTGCCTGTTGTCAGAGATAGGACAGCCCAAATTTACAACTGATTATTTTTCTAATTTTCCCTTTGTATATTTTAAAGGAATTTTTCTTCAAAATAAATACACTAAAATGTCAATAGTTTCTGTATCATGTGACCAAGACACCTCAAACCAAGTTGGCTGTTGTCAGAGAGAGGATAGCTCAAATTTACAACTGATTATTTTTCTAATTTTCCCTTTGTGTATTTTAAAGGAATTTTTCTTCAAAATAAATACACTAAAATGTCAATAGTTTCTGTGTCATGTGACCAAGACACCTCAAACCAAGTTGACTGTTGTCAGAGAGAGGATAGCTCAAATTTACAACTGATTATTTTTCTAATTTTCCCTTTGTATATTTTAAAGGAATTTTTCTTCAAAATAAATACACTAAAATGTCAATAGTTTCTGTGTCATGTGACTAAGCCACCTCAAACCAAGTTGCTTGTTGTCAGAGACAGGACAGCTCAAATTTACAACTGATTATTTTTCTAATTTTCCCTTTGTATATTTTAAAGGAATTTTTCTTCAAAATAAATACACTAAAATGTCAATAGTTTCTGTGTCATGTGACCAAGACACCTCAAACCAAGTTGACTGTTGTCAGAGAGAGGATATCTCAAATTTACAACTGATTATTTTTCTAATTTTCCCTTTGTATATTTTAAAGGAATTTTTATTCAAAATAAATACACTAAAATGTCAATAGTTTCAGTGACATATGACCACGACACCTCAAACCAAGTTGGTTGTTGTCAGAGAGAGGACAGCTCAAATTTACAACTGATTATTTTTCTAATTTTCCCTTTGTATATTTTAAAGGAATTTTTCTTCAAAATAAATACACTAAAATGTCAATAGTTTCTGTATCATGTGACCAAGACACCTCAAACCAAGTTGGTTGTTGTCAGAGAGAGGATAGCTCAAATTTACAACTGATTATTTTTCTAATTTTCCCTTTGTATATTTTAAAGGAATTTTTATTCAAAATAAATACACTAAATTGACAATAGTTTCAGTGACATGTGACCACGACACCTCAAACCAAGTTGGCTGTTGTCAGAGAGAGAATAGCTCAAATTTACGACTGATTATTTTTGTAATTTTTACAGGAAAATGTGAAAAAGTAATTTAAATGTCAAGAGCTTCTTGTAACCGGAGGCCTGAGACCAATGTTACTATTATCATGCAACTTCTCTCAACTTCGTAAAAATATTTTTTTTCTGTGCTTATGAAAATGCATTAAGTGATTATAAATAAAACAGTCACACTTCAATAGCTTGTTAAGGTAATAACATGATATTTATTAATAGATATATAGTGCCTTCCACTATTATTGGCACCCCTGGTAAAGATGAGTTAAAGGGGTCCTACAAAATTGACTGTTTGGTGAATTAGCTTAATCTCACACTGGAAAAATGAGAAAAATCCAACCTTTAATTGAAGTAAATTTATTATGAGAAAAAAAATCCCTCATCAAGAAATAATTATTTTTAGCAAAAGCATGTGTGCCACAATTATTGGCACCCTTGCATTTATATATAGAATAAAGTAATCATTTTTAATATTTGGTCACATATCCTTTGCATGCCATGACTTCCTGATGTCTGTGACCCAACAACATGAAAAGACTCTTGATCCTATTTTCTGGTACTCTTACAAGCGATACTATAACGTCTGCATTTGAATGGATCTCTATCGGAATTGTGGGGTGGGACTAGATTTAGCTGTAAATTACACTGGAACAGTATGGAACATATGGTTGGCTAAATGGCTCTAAGTCATCAAGGGTCTGACGTATCAAACAAGCCTTAAACCATCACTCTGCTGCCAGAAATACAGTAGATATGGATGGATAACTTGAAGGGTTTCTTCTCCTGACTTATTTTTCCATAGAGTTCAATCAGAAAATTTGTCAGGAGAAACAACCCTTAAAGTGATCCATCCATATCTACTGCATATCTGGCAGCAGCGTGATGGTTTGAGGCTCATTTGATACCTCAGACCCTTGATGTCTGACAGCCATTTTACCAACATGTGTTCCATACTGTTCCAGCATAATTTACAGCTAAATCTAGTCCCACCCCCCAATTCCCATAGAGATCCATTCAAATGCAGAGATGTTATAGTATTGCTGGTTAGAGTACCAGAAAATAAGATATCAAGAGTCTTTTCATGTTGTTGGCTCACAGACATCAGGAAGTCATGGCATGCAAAGGATATGTGACCAAATATTAAAAATGATTACTTTATTCTATATATAAATGCAAGGGTGCCAATAATTGTGGCACACAATTCTTGATGAGGGATTTTTTTTCTCATAATAAATTTACTTCAATTAAAGGTTGGATTTTTCTCATTTTTCCAGTGTGAGATTAAACTAATTCACCAGTCAATTTTGTAGGACCCCTTTAACTCATCTTTACCAGGGGTGCCAATAATAGTGGAAGGCACTATATATCTATTAATAAATATCATGTTATTACCTTAACAAGCTATTGAAGTGTGACTGTTTTATTTATAATCACTTAATGCATTTTCATAAGCACAGAAAAAATTTAGCTATCCTCTCTCTGACAACAACCAACTTGTGTCTTCGTCACATGTCACTGAAACTATTGACATTTTAGTGTATTTATTTTGAATAAAAATTCCTTTAAAATATACAAAGGGAAAATTAGAAAAATAATCAGTTGTAAATTTGAGCTATCCTCTCTCTGACAACAGCCAACTTGGTTTGAGGTGTCGTGGTCACATGACACAGAAACTATTGACATTTTAGTGTATTTATTTTGAAGAAACATTCCTTTAAAATATACAAAGGGAAAATTAGAAAAATAATCAGTTGTAAATTTGAGCTATCCTCTCTCTGACAACAACCAACTTGGTTTGAGGTGTCTTCGTCACATGTCACTGAAACTATTGACATTTTAGTGTATTTATTTTGAAGAAAAATTCCTTTAAAATATACAAAGGGAAAATTAGAAAAATAATCAGTTGTAAATTTGAGCTGTCCTGTCTCTGACAACAGGCAACTTGGTTTGAGGTGTCTTGGTCACATGACACATAAACTATTGTCAATTTAGTGTATTTATTTTGAATAAAAATTCCTTTAAATTATACAAAGGGAAAATTAGAAAAATAATCAGTTGTAAATTTGAGCTTTCCTCTCTCTGACAACAGCCAACTTGGTTTGAGGTGTCGTGGTCACATGACACAGAAACTATTGACATTTTAGTGTATTTATTTTGAAGAAAAATTCCTTTAAAATATACAAAGGGAAAATTAGAAAAATAATCAGTTGTAGATTTGAGCTATACTGTCTCTGACAACATTAAAGTTGGTTTGAGGCATCTTAGTCACTTGTCACAAAACCTATTGAAATATTAGTATATTTTTTTGGAGAAAAATTAATACATTTTTTTAAAAAGGAACATTTGAGAAATAATCAGTTGTAAATTTGAGCTATACGCTCTCTGACAACAGGCAATGTGCTTTGAGGTGTCTTGGTCACATGACACAGAAACTATTGACATTTTAGTTTATTTATTTTGAATAAAGATTCCTTTAAAATATACAAAGGGAAAATTAGAAAAATAATCAGTTGTAAATTTGAGCTATCCTCTCTCTGACAACAGCCAACTTGGTTTGAGGTGTCGTGGTCACATGACACAGAAACTATTGACATTTTAGTGTATTTATTTTGAAGAAAAATTCCTTTAAAATATACAAAGGGAAAATTAGAAAAATAATCAGTTGTAGATTTGAGCTATACTGTCTCTGACAACATTAAAGTTGGTTTGAGGCATCTTAGTCACTTGTCACAAAACCTATTGAAATATTAGTATATTTTTTTGGAGAAAAATTAATACATTTTTTTAAAAAGGAACATTTGAGAAATAATCAGTTGTAAATTTGAGCTATACGCTCTCTGACAACAGGCAATGTGCTTTGAGGTGTCTTGGTCACATGACACAGAAACTATTGACATTTTAGTTTATTTATTTTGAATAAAGATTCCTTTAAAATATACAAAGGGAAAATTAGAAAAATAATCAGTTGTAAATTTGAGCTATCCTCTCTCTGACAACAGCCAACTTGGTTTGAGGTGTCGTGGTCACATGACACAGAAACTATTGACATTTTAGTGTATTTATTTTGAAGAAAAATTCCTTTAAAATATACAAAGGGAAAATTAGAAAAATAATCAGTTGTAGATTTGAGCTATACTGTCTCTGACAACATTAAACTTGGTTTGAGGCATCTTAGTCACTTGTCACAAAAGCTATTGAAATATTAGTTGTTTTTTTTTGGAGAAAAATGTATAAAATTTTTTAAAAAGGAACATTTGAGAAATAATCAGTTGTAAATTTGAGCTATATGCTCTCTGACAACAGGCAATGTGTTTTGAGGTGTCTTGGTCACATGACACAGAAACTATTGACATTTTAGTTTATTTATTTTGAATAAAGATTCCTTTAAAATATACAAAGGGAAAATTAGAAAAATAATCAGTTGTAAATTTGAGCTATCCTCTCTCTGACAACAGCCAACTTGGTTTGAGGTGTCGTGGTCACATGACACAGAAACTATTGACATTTTAGTGTATTTATTTTGAAGAAAAATTCCTTTAAAATATACAAAGGGAAAATTAGAAAAATAATCAGTTGTAGATTTGAGCTATACTGTCTCTGACAACATTAAACTTGGTTTGAGGCATCTTAGTCACTTGTCACAAAAGCTATTGAAATATTAGTTGTTTTTTTTTGGAGAAAAATTTATAAAATTTTTTAAAAAGGAACATTTGAGAAATAATCAGTTGTAAATTTGAGCTATATGCTCTCTGACAACAGGCAATGTGTTTTGAGGTGTCTTGGTCACATGACACAGAAACTATTGACATTTTAGTGTATTTATTTTGAAGAAAAATTCCTTTAAAAGGGAAAATTAGAAAAATAATCAGTTGTAGATTTGAGCTATACTGTCTCTGACAACATTAAAATTGGTTTGAGGCATCTTAGTCACTTGTCACAGAAACTATTGACATTTTAGTCTTTTTATTTTGAATAAACTTTATTTAAATTTCACAAAGGGAAAACTGGAAAAAATATTTCTTGTAAATTGGAGAAATAATGTCTCTGACAACATTAAAGTTGGTTTGAGACATCGTAGTCACATGTCACAGAAGCTATTGAAATATTAGCGGTTTTTTTTTTTAAAGAAAAATTCATAAAAAATTTACAAAAAAAAATTTGAAAAATCATTAGTTGTAAATTTGAGCTATAATATCTGTGACAACATTAAACTTGGTTTGAGGCGTCTTCGTCATATGTCACAGAAGCTATTGAAATTTTAGTCGCTTTATTTTGAAAAAAAATTCATTTAAAATCTACAAAAATAAAATTTGAAAAATAATCAGTTGTAAATTTGAGCAATAATGTCTCCAAAGAGATTAAAGTTGGTTTGACACTTCTAATTCAAATGGCATTGGAACTATTGAAATTCAAGTGTTTTTATAGGCATTGACATTTTTTTTCCTGAAATATGAAAAAAAAGCTTGTAAAAGTCTCTTTGTTCTACACTGATAACAAATATGTAAATTAAAATGCACCTACATGCTTCTGTCATTGGCTATTGAAATTTGAAAAACGAATATCCACTGAATATCCAATATAAAACCAACTTTACCTTGCTGTAAGAGCGAATGATACTTGAGTCAGTAATCTTCACCTTACATTTTTAAAGAGACAATCAATTAAATGCATGTAACATTATTGCAAAGTGTTACCGACTTTTTTTTATTTTATTACAACAATAAAGCACGTAACAGGTAATAGTTAACACTAATGGCTAATACTTATAGCTGTTTTGACAATCTGAAGCCGAGCCAACACGCACCATTCAAATAAAAATGAGTACATTTTAGCATATTACCACTAACTGGCAACCGAGCGAACTTCAGCTGAATAATTCTCAAACTTTCACTCAGTAGGCTAGATACCATTGCTTTTGAAATTCAGAAGGTTCCATTAATTACGAGCGACAGTTTTATTTCAGTGTGGCTTTACCTACACGCTGCTCTTTTGGTTTCGTTTTTTTTTTTTTCTTTTTTTTTTTCCTTCGTCTTGTAAGCGCATGCGCACTTGCGAACTTCCTGTAATCACGAATGAGGCCGATCACTAATGAGGCCAGTCTGCGACTCTGCAGATGGATGCTATTGGCCGTCCTAGGGAGAAAAAAAACTTCGCACACCGTTCGGTGTGTTCGCGAGATGTAGCCTAGAACTTTGAGCTCCACACCTGCATTACGTTGCATTTCAAGCGGTTCACCCGGCTCCACAGGGCGCGTTGTGATCAAGGGGCCAAGACTGGGATTTCGTTTTGAAGCTCACTTCCTGGTTGGCCTGGGAGCCGCCATTGTGCCGTTGCTCACTAGCGCCACTGCGGTTGGCTCCAGTATAGGTCTTTCCCCATGTAAGTGAACGGCAGCAATTTGGTCAAAATACTCAGTCAATAAATTTTTTACAAAATTTTTTTTTATTGCAATAGGTGCCTTTCCTTCATCTAATGCCTGTGCATGTGCTGATTTTTTAAAATATTGTGTCGTTTGGACAGGGTATTGACATTTGTTCAGGACCAATCAGGGGACAGATTGAGTCGGGTTACTGCCGGTCATTTCACTCACTTTGAGGGGCGGGAACCATAGACGGAACGGGCGGGACGGGACGTGGGGCGGGACGTGGGGCGGTACCTCAAGCGGCTAGCAATGACCTTGACATTCTCACCCATTCTCGTCCTTTTAATGTGTGAATTTGGCTAGTATTAGACCATTAGACCCATCGCAATTCTCATTGTCACTAGTGTTGAATTCATTATGGCATGTTCTGCATACAACTGTACTAATCGACCGTCTCAAAAGCATTCTCTCCAGTTTTTTCGGTAAGACATTTTTTATTACTTTATTTTTTACCGAGTAAGTAACGTTAGCCTTATTAGATAACAGCCTGCAGAAGTAGCCTACGCTACCTACCGCGACCTAGCATGACAAGCTAACGCTTTTGTATATTACGTAGACCGGTATGCTAGTGGAGTTAGCACCTTTATCTCCCAAAACCTTTTGGTTTGGCTACTTAGCGTTAGCTAACGATGTAAAACCTACATTGCACTTCGTCCTATGCTCACCACTGGCTAAGTGCATTTTATGTGGAGTGAATTTAGACATTGCTAACGTTACCGTGCATTAGTCAAACAAAAAGCAGTCTCTCCAGTTTTTTCGGTAATACAATTTTTATTACTTGATTTTTTACCAAGTAAGTAACGTTAGCCTTATTAAATAACAGCCTGCAGAAGTAGCCTACGCTACGTTACCTACCGCGACCTAGCATGACAAGCTAACGCTTTTGTATATTACGTAGACCAGTATGCTAGTGCAGTTAGCAACTTTATCTCCCAAAACCGTTTGGTTTGGCTACTTAACGTTAGCTAACGATGTAAAACCTGTCAAAAGTAACGTTAGTCAAATTTCAGTTGTGTAACGTTAACTTAGATTCCATTAAACATCGACCTGGTGAGCCTTTGTGTCTATTTTTAGCTTTGTAATTTAACGTTAACGGTCTCGTCGTAGACATGTAGCTACATTGCACTTCGTCCTGGCTATGCTCTCCACTGGCTAAGTGCATTTATGTGGAGTGAATTTCGACATTGCTAACGTTAGCTACCGTGCATTAGTCATGGTGTATATTTCATTAGGTATTCATTTTAGGTTGAGCATTATTTATAACTTTTAAAGCATGTGGGAAACGTGTTCATGGAGATGGAAACCCGACATAACGTTAGCTGTCATTTAGCTATCATGTTTTTCGTGTCGCCACTTGGCACCACCATGGACTGTATAAAAATAGGGTAACGTTAGGCTAACGTGGAAGTCCTCGCTTACAAAGACACATGGATTACAATACCATTTACAGCCAGCATTTATGTACAAATTTGATCTTTTATGTGGACCTTGTCATTTTTAATGTGCGTCTCGTCAGGGTTTGTCTTGTACTAAATGTGTGTCTTGTCTTGTGTTCCCACTCTCAGCCTGCACCTTGACGTGGTGAGTGGGCTTTAAACTGAGACAGGCTACTGAACTTTGTTGTCTCCTATGTCAAACCCCTAACTTCTTGTTACCCTTGAGTTTTTTGTCCCCTATTATGAAATGAAAACTGATCTTGCTCTATCCTTTCTCTATTTCACAGATGTAAATTTATTACCAGCTGTTCAAGTTACCAACATAATCAATACTAACACAGATCACTAATTCTGTGATGAAATGATATCTTGAGCTGCTAATTTGTAGAATCAGATGTGCCAAATTTGGGGTTGAAACAGCACAAGGAATAGGGTTGGGGACCGCAGTCCTAGTCTGTGGGTGACCCTCTTATCAAATGTGCAGCATCCATATTACAAAGGAAAACGCCGCCATCCTGTGCGGGATGTATGGACCACGGACTCACCCTGTCAGCCACGAGGGACATCTGACCATCTTTTAAGGATACATAAAAAATTGTACTGATTTCAAGTTGCTTTGTGAAAAAAGAATGATCTTAATCACTCCTTTAACACATTTAAAGTCGCAGCACAAGCTGCTCCTCCTTAGTCTTTCAGTGAGATTACAGGATGTCTGTTACTTATTTACATCAGTGGCTATACCTACACTGTGCACGCTGGGGAAGGCCATCTTGAGCGGTAATGTATTGGTGCATTATGTACTCATTATTTAACTGAATGCAAGAGGGTATTAAATATTTTAAAGACAAAAGCAAACAAAAACCTCAAATTACTTTTTTCCCCATTTATATAAAGGGTCTGATTCTCATTACAGAGCAAGTACTTACAAAAATTAATTGCTGTACAACATGTATAATGTAGAGGGTAGTTAGGCTACCAGATGCCCTTATTTATGCTTCATTTTGAATGACATTTGATTAGTTTATATATTGTGTAATATTTGCTATTTCACCTACTGCATGATTCTGTTATGCAAATAATGAACACATCAAAACAAGTTGGATAATTTAAAAATGTTTTAATTGACAGCTACACCGGCTTAGGGAGCAGGAAGCAAGAAAGGCCATGGGGTGCCATGGCTGGAGAGGACAAGATGGGTGGGGGAGAGAAGATGCGGGACAGGGATGAGGAAGAGCAGGGGGAGTTGGGTGAACAATGGCATAGCTAAAGATGTCATTAATTAAAATAAATCATAATACAAAATATAACATCATAACATAAAATTTGAAAAGCTGACCCATTTCATTAAAAAAAACCTATTCCATTAAAAGCTAAATCCAGGATTGGAGAAACTGCTCCCCTAGATTCAGTCTTTAAGGGAATGGACGATACTATTTAAAAAAATAAAAAGTAGCTGTCACCAACTATCCAGACAGTTTTAGCTGTGTAAGAGGAATAAAATTAAATGCATCTCATTGCAATATACAATGATACATTCTGGATGCAAGCTATTAAAAACATCATCCACAATCTAGACATGATACTTTAATATTGTCAATATGCTGTTTGGTCCTATTGCATAAGGAGAGCTACACTTGAAAAATTAGCAATGAAAGAGAAATACACTCAAAGTATATTATGTAAATGACTAGTTTAAGGCACAGTGATTAAAAAAGAAAAATGGTTCACAATGAAAGGTGGGTACAGAAACTCAGTTGAGGCTTCGGCTTTCCATCGTTGTGTCTGCAAAAGAAATTAAAAATTCAAGGTTACAACCAGTCTGTGTAATGAGACTTCATGTACTAGGGTGGGAAACTTGCTTTTACAAAGTGCATTGTGCAATTTTCACGCATGCAAATAGATTCTTATTAAAATGCTTCGTAGATGACCACAGCTTACGTTATTTTATCTTCTTGTTTCATTGTGATTTGCGTTAGCTAGGGTGATCATATATTGTATATTTTATCCACACACAAAAAAAATTAGGACAGGTTCGGGCGGGCATTATTAACATAATAGGCTACTCTGCTGGGTTATTGGAATGAGCAAAACCTAACCAGACATTTTTAGGAATTTAGAAATCCCGCAAGGACCTATTTTTATAGTCTATGGCCTGGACGGATTTTTTGGGTCGCAAGCTTGCTGACAGCTTGCTACCTATTTAGAGCAGCTCTTCGGGACATTTATAATAAAAGTAGTCTTGTACGTAAATGTGATTGATTGACCGTCAATATCGTTAATGGCAATCATAACGTTACCCTATATTCGCCTTAGCCTGCCTAGGCCTAACGTAACCAATCTCACTGTCAAGCTGGTATGCTAGCTAATGGAATTAGCCTACCTCCGATCTGAGTTGGGTGGAATATTAATGTACTTTAAATTGTACTGTAAATTGAAGATAACTGAATAAAACGTTATAACATAACACAATGATGTGGCGAATTTCACACAGTCAATGCAAATAAATAACACCGTGAAATGAAATTATATAATAAATTAGCTTAACTTACCGTGAATTTGCTTGCAATCATAGACTGTGCTTGCAATATAAAACTCCCGCTTTCCAGAATCTCCGCCCCGAACTGTCAATCATACTGTGCCTGGACAGAGACCCTCCCATGAAGACCATATCCGGTTCACCCTGCTCCAAGCAAAGGTCAAGTCGGCTCCACTGAGCAGGCGCAGTTCGTCCAAACCATAGAAATATATATTAACTAGAAAGGAAACGTGGTCACGTGGTTCCATTCAGCCCTATTCAATTTGGGTTCTTCCGCAATGGCACCGCCGCAAGATGGCTGCCATGGCCCGGAAATAGTATTATTATGAGCTCTGCCATGTATTTCCAATGGTGCGTTGTGAAAGTCAACATAGTGGCCCCAGCGCAATCTAGGTATCAAAAGTTCACAATATTGTAGTCAATAGAAGCAGGCAATCACATTTTACATTTTTCCTGGGTTCAAATTTTTTTTAGCCTACACAGAAAAAAGAGAGCCATGATTTAAAAATACTCATCGGTGAGTGTTTAGTAAGCGCACTGAACTGTGATTGGTTAAGAACATGGTCACGTGGTAATTTTAGTTACGTCACAGGGCAATCACGTGAGGAGGCCTATTGGCATTTTCGCCTCAAATCCATTCTCTCAACCTCTATTGAACTCTATGGTTAGCTGACTTGCTATGAGCATTCAGCTAACTGCATCCGTTGCTGTAGCTATATGAAGTTCGCTTACCAGCTATCTTGTGCATAATAATGAAATGGTTTTCAAATGCTTTCGCGTGTGTAATATTTCTAAGGTCATACTTCATATCTCAAGATGAGTGTTGTTAGATTACACTAATTAGTAACACACCCATGAATATGTTAGTGTTGAAGTCTGAAAAGCCGCCCGGATAGCAAGACGCTAACGGTAGCGGGTCAACATCGGGTTGGCTACAGAAATGTCTGGCTCCCGGCGTATTATACGTGGCTCGGTTATCTGGATTTGCAGTTTTGCTCACGTTAGGCTGAGGTATTTCAACAAGATATCCGTGGCCTATAGCCTAGCCATTAATCTGTCTAACGTTACGATAACACTACAAGATCACCATAGTTCATTGTAACAGTCTAACAATAACAGACATTCCTGAGAGGCTATACCTGGAAAAATAGGCGACAAGTTTCACTGTGGTCGCGATTTCTAATTATTTAGGCTACAGTTACATGGCTACACCACACTATTAGCTAGCCGCACAAGGCTGGTTTACGGAAATCTTGAGTCAGGGACCGGTCCGGATGTAATGTAATGTTACCGCTGGAGCTAGGCTACTGCCTAGCCATACCACAGACTAACGTTACGGATTAAACAAAATAAACAAGCAGATGCAATAATCGTTATTTAATTATGTGAACGTAATCGTATCATAGACCTATTTAAGATTGTATCTATGTATTTATTGTTTTGCTTTTCACATAGGTCCTAATACTATAATAATCACGACATCCACTCTACGGTTAGAGTGGATCTGGGGTAGGCGCTGGACCCAGGAAAGCGGGCTGGAAAGAACTTTGTTTTAATATAGGCTAAGGGTAAGGTTGGTGGATCCAACATGTCATTAGCTGGTTATATTTTTCGAAATAGCCTATTTTGTGTAACCGCGTGACACAATAGGCTATGCGGTAAATGTTTGCGAAGAACAGCGAGTGCTCCGTTGTCTATAGCCCATCTAGGCTATAGAACATGGTAGCTTTACATAACGTCATTACATTAAGTTATTGTGACTGCGTTTACTATTATGTTGCTTTTGTATGTCGATTTACACGTGTGCATCCTCTCATCGCTCAAAATAAATCAACCGGATTGAGGAACTGAAGTTGCGCATCAAAACCAGATACGGTAATGCACTTTTAACAGCGCATAAACGAAGTGTCTTTGCTTACAGACACCCCTGGATGAGTTTTGCTAGTAGGCTACCACTTAGAGCCCACATAAACGTGTACATTTTGCCTTAATGTGACCTTGTCATTTTAATGTGTCTTGTCAGGGTTTGTCTTGTGGATGTGCGTCTTATCCTGTGTTCTCACGTTCAGCCTGCACCTTGATGTGGTGAGTGGGCTTTAAACTGAGACAGGCTGCTGAACTTTGCTGTGTCCTATAACAAACTCCTAACGTCTCTACGTTTTTTCCCCCTTATCGTCCAGGACAACGTTGGAGACGGTGATTAAACTTGCTGTGAATGAAACGCAGCATATCGAAGAATAAAAATGTTTCCCTTATTCATGATTCATAATTTTGAATGATGTACATTTGATTATTTAGTCTTTACAAATGAAAATTTTTTAGCAATTTCTCCTTATACCACTGTATGACATATGCAAACAATGAACCCTTCAATAAAAAAACAAGTTTTATAATTAATTGAAACTTTTTATTACTGTTTCCCCAAAATGTACATACTAGACAGCTACATCCAGCGTGGGGAGAAATACGCAAAGAAGGCCATGGATTGGCATGGCTGGAGAGGACAAGATGTGCGGGGGGGGGGGGGGTGTTTGTAGGGAAGATAAGGGACAGGGGTGAGGAAGAGCAGAGGGCGTTGGGTGAACAATGTCATGGCTACAAATTTAATTTAAAAATAATCACATAAATTTTGAAAACCTGACTTAGTTCATTAAAAAAAACCCTGTTCCGTTAAAAGCCAAATCCAGGATTGGAGAAACTGCCAGAATTGGGCAGGGAAAACCCGTAAAGGCAGCGTCTCCTCCCCTGAATTCAGTATTTAAGGGACTGTAAAATAGCATTTAGAAAAATATAATTTCCCCTAGGGGTGAAATGAACTCCATCACAAAGAAATAAGTCAATATTTCCAAAAATGTATGTGAGGATGTTTAATAAATTTACCACACAATAGCGCAATGGTCTTAGCCTTTAGGTTAAGGTACACTTTGTTATGTTAACAGGTGAAAAATCAACCCGGTCTCACGCTTTTTCATGCTCATAGTCACGACAATTAATCTATTGAATCGTCACCCGGAGCACGATTGTCCGACTTTTATCGTGCTACACAGAACGAAATTTAAACCCATGCATTTTCAATGCTAGCATTTCTCAGACTGTTTTCGTGCTACATAGAACGAAATTTAGAGGTGTTACTGTGGGCTTGGCTACTATGCTACTTTTCGGTTGTTAGCTAGCTAGCCGGCTAATGAATTTTGTTCACCAGACTGACTTTTGAGTAGCTAGCTACTGGTTGATGGCGATAACCGCTAAATATGTTAATAGGGACACAAAAAACATGTGGAAAGGTTTATTCAGTCACAAAAAAAGCAAACAGTTTATGTCGGATATGGTCAAAATCCCACAATCTCAATTCATTTTAATACTGTCCCCTACATGGGGCGACCCAGATTAGCCGTATATATTTATTATCCGAACCCTAACCCTAAACGGACTACAGACCGCGCCATCTTTTCACAGGCCATCATTACGTAGAGCTCTGGTTTTTGGGGAATTGTAGTTCTAAACTATTAGTACCAATAACGAAAAAAATACTAATCCTATTGACCTGGGGCTTAAAATTTATGTTCAATATAGCATCAGTTAAGATCCCAATTGATCATATAATTGAATCATCAAAGTATCAAATTATTAAGCATCAAACGTTTTATTCAGGCCCTTCTGTTAGAGCTTGAAGGCTGGCTCTGACATTATTTATGAAAGACTAGTTAGTTAATCATCCTGTTAAATATCTACCCGATATGTCCATTGGTTCCAGAATTAGAAGCATTTGAAGTTTGGCCAGTTTTGCCCTTCTAGGGGGCGCTACTGAGTCCCCTGGGGTGTCAGGGCAAAATAATTGACAAACGTTTTTCTCCAGGTCAAGGCCTTTCCAAAAACGTCTTTAGTTTTGTCCTACGACAAAGTTTAATTTTCACCTCTGTCTGGTTAGAGCCTCTTTGAGGTGTAGTTTCTGAGACCCTTTGAGACTCCAGCCTGGATAAAATCAAGTCTTTTGATTTTTTTGCTTATTTGGTGGAAAAAATCCTTCAAGGTATTGATGTTTTTCCTAATCACAGTCATATGTTTGGATTTGCACTAGTGTAGACCTTATTTTACCTACCAAATACATCTGGATTGTTGTCATATGAGGGTTAGGGTTAGATAACATGCTGTTTTTGAAGCGCTTTAGCCCCTCCCCCAAACCTCCTGAATAGTCCTACATGGTCAGGATTATATAATGTTGTAGCTTCAATATCCCTCTGTTTACGGATGAAGTTTCCTACATATATCTCTGAAGATGACACTGTTATGAACTTGTAGGTGGCAGTCTCCACAGCTGATTTGTGGCTTATCCTTACCATGGGTGATGAGTTGATAATCAGATGGACTAGTTCTGATACCCGTTGGAGCACACAATCACTAATTGGCCATTTAGTCGGCCCTATACCTAATTAATGCGTGCGTGCGTGCGTGTGTGTGGATACATTGCGTGCCATCTGCTGGCTGCTGTGCACCAGACATACAGAGAGATACAGAGGTTTTCTCTTTTATGTGTTAGGTATAATTTTTTACGTCAAAAATTATAATATATAATTCGTACACCTAGTAGTCCGTGAGCCAGTAGGGTTGGTCGGTAGCCTACCAGTTGAGGGGAATAATGCTCTTGTGATTTTTGGCAAGGCATACATCTCTAGAGTTATAAAATATGTGATAGCATTGTTGTTACTGCATACCAGTTTTGCCAAACCTGAATCATAGCGCGGAGCTTTCAAAACCATAACAGCGCAGAAACCCTGGGGGAAAAAATTAAATATTTTCACGGTAAGAAATCTTTTTTTGACAACGTTAGGTTAGCCTGCTTGTCTTCTTCGTCGTCCTGCTTGAGCTAAATTAGCATTAACCACAAATATGCTTTGCTGTTAGGTCTGTTTATTTTCCTGCATCACCCTTGTCATAGTAACTTGTTGAACTGAACCAACCAGGAAAAAATGTATTCACTCACCACATAACGTAGGCTACACATACAGCGTAGCTATATATAGGATCTCTATGAACATAGATAGTAGTCTATAACGTTGATATTGGAAGGTTATCGTAATAACGTTAGCTATGTCCATTGCAGTTTCGAGGGGGTTACGTTAAGATTAGCCAAATGTGTTCTAAAGTATAACTAACGTTATGCTATACCTGGCTTATTTTCTTTTAAATCTGCATCGAGCTACTATTGGTGTATTATCAACAGGCTTTTGTGATAGCATGTCCTTTCTAGGCCTCTGGCTGCTACTGCGAGCTAACTTAGCTAACGGTAGCTAACAAAGTTACCTTTCATTTAGCTTTTTTATTCGGTAGCATAACTTTGCAGTCGTCGCTATACATGTATATGGTCGCTAACTAGAGTTACAACGGCAGCCATTACTCTGTGAAAAGGGAGAAAATGATCACCTTCACGTGACAGGTCACGTTGGCCAATCAGAGAAAAAACTTTGGGCCGTGGAAACGGTGCCGTTTTGAGAAGGCTTCTGCCTTTCTAGTTAATATATAGTTCTATGGTCCAAACAGCCGGCGAAAAAGACTTCCGTGTTTCAATTTGGTTTTTCCGAGGCCATGGAAAGGCAATGGGTGACGTCACAGTGGCTTTGTCCATATTTTTATACAGTCTATGGTTGTGATGGGCTAGAACACCGACCCGGCTCCACTGGACGCGTTGTGATAGGCTAGCACGCTACCTCTACTCCGTGCCCCGGAAACGGATCTTTGTGTTTTAATCTAATGTCGCTGATTACGTCTTAATTACGTATTAATGTTTACATATTAATTAATGTCTCGACTTAAACTGCAATGTCAGGTACATTGTATACTGTACATGCAAATACTTGTACTCGAAACGTTCAGACAGTTTTGCATACTTCCGGGTAGGAGAGGAGTGGTAGTTAGTGTTGTGTCGTTCGCGAACGATTCGTTCAAAAGACCGAATCTTTTGGGTGAACGAACTGAACTGAATCACTTACTGAAATGATCCGTTCATTTCTCAGTTCAGTTGAGCTCTCGAACGGATCTGATCAGCAGCGAGCGTGTAGGGAGGGGGAGGGACTGCCGCGAGCGAACGTGATTCGTCCCCTGCGAACCAGTTCTGCTGTGCTGAACGAATCATTCACGGGCGGGCGGGCACCGAGCGAGGCAGCGAGCGTGCAGAGCGAACGTGTCGTGATTCATTCACTGAAGGCTACTAGACACAGTGAGTTAACGTGACGTGATCCTGAGTGATAATCAGCGGCTCAAACTGCCAGAATCAGGCCCAGCAAGTTAAGACTTAAAAGTAATTGAAAACCAGCGTTCACCTCCAATATTGATATTCAACGAGGAAACTTTTAAAATATCAAGATTTTTAAACGGAGTTTGGCGCGTTTGTCAAAGCGACAGCACTTCCGCATGAACCGTTCGGCCGTTTCAGTTCACTGAGTGAGTCGGACTACGCAGTACGCAGTCGGAGCTCCGCCCAAGCACTGAACGATTCGGTGAACGAATCTTTTTAATGAACTGATTCTAGTTATTCGAGTCACTGAAGTGAACTGTTTTGCCCATCACTAGTGGTAGTGGGGGAGTGGTATGGAAGCATATCCGCGCCAAAATTCAAATGAAAATGCAAATCGCCGATTGCATTTCGTTTACATTCGATGTGCGCAAAAACCATGACATAATTCAAATGAAAATGCAAAAGGTCACTTTGCATTTTCATTTTCAAGTTAATGTACGCACTTTTTCTGACAATTTGAAAATGTTAATGCAAATCCATTATACATTTCATTTTTATCGCTCTCTACGACACAACCCTGCCATAATTTAAATGAAAATGAAAAACCGCATTTGAATTAGCAATTTCTTATTGTAATCGCATGATCCATGACAAAAAGGAAATGATAATTCAATTCGCCATTTAACATTACATGTTCATGCTTTTGCGGCACAAGAGTGACATAATTCAAATGGAATGGCATTACATCCGTTTGCATTTTCATTTCCGAAAAGACCCTGCCAAAAATCCATTTTGAAATGGCAAACTGTCAAAGCTGCCCATCAAGGCGGGGCCTCGAAGAAAGGGGCGTTACAGGGGACTGTTCAAACCACTGAACATAATGGTTGTCTGTGATTTCGGTCGTCAGGCAGTTACCAGGCTAGATAGCGACATTTCCTTGTTCTCTGTGTTTGGGGATTATAGGCGAAATGATCGGAATTAAAAAGGAAACGAGGTAGCCTAAAAGTTATGACTAGCCATAGCCAGCCCAATGTTAACTAAATTAATTTCACAATTTAGCCTGCTTTCGTTAATCTGGTGTGGAAACTAGCCGATAGCCTAATGTTACGGGTTTCCGTAGCCAAAACCAGCCGGCTATTCATGACAGGCTATGCCTGAAAAAATGTGCTACCCTTTTCACCGTGGGCATTTCCATCACGATTTCTATTAATTATTGTTTTCTTTTAGATAGCCTTACCCTTAGGCTATGTGCAGAGCAAAGGTAACGTAGTCCACAGAAAGCCTGAGACAGCGATCTGTAACGTTAGCTACGTGACACGGCTTGAGCCTGCTACAGCCTAGCTACCAAAAACGGTGGATTTTGTATGGTGTAGCGTATGGAATCTAGGCTAATTAAATAAAAATATAAAATTGTGTAATTATGCCTATTCCGCATAGGCTATGTTGTGTAGTATGGACTGTCATTCATGTCTTTACCCAGCAGATGGCAATAAAAGACTGAATGACAGCTTATTTTTTTATTTGGTGAAAAAACCACGTTCGTATATAGTTCTGTGGTGAAAACACTGGGGAAACGACCCCGGCGGGCACAACCAAAGATTTTAGATATATGACACAACCGATTTTGATCTCCCTAGCTACTCACAAAGCCATACTTCAGGCACAGCCTGCCATGAATAGCCGGCTGGTTTTGGCCACGGAAACCCGTAGCTAGCTAACATTAGGCTATCGGCTAGTTTCCACACCAGATTAACGAAAGCAGGCTAAATTGTGAAATTAATTTAGTTAACATTGGGCTGGCTATGGCTAGTCGTAACTTTTAGGCTACCTCGTTTCCTTTTTAATTCCGATCATTTCGCCTATAATCCCCAAACACAGAGAACAAGGAAATGTCGCTATCTAGCCTGGTAACTGCCTGACGACCGAAATCACAGACAACCATTATGTTCAGTGGTTTGAACAGTCCCCTGTAACGCCCCTTTCTTCGAGGCCCCGCCTTGATGGGCAGCTTTGACAGTTTGCCATTTCAAAATTGATTTTTGGCAGGGTCTTTTCGGAAATGAAAATGCGAACGGATGTAATGCCATTGCATTTGAATTATGTCACTCTTGTGCCGCAAAAGCATGAACATGTAATGTTAAATGGCGAATTGAATTATCATTTCCTTTTTGTCATGGATCATGCGATTACAATAAGAAATTGCTAATTCAAATGCGGTTTTTCATTTTCATTTAAATTATGGCAGGGTTGTGTCGTAGAGAGCGATAAAAATGAAATGTATAATGGATTTGCATTAACATTTTCAAATTGTCAGAAAAAGTGCGTACATTAACTTGAAAATGAAAATGCAGTGACCTTTTGCATTTTCATTTGAATTATGTCATGGTTTTTGCGCACATCGAATGTAAACGAAATGCAATCGGCGATTTGCATTTTCATTTGAATTTTGGCGCGGATATGCTTCCATAGAGTGGAGGAAGGGAGGTGAGGAGTGAAGAATATTGGGACGCAGCCCACGTGACCGCGGCAAGAGGGCTAAAGTAGGCTAGCCTACCCATTGCCACAAGCGCCACTTGTGAAACTCTCTTAGGCTTATTAATATTAACCACAGTCCTTATATTCGACACAAATCCGAAAACCCGATGGGAAGAAAGAATTGGAAATCTGGGGAGGGAACCCATATGGCTCAAAAATACTAACTCACTTCCGGGTTTTAGGACTAAAGGGCCGTTCACACTACGACGATAACTATAACCAGCACTCGAGATGAGGGGGGATGGCATCCCCCCTGAAATAAAAACGGTCAAAATCATCCCCCTTCTAAAACGGCAATCCCCCCTTTCCATCCCTTATGTCATTTTATCAATGAACGTGGTATTACTGCTATTTCAACATTAATTTTGCGCATATTGAGTAAAATACTGTGGGCGAGGGAGCACGCACACATGCAATGACATTTTTACCAAGTCACTGACGCTATGCTATGCGAGTGCCCTAGAGGCACCAGAGCGCCGTGATGCGCTTGTTTGATTGATGCTAGAAGCTGCATAGCAGCACGAGCGCAGGTAACGGTCATCACAATGGCCAAGCGACCAGGAGGACAGCGCTCTCTGAGGGACTTCATATTTAAAAAGACAAAAAATAACATTACAGGTAAGTCAAGAGTCAGTAATCTTAGTCATTACTCATTACTTTAGTCACCAAAGGTGGAATCTCTGGACATAAGCAATAACGTTAGTTTGGAGCTTAGCTACGTTTTTCTCTCTTGTTAGCTAGCTAGTTAACTAATGCTAGCTAGCTAGCTAGCTAAAAGATGAGGACTTGAACTTCATTAACTAGGCTAGCATTAACGTCAGCTAATCATGTTCGGGGAGAGTGGAGTAGGCAGCCATTGACAAAATTGGTCCTTTTGTATTATCTGTATAATTTTTAATATATTTTCATATTTTGTAAACAGTTTCAATTTGCATAAAAGATTTGTATTTGAACTGCAACAGAGACATCGTTAGGCCTATTTTAGGGTGGCTGAAGCCACCCTAAAATGTTCTTAAGCCCCCCCAAATAATTTGGCATTATTGGCTTAAAATTATCGTTCTGGTTTGTATGTTGTTGTTGTCTCCCCATCCAATACTAGCCTGTCGTAGCCTACTTCACAATGTAAATCGCGGGCACGAGGACCTTGGGGGAGGCTGCATTCCATTGCTTCTCGCAGCTTCTCGCTCTGCCAAGTAACGATCGGCTTTGGCAACGGCTTGTGACAGGATAACGTTAGTGGCGAAGGAGTTTAGCCGTGATATGAAGATTCAAAGTGAATGATGCACAGAGTGAAATTGTAAGTAGTTGTTAACGATTGTTACCTGCTTAACTTTAGCTAGGTTTACTTGAGGTAAAGGAAAGGGGATATTGTAGTAGGCTATGATGTTAACACTAAATTAAGCTATTGTTGACTGTCAAGTTGGCTAACGTAGCTAAAATCCCACAATCAACGTCAGCAAACAGCTTCAAATTGATGCATAAGCTTTTGTTTTGTTAATGTTTAACTTGGTCCAGTCATCATTAAAATTAAAAGCAGTTACCTCCGTATGTGCAGCGAACACACACGCAAAGTTTTTCAATGGAACATTAGGCGCTTTTCCATAACTATATGCTATAACGCTAGCTACACACACAAGTGGATTACACTATCGTGAACGAGAAAAATACAAGAAATAGCTAGCTAGCTAACTCTATCGACAGCTCTCTATTCTTTGCCATGAATATATCTCTCTAGTATTTCGAAACAATAATATCAGTCCCCATAGAATGTTATTGTTTAGAGTCAGTTAATGTCAGTGAAAACTGTCCCTCATAACGCTATTGTACAACAAAAGAGAAATTGAAGAAGAGAATATGTTGCTTTTTACTTGTTGCCATCTTGGCTTCTTCACTGGTTGTTGACATATGTGTACTGTAGTTCTAATACAGTATATACCAAAACAATTTGCGCTCGCATCTCTTGCCCTCCCCTTGGGACTAAGCCCCCCATGTATTTGCATCATAGTGACGTCCCTGAACTGCAATAAAATGATGATAGATCAATATTTTTCTAATTGTTTTCCTCCATTTTTTCATGAAGGGGTTCTTGTTTAATTTACATAATGATTTAATTAATCACGATTAAAAATGAACCCTTTAGATACCAGTTTTGATCATATACCAGTAACTGCTTTTTTGAAAAATACACTATAATTCAATATTCTAAAAACAAATTTGACTTTATTATTAGTATCATCAGCTGATCCATCTGAATAATAAATGAGAAGATTGATTTTGGTGCATTTTTACTTTTTGTATAATGTCAGATTGAACAAAAAGGTACGTTGGGACTGTTAACCTACAAGATTTGTACCATAGACTTCCATTATAACCACATTTTTTGACCCCCCCCCCCCTTTAAATTAAAGTGAAAAAATGATTTTGCACTAATTGTCCTCTGCATTTGACCCTAAGTCAAATGTAAGTGGTGCCATGGCAGCCCGGGGACCGACTCCAATTCTGAGGTGCCTTGGTCAAGAGCAATGACAGGAGTATCTGACACCTAACCTCCATAACATGCATGTTGTTTTAGGAGTATAATCATTATCTTTATGCTTTAACAATAATCAAAAGGGTACAGAGTTGGTCTCCCAACAAATTATGTCCCCATATGATAAAATCCACCATCCCCCCTGATTTTTTTTTACAACTTGAGTACTGACTATAACTATAAAAAAAATTTTAAATCGTTCAAAGCAAAGTGAATGGATGTGTCCACACTACAACGACAACTATAAAACCAGCCAGAACGATAAATATTCCTATCGTTGTGATCACTCCCAGAGCGATTTTTCATGACGCTGTAAAACGATAAACAATTTCCAGCCAATCAAAAATCACATTCTGTTGAAGTTTAAAAAAGCGCGGGACAAGACTAGTTTGTCTGTTCGTTATGGAGGACCAACTAATACAAGCTGTAGAGAAGAACCCAGTGTTGTATAATCTAAATCACCCAGACTACAAACAAAAGAAGATGAAAGGAGGACATCTGGGCAGCGATTGGGGAGAAGTTTGGCTTGAGTAGTAAGTAACGTTACCTGTGACAAAGCCACAGCAGCGAACGAACTAGCTAACATTACCTAGCTGCTAGCTAGGAGGAGTGCGAGGGTGTGTGGGGAAAAGTAGGAGCTGTGAGAGTTGAGAGATGAGATTGAGGGATTCGCTGTCTGTCAGTGAGGACGAGTCATTCACCAGACTGATGCTGCGTTCACGTGATGTGGGAGAGATGGTAAATAACTTACGAACTACAAAGTTTCCAACTTGGAAATACAACTTTTTTTTCGATGCCTATTTATGCCTAAAGCGTAAATGAGGACGATGTCTGTCAGCTCTTCGTTATCCATTTTTGCGTTGTTTTAATTCGCGGGAAATTAGGAACGATAAAGTTGTAGTGTGGATGCGTGAGAAATTTTCCATCGTTATAGTTATAGTTCGTTTTTTATAGTTATCGTCGTAGTGTGAACGGCCTTTAACTGTAGCACCCAAACCAGAGAGGGTATTGAGACGTAACTAGAGAATCTTTTCCCAAACTGCGTGTAATCATGCGAACACAGAGAAACGGAGTCAAACGGTTGCTTGTTCTGGAAGGTTCGGACAGGTCGATCTTACAGCATGTTTCCATCTCAGAATATGTAGAGATTGTAGAGCCTTTCCGAATTTTGCTGTAGAACACGTAGTACTACTGCACCGTATTACATTGTCTCACATTCAGAAAGACGCCAAGATAGAAACAGCTGGATAAGTGAAAGCTAAAAGTGCATGTTAACGGACTTTGTCAATCCTGCTGTCTGAAGAGGAAGTTTGCTGTGAAAACACTCTTTAAAACGAAACGACAAATCTCTATTAGAATTATTTTTTCTACAGTAGCCTATAGAAGAAACAGGATCTTATTTATAGTTCATTTTGGGAGACCATATAGACTAGGGAAGATTGTTGAGGATTTCTGATCTGATGAAGGAGTAATTGTTTGTGTCTGTAACTGCATGCTTTAAAAAGGATCATGAAAGGAACGGTGATTTGCATTATCAAAGATGATCCCACATAATAGAATTGAAAGAAATTTCCAACATCCAGTGAAACTATAAAAAATGTTAAAGCTGGCACAATTAGACATTTTCTGGGCTGGCAAGGAAATAACATAAAAACAACAAAGTACTCACCCGGCCTCTGTCACTAACCCCACAGCAAGCAGAATATGTGTCAGGAAACAGAAAAGATGATAATGCAGCCTTCTCTGCTTTATTTGTAGGCTACTCTAGTTTTATTCTAGTTTTCACCGTGTTGGTAGGCTACTCAACATCAAATGTGGTCAGATCGGATCATGAAGAAAAAGAGGAAATGATTAACGTAGCATACGTGGTTAGAGCAAGGCGCCAAAACCGGGGCTGCGTCCCAACCAAGTTTTTGCTCCACCCTCGTAAACTTCACTTGCAAACTTCACTTAGGAGGATGTGCCGCACATACCAATAAAACAGGAGTAGGCTATACATACGTTTAGCGAGTGGGAGGGAACGAGGGCGGAGCGGGTTATTTGAATTGAGACGCACTACACCCCATCTATACTCGGAATCATGTAAAATGTCTGTCACCGTAGCCTACCTTTAAACGAATTAAACTCTCAACCTGTTTACATTAATTATCAGTCAAGCAATTGATTTACTGAATAACAAATATCAATAAATACAGCAAGTTTTGTGGGCTAGCATATTTATTTGTGTCATAAAATCATGTAGCATTTAAATATGTAGGACAGCCCGTACGCTGGAATAAAGCATTTAAACCGAACATATTCTCAACCTGTTTCTGTTTATTTTACTTGCTTATGTCAATCAAACAAATTCCCTGAATAATCAAGAACAATTGTGTAGCCTATAATGATTAACAAATGACAATGACAGAGATAACTAACGTGAGATTGTTGAATAACTGGGTGGCAATAATTCAGAATAATTACTGGCAAAAAAAATCCCAACGTTTTCTCTGAGTTGCACGTTTGCATTGCGTTTTTCTCCTCGTCACGTTAAAGAATGTCGTTAATTTAAGACGGCACTCGATTTAGTCAAGCGATTTAAACATTAGAAATCATACATTTAAAGAGGAAAACCTCTTAATGCAATGCATGCTTTCAAGCTAGAAAAACTAATTTACCCAAATATGTGCTGTTCATTGATCACTTCGCATGACATAGGCTATTAACCCATTTTGCGTCAGCACAAATGTGAATATAGTAAAATGCTGCACACGTTTATTTACCTATTCGTCTTGGTTATTGAGAAATTAAATTGTTAGGTTAACTGGCAAATTATAGCCTACTGAAAAATATTGAGAGACTAGTAACCTCTTTTTTTCTGAAGTGTTTGTCCTCATCTTTGTTTTATTTATTTATCTTATTTTAATGCACTTCTGTAAATAGCACTTTGGGATTGTTTATTACGATGAAAAGCGCTTTATAAATAAAATGTATTATTATTATTTATTATAACCTAATAATACGTTTAAAAGCAAGATTAACTACAGAGAACCTGGTAGGCCTACATTCCACAGTAGCCTACGCTACTCTGTTGCTGCGTAACGCAATTTGCTAAACTATGAAATACAAAATAGCAAACTACTAGATTAACTTGTATTTATTAAAGGTATACTATGTAGTTTCAGAACACTAGATGGCGATATTGAGCACGTAGGAGAAAAGGGCTCCCCGAAAATAGCTTATCACGTGTTCTTCTCAGACGCGCACGACGACGCACGAGCATTGTGGTGACGTTTCACACATATTTTCTCTGACCGTGGACTCAATTCAATTCGCTTTATTGGCATGACAAGACATTGAATCTGTATTGTCAAAGCATACTGCATTAAAACAGTCGAAGACATACATCTAACTGAACAATACAAAACAGCAAAGACTAGAAACGAATGAACAGTAACCATAAATGAAAACAAGAACTTTTCTTTGATTATGGATTTAGAAATAACAATAATGTAAAATAATAAAGTACAATTAAAAATAATAATAATTATCAATATAAATGATAATAATAATGAGAACGTCACATATGATCTTATAAAGTGAATAAATATAAAAAATTTAAATTGGTTTATAATGATTTCTGTCACTCACTGTCCCTAAGACGATGGCAGGCAGGTATATATTGTGCTGCCAGGTCACAGCACGTCCTCTCCTCTCCTAAGAGGATGGGGAGTTTTTGGATGTCTGTAAAAAAATTTAATTGAGGGTATCTATGATTTATTTTGGGGAAATATTTATATATAAATATTAGGGGTGTAACGGTACACAAAAGTCACGGTTCGGCACATACTTCGGTTTTGAAGTCACGCTTCGGTAACAGAGTGTATAATTGCTCTGGATCGTCTAGGCCAGGGATGGGCAACTCCAGGCCTCGTGGGCCGGTGTGTATGCAGGTTTTTGCTGCCACCAGTTACCCTGGCTCAATCAGCTAATTAGGCATATACACCAACACCGATTCACTAGTAAATTAGACCACAATAAAAATGCTACGATACATGCATGCAGGCACAAGAACATTCATCATCTGGTGTTCATATCGCAGAATGTAGCTAAAATATCAGATCATGTAAATGATTGGGCTAATTAAATAATTAAGAGCAGAAGTTAGTCTGAAATCCAGAAACAGATACGGCCCGCCTTGCCCATCCCTGGTCTAGGCTACACTTGGACTCAGATAAGCGTATCTTTTTCATTGCTTTCGTACTGACTGTGCATTAGTCAAACAGGCTGGTGTATTTTTTATTTGAGGTCTCCATTTTAGGTTGCACATACAGTGAGGACCAAAAGTTGTATTCCAGAACATTGGATTTGAAATGGAACAGTGACAGTGTTTTTAAAGTGCAGACTTTCAGCTTTAATTTGAGGGTTTTTACATCCATATCGGGTGAACCGTTTAGCAATTGTAGTCCTTTTTATACATAGCCCCCCCCCATTTTAGGGGACGAAAAGTAATTGGACAAATTAACATAAACTTAAATAAAGTCCTCATATTTAATATTTGGTTATATATCCTTTGCATGCCATGACTTCCTGATGTCTGTGACCCAACAACATCAAAAGACTCTTGATATCTTATTTTCTGATACTCTTACAAGAGTTACTATAACCTCTCTGCATTTGAATAGATCTCTATGGGAATTGGGGGGGGGGGGGTCTAGATTAAGCTGGCAATTACACTGGAACAGTATGGATCACATGGTTGGCTAAATGGCTGTAAGTCATCAAGGGTCTGAGGTATCAAACGAGCCTCAAACCATCACTCTGCTGCAAGATATGCAGTAGATATGGATGATCACTTTAAGTATCTTTTATTGGTTTTCAAATTTCTTCCAATAAAAGCATTTTCTTTAAAAACATTCACATACATCAACACCAACATCACTTTACATTTTTAAAAACCGTACATTTACAGGGGGAAATTTTCTATTTCCCTTCCCTATAGTTTTAATTCCTTTCCTTTAAAATACATACAACAATCAAGACACCACATTAACTGACATCACAACAAAAAAAGGGATCTCCAAAAAGGAGAGAAAAAAGGGGGGGGGGGGGGTGATTCAAGAGACATTAAAGTGACGCTGAAAAAACAAAGTTATTCCTAGTTTTTCGGACAGGCATAATGTTCATTGTGGGCTTCTCTGTCTTTCTTTTGAAGGGGGGGGTGGACTAGATGATAAGCAGTTCCTTCCAACCCCCCATTTATCTCTTGCCAGTCGCTTGTTTTTGAAGAAGTCCACCATAACGCCGTCCTGGAGGAGGTTTTGCGTCCTCCTCCTGAGAGTGACCAGGTCTACAGTTGTTTTTTGGTAGACCTTGATGTTCCTCGCCTCCCACAGGATCTGCTTAACGGTGTTGATGATCCTCAGTGGACTCCGTGGGGGCAGCGATCAGTCAGGGCCAGGTGCCGCTTGTACATGAATGACTTGGTGGGGAGACACGTGAGCTCGGTGGTTTTGCAGCCTTCCCGGGGGCCGTAGAGGACACTCAGCAGTCAGGGAAGACCTCGGCAGCAACCTGTTATGGGAGACAGAGGAAACAACAAGGCCCCAGACCCGTCTGGCCACGGAGCACTCCCAGAACAGATGGTAAACATGTTCCGAGTCAGTGCATCTGTGGGCGCAGCGCTCAGTCAGGGCCAGGTGCTGCTTGTACATAAATGACCTGGTGGGGAGACACGTGTGAGCGGACATCCAGGCAGTGTCTTTCTTTTTGTTCGATAACACACTGTAAGACATTTGCCCAGATTATTGACGGGTCCAGGGTCGGGCCGACCCCTTGGGAGTGTCATGGTTTGATTGGATCTTAAATAGGCCATGATTACTTTATAACTCCAAGAGGTCAGCCCGGCCCTGGGCAATCCCGAGACAGGAACAGTTCACTCTATCCCTATTGACTAGGGCACCCGTGGCTGCACAGAAGTCAGCCAATACCTTGTTGGCAGTGGTTATGGATTTTATTAAAATGATTTAATTGGCCATTAAATTACAATGTTTAATTGGCCCTCAAGATGCAAAACTCTGGGTGTATGTTATGATATTTGATATCTTGCACATGTCCACTGAGAACGTACATTAATTGTAACTGTCCAATGATTTGTAGGCTCGCAATTTCTTTTTGGTGTGAGGGCTGGGTGTCTCAGCGAGATATGTCGGGCCACTGAATAGGAGGCCATTTTGTGACATCCTTCTCCCAGTCCGTTATCTCGTAAGGATCCGGGAGGTTTTCACCGGCCGGCAGGGTTAGTTTATTCACATAACTAACCCGATCTTTTAATTGATGTTCCTGTACTCTTTGCATTGACTGGTACTCACTTAGTACTGACTGACCATCTCTGCCTACAAAAGAAACAAGAACCTCAAAGATAATCTGGTGCATCAGCTACATCACTGACAGAGTTACAGTGCTCATTGCCTGAAATGGGAGAAATTGTCCAGAGATCAACAATCTCTTTGGAGAGTGGCTAGACGGAAGCCACCTTCTGAGAAAGTCCAACATTCACGCCTGGAGTTCGCCAAAAAACCATGTGACATACCCTGTTTTGTCATCTGATGAGACTAGAGTTGAGCCCTGTGGCCTGAAAGCATATGCATAGGGGGGGGTAGACAGGGGGACATGTCAGCCCTCCATATTTTCATATGAATGAATTGTCCCTCTCAATTAGAGACTAGGTAGTCCAATATTAATGGAAATTAAACGATCTTAAAGCTCAGCTTTTGTTAGATTATTTCTTTATTGCAGGTTGTGCAAAATAAAAATCTAACAAAAGCTGAGCTTTAAGATTGTTTAATTTCCATTAATATTTTCGGAATTAAGAGTGCGGAGAACGAAGAGCACATGTATCCATAATTATAATGTTGATTAAAATGTGCACAATTTTGCGACGCAAGTTAAAATAATTTTATTACTTGCCTAATAGCCTAATTGAGGAGAACCGGCTACATTTGATGGCATTGAGTAATTGGTGAATTAAACGCTGATGTAGCCTATTGTTAATCAAGGAAACGGATTGAAAAATGATTAAGACCAATAATCAGTTTAAAGGGAAGTTTTCTGCTACCCCAATTTTCAGCTCAGGAGCCGCCACTGCAAATAACAGCTGAGTTTCAGGTTATGGAACAAACAAATCTCTCTAGAATGTGTAATGTAATTGTACAATAGATAATTCTTACAGAATTCCTTTACCAGCAACACAGTTTTACAGTATAGCTCACCACATTTCCCCTTTAATCAATGTAATTTCAATAAATACTGTTACGGCAAATCTAGAACTTGACACAATTATCTCCTCTAAGTCGTACGAAACACTAGTTTTCTCCTTCACTGCCAGAAAGCACTTAATAAGTTCCTTAGGATTAGTTTAGGGAAGTGTTTCTACAGCATATGTGAACAGTAAAGTGAAATTGAAGAGACCAACTGTGGACCTGATCAAATTGCAGTTAATGTTCATCTACCAATTTTGAGAACCTTTGATATAATTTACTTGTTATGCAAACTTTTACCTGTTTATATTGATCTAACAGTGTTCACAAGATATGATATATAGTACTTGTGTTATGTTGTAGTTACTGTATTTACATACAGCCTATGGTGGCAATCAGTGATCAGTTTGTGAAAAGAACATCAGGCCGTCGACTACTGTGAGGACACACTGAATAGCTCTGTTGCCCTCACAGATATAAATTAATACTTATTGCTCCCCTCAATCTGATAAACTCGAGACAAACTATAAGTTTTATTTCTACAGACCACTGTGTACATGTGAATGTGTTAAGAAATATAAGCCAACATTTTCACTAATATGATCCTTGAATGTTCACATACACTCATTTTAAAACCTTTTCCTCTTCGTCCTTGAACATATCAGACAAAAAACCCCAAGCTGGGCCTCCTTGCCTTTAGAGGTCTGCAGCCAGAAACTTTTAGACTTACAGAAGTGTGTGTGTTCATTTTTCCTATGTGCGTGTCCATGTCCTTCTATTTTGAACCAGAAAAATACCTATAAATGCATCTGAATGGTCCTTTGTACAAGGATGAGCACATACTTGTGACTATATCTCATTTTGACATCATCTAGATTAGGATGGGCCCAGGCTAGGTAACTGAAGGCCTTTTTGTAATTTTAATGAGCGCAACTGCGTGAATATATATCTTTTTTGACACTTCAGCTTGATAAGCTAGGCGGATCTTTCTGGAAGGTTGAGAGAGTCTTCTCTCACTCAGATCCTTCCAACAACAATTAAAAATGTGGTTGGGCCCCTGACTCCCCAGATAGCAAAATTGCTGCGGCCCAAATCCGGCCCACACCGACATGTTCATCCGGCCCACATACCGCGTGGAATGATGGCACTTGGGCGGTCCGCTCCTGTTTGCCAGATCTGGGCCAGTGATGGCACTCGGGCGGTCCGCTCCTGTTTGCCAGATCTGGGCCAGTGATGGCACTAGGTTTACACCCAGATTAGTCTTTGTCGACTGTGCCACATCTTTGCCAAAGGTGGCCCACATTTGTTTTGTGATATTTGGGCCATATTCACCATTTACCTCATGGGCCACATCCAGATTACACATTGCCAAGAGTACCGCATCTTTGCCAAAGGTGGCCCACATTTGATTTGGGATATTTGGGCCATATTTGCTATTTTACATGTGGGCCACTTCAGGCTTACATCCATTTTGTCCGGGCCAGAAGAAGGCCAGCAGTGCCACATCATTGCCGGAAGTGGCCCACATCCGTATGCTATCTGGGTCCGGTGTACGTATGTCTGCCCGTGTGTCCTTGATGGTGAGAGGCCTATGTGTGAGTATACGTATTGGTGTGTATGTGCTGGTTCTGGTTTAAACTTGTTTTGCAACTGGCCCAAACCCCCCTACACCGAATACCATCTTTATGTAAGCGTGTCACAAGCCGGTCAAGGCGATGCCCAGCACAGAATATCACGCTTACATAAAATCAGAACAGGGCCTTTACTCTGGCCATACAGTGGTCTGTAGTGATATATATATATATATATATATATATATATATATATATATATACAGTCAAGCCGGAAAGTCTCCCCACCCTTTCACCTTCTCCACGTTTTATTACGTTACAGACTTATACTACAATAGATTGAGTTCATTTTTTGCCTCAAACATCTACACACAACACCCCATAATGACAATGTGAAAAAAGTTTTTTTGAGATTTTAGCAAATTTATTAAAAATAAAAAACTAAAATTTCTCATTTACATAAGTATTCATACCCTTTGCTTTAACGTATTTTTAAAGTATCATATTTCATATTTGGTCGCATATCCTTTACATGCTGTTACTTCCTGAAGTCTGTGACCATCAACATCAAAAAACTGTCGATATCTTATTTTCAGGTACTGTTACAAGCGATACTATAACCTCTCTGCATTTGAATGGATCTCTATGGAAATTGGGGGGTGAGACTAGATTCAGCTGTAAATTACACTGGTACAGTATGGAACACATGGCTGGCTAAATGGCTGTAAGTTATCAAGGGTCTGAGCTATCAAACAAGCCCCAAACCATCATTCTGTTGCCAGATATGGAGTAGATGTGGATGGATCACTTTAAGGGTTGTTTCTCCTGACTTTTTTCCCCATAGAGTTCTATAGGAAAATGAGTCCGGAGAAATAACCCTTGCAGTGATCCATCCACATCTACTCCATATCTGGCAACAGAGTGATGGTTTGGGGCTCGTTTGATAGCTCAGACCCTTGATAACTTACAGCCATTTAGCCAGCCATGTGTTCCATACTGTACCAGTGTAATTTACAGCTGAATCTAGTCTCACCCCCCAATTTCCATAGAGATCCATTCAAATGCAGAGAGGTTATAGTATCGCTTGTAACAGTACCTGAAAATAAGATATCGACAGTTTTTTTCATGTTGATGGTCACAGACTTCAGGAAGTAACAGCATGTAAAGGATATGCGACCAAATATGAAATATGATACTTTAAAAATACGTTAAAGCAAAGGGTATGAATACTTATGTAAATGAGAAATTTTATTTTTTTATTTTTAATAAATTTGCAAAAATCTCAAAAAAACTTTTTTCACATTGTCATTATGGGGTGTTGTGCGTAGAATTTTGAGAGAAAAAATGAATTTAATCAATTTTGGAATATGTCTGTAACGTAATAAAACATGGAGAAGGTGAAAGGGGTGGGGAGACTTTCCGGCTTGACTGTATATATATATATATATATATCACACATATACATACACACACGATACATTGTGTATAATTAAATACAGTCGTCATATATTGTTTTAGGCCTCATCATTCCCTCTCATGCATTTATCTGTAAGAATACCTGGGTGGAAGATGAGGGGCACTCCCTCAATCTCCCTGCCCTTACGCCCTGCACAATGCCTACCAGGATTATGTAATTACTGTTTATACCAATAATATTTAGACACATTCTGGATGATTAGTTTTCAGACCTGGATTTTATTCCACAACACCTATCTTATGAAATACAGCCGCGGAAAGGGTAACAGAATTGACAGCTTACACATTCTCCTGTCCAGCCTTACTGCATGTTTAGTTTAGCATTGGTCACTCTCTTCCACCACGCAGCCCGTCTAGTCAACTTGCAGTTGTACTCCAAACAGAACTGTCACTACTGGAAAGATAACCCAATTAGAGTGCTGCTAGGTGTAATGTAGAAACTGCATATGTGCCCATTGGTCTTTGATTTGTGTATCAAGAATGGTTATGGCTGGTCTCTTTGGTTAAACTGTGAGGTGAACAAGAGCTGACCTTTTATTCAGAGATGTTCCCAATGTGCTCTTTATGGTTAGCCAGTCAAACTCGAAAGCAACGCAGATTATACCTTTGCATTATGAAGAGGAGGTTATTTATCAAAACAGAATCCTTTGTGCTTGCTGGGCGGGACTCCAGGACTACAGGACCCAGCAAAACACAGACCTGCTCCAGGACTACGGGACCCAGCAAAACACAGACCTGCTCCAGGAGTACAAAACCATCTCTGCCTACAAAAGAAACAAGAACCTCAAAGATAATCTGGTACGTCAGCTACATCACTAACAGAGTTACAGTGCTCATTGCCTGAAATGGGAGAAATTGTCCAGAGATCAACAATCTCTTCAGCACTTCACTGACTTAGCCTCTTGGGAGAGTGGCTAGACGGAAGCCACTTCACTTCTGAGAAAGTCGAACAGCACCACATCCTGTTGCACTTCACACAAAGGAGGGATTCTATTCAGCAGGCTCAAAATGAAACCAGTGAAGCAAGCTAGCAAGTTATTAATCACTTTAAAATTTAGAGCATTAAACTGAAACATATCAAACTTTCCAGTGATGATAAAATTTTCAAATAAACCTCCCCTTCTATAACGTGCGCATGTATGGCATCCATTGAAAAGCTGAGTTTTCAAAGGAGTGGCACAGTGCTGGTTTGATTGATGGTTAATAAAAAACGTTTACAGTTACAAAATGAATAGCCAATTTAAATAATTTGGCAAGAATTATGTAACAATTCCAATCAATGCAAATTATTTAAACAGTTGCATTTTTATGTCATGTTTATTGTTATAAATATTTCAGAGTCCATAGAGATCCATCCCCAGTGTGTGCTTAACTCAAGAGGTTTTACTTTTAACTTCCAGCAACAAGTCTCACCTTCAATCAAAAGAAAGTAGCTGGATATCTATAATAAGACAAGTGAAATCCCAGTTAAATTATCTGGATGGATAGGTAGCATAGCTAGCACTCCATGTATATAGAATAGAAACATATCTCAAGTTCATTTTTGGGTGAACTGCCCGTTTAATCAGTGTGAGCTACGATAGCCAATATTGTTTGTTGTAACTTTGGCCTCGTTTTTATATCAATACGTTTAATGGCGGGCCTATTTCTTTTTTGCACAAGTTTTAATTCATGTATACAGACAGTGCTCTCGATGCGCGAGTAGCTTGGCATTTTTGTACGTTGAAAATGTTTTTTGTTGAGATATAGGCTTAAGGTATGTGAAGCATAATAACCAACAGTTATCAGAAACAAGGGAAACGCCCCAGAATTTGCATCCAAACAAGTAAAGGACACCTATCTTATGAAATACAGCCGTGGAAAGGGTAACAGAATTGACAGCTTACACATTCTCCTGTCCAGCTTTACTGCATGTTTAGTTTAGCATTGGTCACTTTCTTCCACCACGCAGCCCGTCTAGTCAACTTGCAGTTGTACTCCAAACAGAACTGTCACTACTGGAAAGATAACCCAATTAGAGTGCTGCTAGGTGTAATGTAGAAACTGCATATGTGCCCATTGGTCTTTGATTTGTGTATCAAGAATGGTTATGGCTGGTCTCTTTGGTTAAACTGTGAGGTGAACAAGAGCTGACCTTTTATTCAGAGATGTTCCCAATGTGCTCTTTATGGTTAGCCAGTCAAACTCGAAAGCAACGCAGATTATACCTTTGCATTATGAAGAGGAGCTTATTTATCAAAACAGAATCCTTTGTGCTTGCTGGGCGGCTCTGCCAAAAAAAATTCTGTTAAGACACGACACTATCCCGGGGGTAGGCAACCTTGGTCCTGTGAGTGCCGGAGATGTTCCTTGTTTTTTGCTCAATCCACCTGCACAACTGGATTCATTATTAGGTTTAATGAACTCAGGTGACCATGTGCTGGAGGTATTCATTACATTACATTACATTACATTACATTACAGTCATTTAGCAGACGCAGTCATTTAGCAGACCTGCTCAGGACTACAGGACCCAGCAAAACACAGACCTGCTCCAGGACTACAGGACCCAGCAAAACACAGACCTGCTCCAGGACTACGGGACCCAGCAAAACACAGACCTGCTCCAGGAGTACAAAACCATCTCTGCCTACAAAAGAAACAAGAACCTCAAAGATAATCTGGTACGTCAGCTACATCACTGACAGAGTTACAGTGCTCATTGCCTGAAATGGGAGAAATTGTCCAGAGATCAACAATCTCTTCAGCACTTCACTGACTTAGCCTCTTGGGAGAGTGGCTAGACGGAAGCCACTTCACTTCTGAGAAAGTCGAACAGCACCACATCCTGTTGCACTTCACACACAGGAGGGATTCTATTCAGCAGGCTCAAAATGAAACCAGTGAAGCAAGCTAGCAAGTTATTAATCACTTTAAAATTTAGAGCATTAAACTGAAACATCAAACTTTCCAGCGATGATAAAATTTTCAAATAAACCTCCCCTTCTATAACTTGCGCATGTATGGCATCCATTGAAAAGCTGAGTTTTCAAAGGAGTGGCACAGTGCTGGTTTGATTGATGGTTAATAAAAAACGTTTACAGTTACAAAATGAATAGCCAATTTAAGTAATTTGGCAAGAATTATGTAATAATTCCAATCAATGCAAATTATTTAAACTTGCATTTTTATGTCACATTTATTGTTATAAATATTTCAGAGTCCATAGAGATCCATCCCCAGTGTGTGCTTAACTCAAGAGGTTTTACTTTTAACTTCCAGCAACAAGTCTCACCTTCAATCAAAAGAAAGTAGCTGGATATCTATAATAAGACAAGTGAAATCCCAGTTAAATTATCTGGATGGATAGGTAGCATAGCTAGCACTCCATGTATATAGAAAAGATAACCCAATTAGAGTGCTGCTCGGTGTAATGTAGAAACTGCATATGTGCCCATTGGTCTTTGATTTGTGTATCAAGAATGGTTATGGCTGGTCTCTTTGGTTAAACTGTGAGGTGAACAAGAGCTGACCTTCTATTCAGAGATGTTCCCAATGTGCTCTTTATGGTTAGCCAGTCAAACTCGAAAGCAACACAGATTACACCTTTGCATTATGAAGAGGAGCTTATTCATCAAAACAGAATCCTTTGTGTTTGCTGGGCGGCTCTGCTAAGAAAAATTCTGTTAAGCCACGACACTATCCCGGGGGTAGGCAACCTTGGTCCTGTGAGTGCCGGAGATGTTCCTTGTTTTTTGTTCAATCCACACCTGCACAACTGGATTCATTATTAGGTTTAATGAACTCAGGTGACCATGTGCTGGAGGTATTCATTACATTACATTACATTATAGTCATTTAGCAGACGCTTTTATCCAAAGCGACAGAATTCAGAATTTCACCATTCAGATTGTGAATATTCAGACTCAAGCTTAATCATCCATCATACTCTTGTGATCAAGCTCAAATGGAACAAAAACCAGGAACGTCACCGGCACTCCAGGACCAGGGTTGCCTAACCCCTGCACGATCCCATTGTGTGGATGGACCCCACAGACTGGTCTGAAATCTGGACCGTGCCAGTACTGGACACCAGCCAGTAGATGGCGTCACGACCTGGCTCAACGGCCATGACAAAAAGGGAGACACACCGACGCATTTAAAAACAAGTTTAAATTTATTTTAAATAACCTAAGTTTACAAAAAGACAAATGCGGGGTGTGAAGGTCAGTGCCATCAGCGGTGTATGTGAGGGGGATGTGTGCAGAGTATGGTGGAGCAGTGTTGTATGGTGTAAACCCAAAAAGCACAAACAAGGCCGGCCAATGCCTAAACAGAAACAAAAAGGTATGTGGGGAGAGAGCTCCCTCAGACTGGAGACAGGTGCATCTTAACATCTCAGGGAGCACTGGCCACAGGTGCTCCCAATCGTCCTAATGAACCTCTGGCTCCGCCCATCAAGCACCTGTGAAGAAACACACCAGAACATGCAGCACTGGCAGACAGAGCAGGGGGGCCGTCACAATGGGGAAAGCTTAGCTGGTGGGAGGGATTCAGTTGGTCGTAACAACAGTGCCTCATAGCTCAACAGTGACCCCCCACTGGTCAATCAGCAGTCTGCTAATGCTGTAAATTAACTGTTTTCTTCTAGGCCTCGTCTCTTCAAGCACAACTTGTGGACTCTCTGCAGAGTGAAAAGAAGCTTGCAGCCGTGTGCCTTCTGCATCCGTTCGCCAAGCAATTTTACGCGTGAAACTGTCAGCACTTGACATAGAATTCAGCTGGTTCTGAGTGCTGAACGTAGATGCTCCTCTGTTGCAAACTCAAACTCAAATCCAGGTGCAAGGGGGGGTTTTATCATCAGTGCCTCTACAGCGGAATCAAAGATGACAGGAAAGCACATCAATTTCTCCATCCTTATCGGGTTGGAGACTTCTTATTTGCGGGGCGCAGCCCGGGCCTATGTCAGTACAAGCAGTTACTCATGATCAACAGGGACATGGTCCTGTATACCTGAGAAGTGATAGCCTGGATGTTGCTAGGCAATCAAGGCCACATTCACCATAAAGAACACAAGAGCTGTATCACTCCCTGCATTAAAAACGGAGAATGTGAAGCATTTTGGTTTTTTTTTCTGTCCTTGTTGAAATTCTATAGTCATTCAAATCTTATAAGTAACCCAAATCGCCGATCACCGCCACGAGGCAGACAGTTTTCGGTTTAATGCAGATTTGTATTGCAGGGATTTCATTGAACTTAGATTCAAAACCCTGTGTGTGTGCGCTATCTTTTTTTGTTTTTGATACGCGCGCCGTCTGCATGCATTTGAATATGATCCAGCCGCCTGTCACACATGGCACTGTCTCTGGAATAATGTGATCTATTCTCTCATATCACGCAAACAGCCCCCTTCGTACAAATATGAGGAGAAAATGAAAACGTCAAACAATACTGTTTCCCCCGTATTTATTTCCACCACCGAAACAGAATCGTCCATTGACATGCATTAAACGCAGTTCTGTGCATCACTCAGTCAACAACATCCTGACGATCAGAGTGATGTCACAATCCTCTTCTCCGATTGTGAGAAGCGTAGCAGGTCCGAGGGGTACGAAGTACGGTTAAGTTCAATCCTGAAGACTTTTGACTCGTAATGTATGAATTTAGCTTTCCGTTTTACCAGTAATTGTGGTATCTAATACCTTTAAAAGCCCTCATCTTCATATCTAATGGTAAAAGTAAGGGCGGGTAATGTACATTTTGATGGTCATAAAGGCCATGTCCAGATTATTTCATTACACAATTAAAAATGCAAAGTGGGCGTTAAAAATACACTACATGGCCAAAAGTATCCGGACACCCGTTGTTCTGGGGCTAGTTTTCATGGTTCGGGCTAGGCCCCCTGGTCTGGGGCTAGTTTTCATGGTTCGGGCTAGGCCCCCTGGTCTGGGGCTCGTTTTTCATGGTTCGGGCTAGGCCCCCTGGTCTGGGGCTAGTTTTCATGGTTCGGGCTAGGCCCCCTGGTCTGGGGCTAGTTTTCATGGTTCGGGCTAGGCCCCCTGGTCTGGGGCTCGTTTTTCATGGTTCGGGCTAGGCCCCCTGGTCTGGGGCTCGTTTTCATGGTTCGGGCTAGGCCCCTTCGTTAAAGTCAAGGTAAATCCTAACACTACAATGATATTCTAGACAAGTACTTCCAAGTTTATGGCAACAGTTTGGGGAAGGCCCTTTTCCTGTTTCGGCATGACAATGTCCCCAATGTGCAAAGCAAGGTCCATCACCAGTGCCCAACCCGAATGCTCTTCTGGTTGAATGGAAGCAAATCCCCGCAATAATGAGCAAGCATCTAGTGGAAAGCCTTCCCAGAAGAGTGGAGGCTGCGATAGCAGCAAAGGGGGAACCAACTCCATATTAATGCCCATGATTTCAGAATGAGATGTTGGACAAGCAGGTGCCCATATACTTTTGGCCATGTGGTGCTGTACAGAGCAGCACACTGCAGATTGGAACCAGCGCTCATAACACACGTTGGCATGGTAATAGAAATCCTTGCATGATTTCCATGACAGCAAAACATATCTCCAGCTTGCTCAATGTACAGTAGCTCCAGAATATTAAATCGGGGAAGAATTGTGGCTGCAATAAACTGCGGATGCTCTCTATATGGATGCTCTCTGTATGACTCACTGAGATAAGATCAGCAGACATCTGATAGAGGCCATATGCTTGCAGTGTCTTCACTTCCACCCACACATGCAGCGGTTCTTTACTATGAGCACATTACTCCTGAGTCCTTTTTTTACAAGAAATGTGTGCCTAAAATACGTATCATATGTGAAGTAAAGAGACAGGTGTGTTTTTATATTACACTGCAAATGAAAATGGCCAAAACAACTCACTCCTCATCTACTAAAGAGATGTTTAGAAAACTATTTATTAATATTTTATTCAAGAAATGTCCAAACAAAGAGAAAGAGTTTTTTTATTTTTTATTTATTTTTTTATTTTTTATAAAGCTTAAGTCATTCTTGTAGCATTATGGTTGCGAGCAAATAAATTAAACTGCAAATAATTGGTTTGTCAAATTTTCAGATTGACAGTAACTTCTCTTCCACTTTTTAATCCCTGTCCAGGATTACATTTAAGCAGCCAGTGAATTAATCAAAGTATTAGTTTGACAATACATTGAAGAGTCTAGAGCAGCATTTTTGCCCAGAGGATGCATGTGTTGCACATGTTTGTGGATTAGTTTTTTTCCTCACCATTAATCACTTTCATTCAGAGTGGCAGTTCTGATGTCAGACGTGTTCCACTGTTGAGTGCTGTGGATCGTGGAAGTGCCACCTCAGGTAACATTGTGAGTCCTTGGGAGAGGTGAGCCCAGCACTCCTAAAACAACACAGGGTTCAGTATCACAGACAGATCCTCAGTGCTCTCCATACTGTACACCTGGGAGGTATTTCACAAAGCAGGATTACTGAGTTAGCTGGTTAACTGCACCCAGTAAAAACCCGAACCCTTCCCATCTGGGACATGAACTGAAGTAAAAAGGGCTGTTCCGGATTTTACTCAGTGCATTTTTTCCAACTAACTCAGTTATCCTGCTTTGTGAAATACCCCCCTGGGCTCGTGTTCACACAGCATCTCAGAGCGGTGGTGCTGACCGAGGGTCTGTTTTTGCCTTTAAGCTCGTAATGTATAAGGTTAAGTCATGGACAGATCCTAGATCAGCACTCAGGATATGCCTATAGCTGTTTGTGCTCGGTTTCATCTGGGCCTCAAGATCAGCGTTATTTCGGTGATTTTATTCATTTTACAAAGTCTTCTGATTAGAAATCGCCTCTCACTGCATCTCTGTGTCAGCCTTGGCTGTGGCCAAAAATACGGCGACACTCCACTTCCGTCCATTTTAAAGGTCCTCCTCAAGTAATTCTAACTGTGTGGTTCCTTACGCTTTTAGTTCCTCTACCCGTGTTTCTGCTATGAGCGCTGCTGGATTTTGTTTGCTTGTTCTCTCTCTCTTCCTGTCTGTTTTGAGATTAATCGAAAATGCCCTACGGCTTTTAGAACTACTTGCGTCTCCGTCTCTGTGTGTTTCCTCCTCTGGTCCCACCATTACTGAGATTGCAAAGCCACACAGCACCGCCGAGACCCAGCTTGTCTAATGTGTACTAACGTGGTTTTAATGCTCCAATCTCAGAAAGACCAGAAATGACGACAGTGACGGAGTAAAATGCGGGGAAATTATCTCCGTTCGCCTTCGACGCGGATACAAAAACGACGACGGTGGCAGTGCCGGAGAGCAGATCGAAGGGAAACGCGCTGTCCAGAAGCAGCAGTGCATTATGGGTGTGATGATACACTCCAACATTAAACGCCAGCGTGAAAGCTCAAGAAAAACGGCTTCCATCACGCAACGAAAGCGAATGGTATTGAACCTTCAGCTGTCTGTGTTTTTTTGACACGCGCAATCATGTATGTCGGGCGCTGCAGTGAAAAATGCCATCGTCTGATATCTATCGGTTACAAATGAGCTTAAAAACCCATTTGATCATTTTGTGAAACAACAGGAACATCAGTATTGTACAGATTTTGTGGTGCGCTGCAGTGAGTGTTTACCTGAATTGAATGAATGCATGTGCATTGTTGGGCCACAATTATTGCGCTATTAGTTTTTAAATATATTATATGTGTTTGTTAAAATTGTGTTTTTAGAGTTAATTGTTTGGACCTACATCTTAACACTTTCTCAAAACAAATACTAGACTCAAGACCTCAAAAACCTTTGAAAAAGTACAAGGTGGTTACAATTTCTCTATGTGTATCAAAACAGTAATTACCCAATTTATAACTTTGTCAATTCATAATGGACTGCAGTATGATCACTCAGGATTATTAAGTTAGGCTTAAATTGCGCTTGCGTGTTTGTATTTGGGGTAATTATGTAATATTTTAGAAGTAAGCAAACTTTAGCTTGGTTTGGCTGGAAACTATTTGCATGTTGCCTTCAGAACTCAGTTGCTATGGTAACATACTTTAACACTATAAGTGTGCAGAGCCAGTGTGGCAAAGAGACAGGGGAAGACTGAGTAAGACACAGCAGTGCATTAACGAGCCATGGTTAGATTAGAGCTTTAACACGCTGGCAGTGGATAACGTGGCATGAACTATGATCTCAGGATAAGCATTCGCAACTAGCATCGTTGCAAGATTGAAGTTCCTCTTCCTCATGTACCGTGGACCCAAAGACTGCTAGGCTGTGTTAGCTGTTCCCATAAGAGATGCCCTGCTCCTCCTGGTAGCACCGGGTCTCCTGCAGTACCTTGTGTCCTGTAAGGTGTAAAAACTATACTGGCTCACAGGGGTGTGTATATGTGTGTATATGCTTCAGCTTCTGTGAGGCTCAAATTACCCGAATTGGCACTGTGGAGGAAAAGGAGGGGCGGCTCAGCGTTACAGCGGTAAAAGCGCTGACCCTCAGTCGGTGCAGTTGTACCCCGAGGATCGGGGTTCGCGCCCCGGTCCTGTCAGATCCGAGCATGGCCGGCGCCCTGTGGGAGGGGCAATTGGCGGTTGCCCCCCCGGTGGGGCCCCGAGAGAATCGCTGCGCACAGAACGGCCCTGGGCCAGTTGGAATCACAGGCTGGAGCGCGCGGAGTCGCACCCCGAAGAGGACGTGGTGCCCCCCCTCCCACCACCAGCCGACGGGACCGCGCAGTGGTGACCCCCCAGCGGCTGCCACACGGGGGGAGATTTAATTTGAATAGGGGTGCAATTGGCTACCAAATTGGGAGAAAATGGAAAAAAAATCTGAAACAAAATAATATAAAAATAAATAATGAAAAAAGATCCTTTCATTTCTTGTAAATATATTTGGAAGTTTCAATACCCAAGATATGAAAAAAAATTGAATTGAATTTTTACCGGACTCATTGATGTCAGCAGTTTAAAGCAGCAAAAAGGAAAAGCTTAATTCAATAGGCACTTGCTTGCATTTACACAGACCACGTTCATAAATATAAGTAATCATTTATTAAAAGCTGTACTCACATTTATTTATCCCCAGGAAAATACTGCAAACAGAATGTGCTGAAATTCAAGCTCGGTAACTGGCTTTGAGGAGAGAGCAGGGGTAGAAAGGGCTAGTTGTAATGCATGTCTAACTCGCTGAAGCATTGAAGTGCTGTAGGCTGCTTTTTGAACTGAAATAGCAACTGAGAAGACTATGGTACAATAACTGGGGCCTTTGAACCCGAGTGGTCTGATGGTCTCCTGGGATCGTTCATGGTGCCCTTGAGCAAATGGAGATGATGCGCCCCTATCATATTAGGTGTTATGTTAATGGCATCAGTCTCGGGTATGTGTGCCTTGCCCGCAGCTGTTTTCATGATGAAACAAACAGGGTGAAAAACAATTAAAATCATTCACAAAAGAAATGCTACAGTCAGTGCGTGTTTTTTTTCTGTGCTTTTTTTATAATCTCTTCGGTTTTCATCCCAGTCGCTTAATTTAAGTCTGCATACATTTAAATATATTAAACAGACATACAATGATACATAGAATACAACAACAGAAATTTAAAGTAAAATAATTTCAAATACAGTTCTTTATAATGCGTGAGAAGTTGTTCTCTTTTTTTTGTAGCAAGGTGATGGTACATAATACCAGGTATTTCAACATAGTAAAATATTATTATACTTCTAATCGTAATGGTTCTGATGTATATCTCACTGCCCAAAAAAATGGAGTGGTGCCCAAAAAATGGAGACAGTACACATGTAGGGAGACCTGCAGCCCGTCCAGCAAACGCCATCATTCCATATGTGCACATATCACCCACCCCCAACACCACCAGCCACCACCCTTCGGCTTGTTTGTGTTTGATTTTGGCTAAACGTGAACGTACACTTGAGCGTTGAAATCGTTCAGCTCATAATTGAAGACCCTGGTGCTAAAAGTACTGAAGTCACATTTTTAGACAATTCAAGTTGAGCATAGCAACATGTTGTATTTTGTTTAGCTAAGTCCACCCTATAAATATTGTTAACAGAAAAGGTGCCTAAGCAATGCATAAAAACAGCAAAACTTTTAACGGCTGATTTTATGGATCAATGATATTTTCGGATTAGATTTTCTCAAAATAGACATTTTGTGACCAGTACTTTTAGCACCAGGGTCTTCAGTTGCTCTGTTCTGTTTGGTACAGGCTCTCTGTGTTTCCACACGTGCGTTCCGAGGGATTTAACGTGATGCAACACTTCAGTGGCATCTGCCCGACTGTTTTACGTCCCTGAAACTAAGTGTGAACCTGACCATTGGCCATGCATTCTTTCTGAAGCTGTTCTTCTGCAGCCTGACAGGGGATCTCATTCTGTTTACGTTCCAACAAAGTACTTCTGCATCTCGTTCTGCACATCTACTGTACTGCAGACTGTCCATCTCAAGACTCAATTTTGGAAAATGGCAGCGTATGAATATTAATAACAAGGCTACACATAAATGATGAGAAGTTATTGAGCACATCCAGACAAATTAGTTTCCTTTTAATAGTTTTTTTTTTTTTTTTTTGCACTTCCCACCTTGTGAAGAGAAGGAGACTTAGTAACCAATCGTTCATTCTTATTTGGGGGTTATTTCGGAAAATATATTTCGAAAATCTCTGGCAGAGCATGTTAGTCATGTTTTGGGAATGGTAATGCAGAGCTAAGCATTGTCTATTTCTATTGATTTGAAGTGAGCAAACTGGAAATTGTCCCTGGACAGAGGCGCCTAATTTTCAGAACAAAATGTTCATTTTCAGAACATTTTGAACTTTTCTTCAGGGGCTAGACTTTTGTATTTAGTAGATTCATCACTGATAACAATTTTGTTGCCAGGAATGAGAAACTCTGACATATGCAAGTGTTGACTTGTGTTTTTTTCCAGCCAAGGTTAATTTTATCTTTTGCATTTTCACTGAAGCTCTGTTCTCTGCCACAACTGAATTTGCATTCAAACTTACGCACATTTAGCACACTTCAAGCGCACATATTTTATCCTGCTCTTCTGCCTGAATGATCTTATACTCCTGCACCATGCGTTATGCGTTACTTCTGAGAGCATACAGTGTGTCTCCTTTGTTAAAAGTTTGTCAAGTAGATTATAACCTGTGAAATTGAGACAGGGACTTTAAGCCATAATTTTATTTACTTGTGCTTGTATTCCATTATTCTATTCTGTCAAGAGTTTGTTTATTTGTGTAAGGAGTGGCATGCAGTATTGAGTCAGGTCTGGGCTAAAAGAGCATTTTGGATAAGATGTCGTTGCTAGTAAATCTACTTCATCTAACAGGTCAGCATTACTAGCAAAGGCTCTAACAGGAGTCACAGTTCCACCACTGACCTGCTGCAGTAGGCCTACATGATTGTCCATAAATGGGGGAAAAGGCTTGGATTAAATTGGAGATTAAATGTCAGGGACTACTCTTTTCTGTAAACTCTGATGACGGCGGGTCAATCGGTTTGGTATGATCAGGTTACATACCTGGAAAGGGGATGTTACTTGCTGCAGCTTTCTGACACTCATAAGAAAACATCGGCTTCAGATATAAACCCTGGGCATTTAGCGACCAAAGCATGTTCTAAAAGAGCATCATGCCCCCCCCCCCCCTATGGTCTCATCCATTTTCACAGTTTTGATCTGAACAGTGCTTGACAATTTATTTTTAAAAGCAAACGCGAACATTTCAGGAAACAATAATATTTCACTTTATTCCGATGAGAGAATTAACCCAAAGAAACAATAGGGCTGTCCTCCGTCTATATGGACATGCTTCACTATATTCATGCATTAAGTACAGCATTCACATATAAACTATACACAAAGTTGTAAATTAATAAGTTAAGTTAATTTAAATTAATTGTTGTGTTTCCTTTTTACAAAAGCGGTGACCGTTCACTTTGAGGTTAGTAACATCGGTTATGCTTTTGTTAAGATATGCCCACGCTCAATGGAAACTCAAAAGGGAAAATCCATTGATTGTAAGGCGGAGGGGAGCTCTAGAAAGGCAGGGATGGTGTAGGTCACAGTTACCATATGAGGTCTCTGCAGGGTGACCCATTGATTCAGACTGCAACAGTGAACAGTTTTTCACTGACACACAGGCACACTTGCTCTTTTACACAAGACGTCTCCACCCAAAACACATCTTCAAAGGCCTGATCAAATCCCAATTGCTCAGATTCAACAGAATCTGCACACAAAATACAGATTTTGAAGAGCCCACCAAAACCTTCTTCAATGCATTAAAACCAAGGGGGTAGTTCAGATCTTTCCTCAGACAGGTTTGGAAAAACGTTTTGGCTAAAAAAAAGAACAACAGGACACAAGAAAAATCATCCCGCTTATCAGCACCTACTCTGCATTCAGCCAATCAGCAAACAGAAAAATTAAACTGAACCTGGCCAGGACCCTGCAAAATACAGACCTGCTCCAGGACTACAAAACCATCTCTGCCTACAAAAGAAACAAGAACCTCAAAGGTCATCTGGTATGTCAGCTACATCACTGACAGAGTTACAGTGCTCATTGCCTGAAATGGGAGAAATTGTCCAGAGATCAACAATCTCTTGGGAGAGTGGCTAGACGGAAGCCACCTTCTGAGAAAGTCCAACATTAAGTCACGCCTGGAGTTCGCCAAAAAAACCATGTGACATACCCTGTTTTGTCATCTGATGAGACTAGAGTTGAGCCCTGTGGCCTGAAAGCATATGCATAGGTTTGGGGGGGTAGACAGGGGACATGTCAGCCCCCCATATTTTCATATTAATTAATTGTCCCTTTCAATTAGAGACTAGGTAGTCCAGCAGTGTGTCTTTCCCAAAGTTTAAATGAAGCCTACGCCTATCTCTGAAAGCAAAGTACTATGTTCTGTAAAAGCCAGGTAACACACTGTCCCTACTGTAAAGCATGGCAGTGCTAGCATTGCAATAGGGTTGCTTTTCTGCAGGAGAGACTGGGAAGCTTGTGGCCTTCAAGGCAGGGACAGACTGGGACTAAAAAACGGCCCTTGGCTTTTGACTTAGACCGGCCTGCCAAAGCCCACCCTACAATACACCCCACGCCACACTACATAAACAAGCACAAAGTATTACAAGGGATTTGTATCACAATTTTGTGTTTGACTCAGCCATTATAAATGATTATTGATCAACATCCCTTCATCTGAAATTTTTAGTGAAATTGATGTCTAAAATAGATGGGTATTAATATCCAACATACACTTTGTGTTATTTTGTGACGAGCAGATTAAGTTAGCTAGTCTCTAAAACAATCTCAGCTACAGTTTTGTCACACTTTTGTAAGATTAAGGAAAGTATTTTTTAGCCAGCAAACTTTTGTAAGATTGTTTTGCTGCTTTGCTTTGATTAGCCAGCTAGCTTGCTTATAACATCAAGATCAGTCTGACCTGGTTATAATGTTAGCTACCGGTTGCTACAGGGGACATAGTTAGCAAATCATCATAATTATGACATTATGAAGCACCAATGTACATATCATTCACACAATTATTAAACAGTAAATTCTTGATTAAAAGATTAAGGGATACAATATGATACATTAGTGTCTTTAAAGTTCATCTGAAATTAAGATCTGTGGCACACTTTCAGATTTAAAAAACATTACAGATTAAATGCATCTTCAGATCACAGGATTCAGACACACTGTACACGTTTCTCTTTGTCAAAAGAGAAAATAACACGGATCCATAATTCTTTAAAGCTCTTAAACAAATACAGAGTGCAAAGACTTTAATTCTTGGCATGTGTATAGAACGATTCCTGACTTTAAGTATTCATTTGCTTAATTGTCATACTTAGCTGCATTTGTTCTCAAGATGAATTATATTATAAAATGGAATGATTGAATAATTAATTTACATAAGTGTGCCATTATTTAAAGTCGATAGGCGTTTGTCATGTCCGGAACTTCAGAGAATTTGTGTTTGACAGTCTGGTAGGAGACACTTGAGACCAGAGTAACCTTTTAAAATATGAACATGAGATTTGA